>SJYA01002182.1:437208-452923 GCA_006410615.1 Neotragus moschatus | reverse complement strand
ATGATGCTGTGAAAGTGCTGCACTCAATATGCCAGCAAATTTGGAAAACTCAGCAGTAGCCACAGGACTGAAAAGGTCAGTTTTCACTTCAATCCCAAAGAAAGGCGATGCCAAAGAATGCTCAAACTACTGCACAACTGCACTCATCTCACATGCTAGTAAAGTAATGCTCAAAATTCTCCAAGCCAGGCTTCAGCAGTACGTGAACCGTGAACTTCCAGATGTTCAAGCTGGTTTTAGAAAAGGCAGAGGAACCAGAGATCAAATTGCCCGCATCTGCTGGATCATGGAAAAAGCAAGAGAGTTCCAGAAAAACATCGATTTCTGCTTTATTGACTATGCCAAAGCCTTTGACTGTGTGGATCACAATAAACTGTGAAAAATTCTTCAAGAGATGGGAATACCAGACAAACTTACCTGCCTCTTGAGAAATCTGTATGCAGGTCAGGAAGCAACAGTTAGAACTGGACATGGAACAATAGATTGGTTCTAAATAGGAAAAGGACTACATCAAGGCTGTATATTGTCACCCTGCTTATTTAACTTATATGCAGAGTACATCATGAGAAACGCTGGGCTGGAAGAAGCACAAGCTGGAATCAAGATTGCTGGGAGAAATATCAATAACCTCAGATATGCAGATGACACCATCCTTATTGCAGAAAGTGAAGAGGAAGTAAAAAGCCTCTTGATGAAAGTGAAAGAGGAGAGTGAAAAAGTTGGCTTAAAACTCAGCATTCAGAAAACGAAGATCACAGCATCTGGTCCCATCACTTCTTGGGAAATAGATGGAGAAACAGTGGAAACAGTGTCAGAGTTTATTTTTCTGGGTTCCAAAATCACTGCAGATGGTGATTGCAGCCATTAAATGAAAAGACCCTTACTCCTTGGAAGGAAAGTTATGACCACCCTAGATAGCATGTTGAAAAGCAGAGACATTACTTTGCCAACAAAGGTCCATCTAGTCAAGGTTATGGTTTTTCCAGTGGTCATGTATAGATGTGAGAGTTGGACTGTGAAGAATGCTGAGTGCTGAAGAATTGATGGTTTTGAACTGTGGTGTTGGAAAAGAGTCTTGAAAGTCCCTTGGACTGCAAACAGATCCAACCAGTCCATCATAAAGGAGATCAGTCCTGGATGTTCTTTGGAAGGACTGATGCTGAAGCTGAAACTCCAGTACTTTGGCAACCTCATGCGAAGAGTTGACTCATTGGAAAAGATTGTGATGCTGGGAGGGATTAGGGGCAAGAGGAGAGGGGGACAACAGAGGATGAGATGGGTGGATGGCATCACCAACTCGATGGACATGAGTTTGAGTGAACTCCGGGAGTTGGTCATGGACAGCGAGGCCTGGCATGCTGTGATTCATGGGGTCACAAAGAGTTGGACACAACTGAGTGACTGAACTGTATTGACTGAAGGGAAAAGAAACCTGAATATTCACTGGAAGGACTGATGCTGAAGCTGAAACTCCAATACTTTGGCCCCCTGATGTGAAGAGCCAGTTCACTGGAAAAGACCCTGATGCTAGGAAAGATTAAGGGCAGAATAGAGTGACAGAGGATGAGGTGGTTGGATGTCATCACCAACTCAATGGACATGAGTCTGAGCAAACTCTGAGAGACAGTGAAAGACAAGAAGGCCTGGTGTGCTGCAGTTCATGGGGTCGCAGAGTAGGACACGACTTGGCAACTTAACAACACAGGGAAAATAAAGTAATTTTTGTCCTAAAGCTATTTGTTTCTGGATAGGGGAAAAATATAAGGGGCAGGGCTTCCCTGGTGGTTGAGTGGTTAAGCATCTGCCTTGCAATGCCAGGGACTTGGGTTTGGTCCCTGGTCTGGGAAGATCCCACATGCCAGGGAGCAGCTGAGCCTGTGCACCACAGCTACTGAGCCAATGCGCTAGAGCCCATGAGCTATAACAACTGGGCCTACCTGCTGCAGCTAACGAACCCTGTGCTCACCAACTGCAACAAGAAGCCGCTGCCATGAGAAACCTGCACACCACAACTAGAGAATAGCTCCTGCCCTCTGCAAATAGAGGACATCTCTGCACAGCAGTGAAGACTCAGCACAGCCACAAATTAAAACAAATAAAAAAAAAACAGAGGACAAACTAATATGGATACAGAAAATTATGGAAGGTTTATGGAAAAAGAAACAGAAGAGTTTTGTGTATGGTCAGGCTAAGTTTAGAATAAATTTAACTGAGTAAATAAATTTTAGAAAATTTTCTTGTTCAGTTGCTCAGTCGTGTCTGACTCTGCTACCCTATGCATGCTAGGTTTCCCTTCATCATCTCCCAGAGTTTGCTCAAACTCATGTCTGTTGAGTCGGTGATGCCACCCAACCATCTCATCCTCTGTCATCCTCTTCTCCTCCTGCCTTCAGTCTTTCCCAGCATCATTTCCTAATGAGTTAGCTCTTTGCATCAGGTGGCCAAAGTATTGGAGCTTCAGCTTCAGAATCAGTCCTTCCAATGAATATTGAGGATTGATTTCCTTTAGGATTTATTGGTCTGATCTTACAATACAAGGGACTGTCAAGAGTCTTCTCCAACACCACAGTTCAAAAGCATCAATTATTTGGCGCTCAGCTTTCTTTATAGTACAACTCTCATATCCATACATGAAGACTGGAAAAACCATAGCTTTGACTGTACAGACCTTTGTCAGCAAAGTAATGTCGTTGCTTTTTAATACACTGTCTAGGATTGTCATAGCTTTTCTTCTAAGGAGCAAGTGTCTTTTAATTTCATGCCCGAAATCACCATCTGCAGTGATTTTGGAGCCCAAGAAAATAAAGTCTATCACTGTTTCCGTTGTTTCCCCATATATTTGCCATGAAGTGATGGGACCGGATGCCATGATCTTAGTTTTCTGAATGTTTAATTTTAAGCCAGCTTTTTCACTCTCCTCTTTCACCTTCATCAAGAGACCCTTTAGTTCCTCTTTGCTTTTTTCCATAAGGGTGGTGTCATCTGCATATCTGAGGTTATTGATATTTTTCCCAGCCATCTTGATTCCAACTTGTGCTTCATCCAGCCCAGCATTTCTCATGATGTACTTTGCATATAAGTTAAATAAGCAGACTGACAATATACAGACTTGATGTAATCCTTTCCAATTTGGAACCACTCCTTTGCTCCATGTCCAGTTCTAACTGTTGCTTCTTGACTTGCATCGTACAGGTTTCTCAGGAGGCAGGTAAGTTGGTCTGGTATTCCCATCTCTTTAAGAATTTTCCAGAGTTTGTTCTGATCCACATAATCAAAGGTTTTAGCATAGTCAATGAAGCAGATTTTTTTTTTTTAATTCTCTAGCTTTTTCTATGATCCAACAGATGTTTGCAATTTGATCTTTGGTTTCTCTGTCTTTTCTAAATCCAGCTTGTACATCTGGAAGTTCTCAGTTTACATAGTGTTAAAGCTAGCTTGAAGGATTTTGAGCATTACTTTTCTAGCATGTGAAATGAGTGCTGTTGTGTGGTGGTTTGAGCATTCTTTGGCATTGCCTTTCTTAGGGATTGGAATGAAAACTGACCTTTTTCAGTCCTGTGGCCACTGGTGAGCTTTCCAAACTTGCTGGCATACTGAGTGCAGTACTATAACAGCATCATCTTTTAGTATTTGAAGTAGCTCAGCTGGAATTCCTCACCTCCACTAGCTTTGTTCGCAGTGAGGCTTCTCAAGGCCCACTTGACTTCCCACTCCAGGATGTCTGGCTCTAGGTGAGTAATCATGCCGTCATGATTATCTGGGTCATGATCTTTTTTGTACAGTTCTTCTGTGTATTCTTGCCACCTCTACTTAATATCTTCTGCTTCTGTTCAGTTCAGTTCATTCACTCAGTCGTGTCCAACTCTCTGCAACCCCATGAATCACAGCACTCCAGGCCTCCCTGTCCATCACCAAATCCTGGAGTCCACCCAAACTCATGTGCATTGAGTCGGTGATGTCATCCAGCCATCTCATCCTCTGTCGTCCCCTTCTCCTCCTGCCTCCAATCCCTCCCAGCATCAGGGTCTTTTCCAATGACTCAACTCTTCGCGTGAGATGGCCAAAGTATTGGAGTTTCAGCCTCAGCATCAGTCCTTCCAATGAACATCCAGGACTGGTCTCCTTTAGGATGGACTGATTGGATTTCCTTGCAGTCCAAGGGACTCTCAAGAGTATTCTCCAACACCACAGTTTAAAAGCATCAATTCTTCAGCACTCAGCTTTCTTCACAATCTAACTCTAACATCCATACATGACCACTGGAAAAACCATAGCCTTGACTAGACAGACCTTTGTTGGCAAAGTAATGTCTCTGCTTTTTAATATGCTGTCTAGGTTGGTCATGACTTTCCTTCCAAGGAGTAAGCGTCTTTTAATTTCACGGCTGCAATCACCATCTGCTTCTGTTAGGTCCATACCATTTCTGTCCTTTATCGAGCCCATCTTTGCATGAAATGTTTCCCTGGTAACCCTAATTTTATTGAAGAGATTCCTAGTCTTTCCCATTCTATTGTTTTCCTCTATTTCTTTGCACTCATCACTGAGGAAGGCTTTCTTGTCTCTCCTTGTTGTTCTTTGGAGGTCTGCATTCAGATGCTTATATCTTTCCTTTTTTTCTTTGCCTTTTTCTTGTCTTCTTTTCTAAGCTATTTGTAAGGCCTCCTCAGACAGTCATGTTGCCTTTTTGCATTTATTTTCCTTGGGGTTGGTTTTGATCACCGCCTCCTGTTCAGTGTTCTGAAACTCTGCCTATAGTTCGTCAGGCACTCTGTCTATCAGATCTAATCCCTTGAATCTACTTGTTACATCCACTGTATAATTGTAGGGGATTTTATTTAGGTCTTACCTGAATGACCTGGTGGTTTTCCCTGCTTCAATTTAAATATGAATTTTGACAAACGTGGTCCACTGGAGAAGGGAATGGCAAACCACTTCAGCATTCTTGCCTTGAGAACACCATGAACAGTATGAAAAGGCAAAAAGATGTGACATTGAAAGATGAACTCCCCAGGTTGGTAGGTGCTCAGTATGTTACTGGAGAAGAGCAGAGAAATAGCTCCAGAAGGAATGAAGAGGCTGAGCCAATGCAGAAACAACACCCAGTTGTGGATGTGTCTGGAGGTGAAAGTAAAGTCCAGTGCTATAAAGAACAGTATTGCATAGGAATCTGGAATGTTAAGTCCATGAATCAAGGTAAATTGGAAGTGGTCAAACAGGAGATGACAACCATGAACATCGACATTTTAGGAATCAGTGAACTAAAATGGACTTGGAAGGGCAAATTTAATAAGATGATCATTATATCTACTATTGTGGGCAAGAATCCCTTAGAAGAAATGGAGTAGCTCTCGTAGTCAACAAAAGAGTCTGAAATGCAGTACTTGGGTGCACTCTCAAAGACATCAGAATGATCTCAGTTCTTTCCAAAGCAAACCATTCAGTGTGATAGTAATCCAAGTCTATGCCCCAACCACTAATGCCGAAGTAGCTGAAACTGAACAGTTTTATGAAGATCTACAAGACCTTCTAGAATTAACACCAAAAAAAGATGTCCTTTTCATCAGAGAGGACTGGAATGCAAAAGTAAAAAGTCAAGAGATACCCAGAGTAATAGGCAAATTTGGCCTTGGAGTACAAAATGAAGCTGGGAAAAGGCTAACAGAGTTTTGCCAAGAGAACACACTGGTCATAGCAAGTGCCCTCTTCCAATAACACAAGAGAAGACTCTACATGTGGACATTACCAGATGGTCAATATCAAAATCAGATTAATCATTTTCTTTGCAGACAAAGATGGAGATGCTCTATACAGTCAGCAAAAATGACACCAGGAGCTGACTGTGGCTCAGATCATGAACTCCTTATTGCAAAATTTTATAAATAAGCTGGTACAAAACCTAAATTTGGTTTTTATCTTTGTTGGAGTCAAAGTTTTCTTAAAATGCTTATCCCCTTTTGGCTACAAACTGTAAAGTTTCTTTTATCTTTAATTGGTAATCTGTTATAACTTTGTGTAATTGCCTTTGAAATATTTATTGTCACCGGTTAAGTGGATAAATATTATTTCACAGTGACATGTGATCTCATATGACCAAGTGTTTTAAAACTTTAAAAAAAATTTTTTTTTGACAAATGGCCCAAATCAAATTCTAATGAAGTTACTTTGACCTCTAGCTAAACTTTGGGATGTTTTGAAGGGCCCCTGAAGCATCCCAAAAGTGATATTAAACTAATCAGGTTCATTTGGTATGTTAAATTACATAGGATGTATTGTCAAATGAGTAATAAATCTTCTTAGGTTGTATTACGAGTAAATGTTATTAATATACGTATTCTAGAAATTGCATGGAATTCTTAAAAATCTGGTATGTCCTGGTAAAATTTATCAGTCATAGTTCTGGTTATTATCTGGAAATGTTAAAATGTCACAGTAGTAACGAAGTTTCTTTGTCTATTGCATTGTAATCAGGTTTTTAACTGTGCCTTCTTAGGTGTTTTATCATTTAGAGACAGTTATTGTTTTACACTTATGCCTTTGCAAAGATGCTTCCTCTTCACAAAGATTCATAGCAAGGAGTTTTTGACAAGTATAGGTTGCTGATAACTTTCAGATCACACCGCCAAACTAGTTAAGAATTTAAAAAATTCTAGGAGAAAACTTGATGGCTTCATAAAACTATTAATAGAAGTGATTATTTACATAGAACTAAGTGAACCGGTAAATATGGTTATAATTTTTATGGTTTCTATCTAAAGCATTACTGCTTTTAATCTGTGTTTTCTAACTATAAGCAAACCTTTCCCCTCTAGTTAATTATGACTTACAGCAATTTGGTAAGGTATACTTTTGTAAACAGAATTGAAACATTTATCTTTTCTCCTTACCTGAGCCCTCCAGAAACTGGAAACTCATAGGTTCTCAATAGCCTTATCAGATGAATGAGGAAGGCAACCTCCTGGCTGGTGATATTTTGGGAACCTTGAAAACGAAGGAATTCCCTCAAATCTGTAAAGCAAAATCTGTGACAAGCCTTTGGCATGGCTTTCCTTGCCCTGAGAGACCTTTAAAAAAGTTCAGTCTGGGAGGGCCCCGGGCAGCCACGCGGGGCCCGGGGTGGAGTGCTCGTGGGTGTGTCCATCCGTCCTTCCCTCCGTCCACCGCCCCCACCTGCCCCTTGCGGTGGATCCCGGCTTGCCCAGCTCGGCAGCCAGCCGCCGGCAGAGGCAGATGAGTGGCGCTTGATCCCGGCCTCCTGCGCCCCGGACCTCCCGGCCCCGCCGCCTTGTGTTGGCGGACAGACCGAGGAGAGCTCCCCGGCCGCGCTCAACACCTGAGGAAACTGGCAGAAAAGTTTGAGAACGAAAAGTCCAATCGTCTTTCAGCTTCCGCCCTCCCTATGACACTCCAGCCACTCCATATACTGGACAAAAGGTGTCTCTTCTATCAGCAAAGTGATGATGGTGAAGATGGTGATGGAGATGTATATGGATGGTCAAAACTGGCTGGACGTGTTCCTTCCCCTTTGTCTCTGAGTGTGGACACATGAAGCTTCTGTTTCTTGTTTTTAACCCTGAGAGCATCATCCCAGTCTTCTTGCCGGTCAGTGACGGCTGTGTTGTAACAACGTTTCTGCTGCAGCAGTGACCTAGCCATGTGAAGTCTGACTGCCTGATAGGAGGATGTTTCCCTGTTTTAGGGGACTGCTCCAGTACTCAA
Source organism: Neotragus moschatus (assembly GCA_006410615.1). Classification (NCBI taxonomy): domain Eukaryota; kingdom Metazoa; phylum Chordata; class Mammalia; order Artiodactyla; family Bovidae; genus Neotragus; species Neotragus moschatus. Next base: position 445,207 of record SJYA01002182.1, on the reverse strand, counting down.
GTCTGAGATGCTGGCTCTGATGCATATCATTAAGGAATCAAAGTTTAGCGAATAGCTTCCACCCACTCCAGACTCCTTTCCACAACCTCTTCCTGGAGTGGGCATCTCCTACATTTATAGGACAATGTACCACATTGAAAAAGTTTGCCTTTTCCCCAACAAGCCACTCCACAGGCTGTCAGACCTGCCTGTTCCTGACAAGGGCTGTTCTTGTCGTGGCGGACCTCAGTTTCAGGGGGACAATGATGAGGCTGGAGCTCAGAGAGACGGAGAAGCCTCTGAAGCCGCAGCAGCAGGAGCAGAAGGCACAGCCCCAGGGCCCTCCAGAAAGAACAGAGAAGAGAAGTGGATGCTGCAGACCTGAGCCAGGATGTTCTCTGTGATATCAGATCGTCTTTGGGCCCTTTTAAGTATTCATTTTGCATTCATCCATCCAGCCATCCTTCCTTCCTACCTTTGACTCAGTGATCATCGCTTAATGAATCGCTATGCTAGACTCTGGCAGACCTTGTAAGCAGAAGCAAAGAGAAGAGGCATATCCCCACTCTCAGGGACCTTGCAAGCTAACAAGGGAGAGAAATAAGTCATCCCTGCAGGGAAAATGCAGGGCTCTCTGAGTATGAATCCTACAAGGACTGTCTTCAGCTGGGTGGCCAGAGATAGTCTGGCTGTGGAAGTGACATTCCTGCAGAGCTCTGGAGAGTGAGTAGAACTTACTGGATACCGAGAAGGGAAAAAGCATTTTGGGCAAAATACAGCGTTAATGTCAGAATTTGTCACAGGAACATAGTGAGTGGAGGAAGATAAGGAAACAAAAATGAAAATGTCAAGACAATTAACCAAACAAATAATTCCTTTGTGTCAGGAGGATCCCAGAAATGGGCTGATTCAGATCTTCTTGTTTAATAGATGAACTGAGTTTCTCTCCCTGTACGGTGGCTCCTATGGGGTGAGACCAAGGCCAGGGTTGGTTGGAAGGGGGCGAGTGGTCAGGGCTGTGAGACTGGACGATAGGAAATCACAGGTCATTGGCCAGGCCACCAGAGACAATGGAGTTCCACCACCCACCCTTCTTACCTATAGTATCCATCTCTTACCTGAATAGTAAGTCCTTTGCGTATAATCCTTCAAGTTGGAAACATTCAAAGATGCGAACGTGCCACTGTATGCCAGCTACTGTAGTGTTTAAAGTACTGTACTATAAGATTAAAAATGTTTTCTTATTAAAAGTTCAGTCTGAGACTCTTTATGAAAATTTCCTAACAGTTAATTTGAAAGAGCCTATTACATCAATTACACTTACGTAAGTAATCAGGCCAAGTTTATTAAAAGCAGATTTAATATACAAACAAATTAGTCTTAATTTAGCTATATTTGGTAAAAATGAGGGCAATTATAGAGAGAAAAGATTAGGTTTTAGTGGATATTCAATTCTGGTTTTGTTAACGGACGACAATACAAAAAAAAAGAAAACTACAGGCCAATATCACTGATGAACATAGATGCAAAAATTCTCAACAAAATTTTAGCAAGCAGAATTCAACAATACATTAAAAAGCTCACACACCATGATCAAGCTGGGTTTATTCCAGGGATGCAAGGATTCTTCAATATATGCAAATCAATCAATGTGATACACCATATTAACAAAATGAATGATAAAAAACATACGATAATCTCAATAGATGCAGAAAAAGCCTTTGACAAAATTCAGCACCCATTTACGATTAAAACTCTTCAAAAATGTGCATAGAAGGAACCTACCTCAATCTAATAAAGGCTGTATATGATAAGCCTATAGCACCCATTATTATCAATGGTGAAAAACTGAAAGCATTCCCCCCTAAGATCAGGAACAAGATAAGGGTGTCCATTTTCACCACTATTATTCAACATAGTTCTGGAAGTCCTAGCTACAGCCATCAGAGAAGAAAAAGAAATACAAGGAATCCAGATCAGGAAAGAAGTAAAGCTCTCACTGTTTGCAGATGATATACTGTACATATAAAACCCTAAAGATAGTATCAGAAAATTACTAGAGCTAATCAGTGAATTTAGCAAAGTTTCAGGATACAAAATCAATACACAGAAATCACTTGCATTTCTATATAATAACAATGAAAAATCAGAAAGAGAAATTAAGGAATTAATCCCATTCGCCACTGCAACAAAAAGAATTAAATATCTAGGAATAACATTACTTAAGGAGAAAGAAGAACTGTACACAGAATATTATGAGACACTAATGAAAGAAATCAAAGATGACATAAACAGATGGAGGGATAGTCCATGTTCCTGGGTAGGAAGTACCAATATTGTAAAAATGACTATACTACCAAATGCAATCTACAGAGTCAATGCAATCCCTATCAAATTACCAATGGCATTTTTCACAGAGCTAGAACAAAAAATTTCACAATTCATATGGAAACACAAAAGACCCGGAATAGCCAAAGCGGTCTTGAGAAAGAAGAATGGAGCTGGAGGAATCAACCTTCCTGACTTCAGCTTATATTACAAAGCTACAGTCATCAAGAAAACAAATATAGACCAATGGAACAAGATAGAAAACCCACAAATAAACCCANACCCCTTCATTTGGTTTTGATTTCAGAGGAAATGGATCCCCCCCCACCATCCCCCACCCCATCTCCAGCCTGAATGTAACGTCTTGTTGGGCTACAGCCTCTGCCCCCGCACTCCCCAGGGCTAAGCCGCAGAGGCCTGAGGCCTGCGTGGAAATTGGGGAGGGGGGTGTGGAAGATAGGGGGCCTGCTTGTTCTTTGGCTGAAACTGGGAGGAGCCAGCCCCAGGCGGGCTCTGCAGGTCCCGCCCCCCCCCCCCCCAACTGCGCTGCCGGGGCCGGGGGAGGGGTGATTGGTAAATCTCTCTCGCTCAGCTCACTCCTGTGATGTCTGAATCCAGGCCTCTGCTCTCCTCGGCTGTGAACTCAGTTCAGGGATTGTGTCTTCTTTAATATCTTGTGGGAAGCAGAGTACAGTGTGGCGGCTGATAAATAATAAATAATAATAATCTACTGAGGGTAGCCGGAGGACTGTCAGTGAAACGGAGTGAGGACACTGGGGAAATGGCCCCATTGGTGTTTCCTGAATGGAGTAACTGCATTTCCTGAAAAGAAGAAGAAAAGAAAATTGGATGAAGTTTCGGTGTTTGAAGCCTAGGGGAGGGGAGAGGACACAGAGTAAAGGAGTCCACCCTTGATGGTGGGGATCAGCCAGGAAAAGGGGGGTGTTTTTAAGAGAAGGCGACAGGAGGGTGCCTTGGAGGGGGAGCAGATCGGAGCCATGCAGGAAAGCTCCTCCAACAACCTGAAGGGGAATGCGAGGTGTGGTCTGAATGCTAAGTTCTTAACATGGTACATGCAAAGTGATTGAAGGGTAATGTAGAGAGGAGAAAGGAGAAAGGATTACTTGGGATTTTTAAGAAGGACTCAATTAACACCTCAAGCACTGAGAGCGAAGAGGAGAAGGAAGGCACAGGTGAGTCAGTGTTCATTCATGTGGTAGGAAGCCGTCCTCTGAAATGATCTCTGTGGGTTCACCCGCTGTGAGCTGTGGGATCCACCAGGCTACACAGGACAGGTGTAGACATTATGGAAATATGGCTGAGGTTTGCAGGCTAAGAAATAGGTTAAGATCTGGCCATTTGAGGCGATCATTACGTCTGACAAATCATTTTAAGTGATCTTCAAATGAAAGCAGGAAATAAGCACTCTAAGAATCCTTCTTCAGCTACATCTCTGGGTGAAGGTGTAAGGATTCTCCCAGTTTACCCGAGGGTGTTATCAGAGAAGAGAGGCTCTGCTGAATCTGCATCCACCCAGGTGATGCCCAGGGTGCCCATGCTGGAGTGTTGCAAAGCCTTCAGGGTTGGATCTTGATAACAGCTCACCGGGGGTGCCGGCTTGTCAGAAGCTGTGTGAATTAGAATCACAGTGGGCTCGTCTCCCCTATCCTCACACCATCCTTCTCTCATCCCCAGAGCCTGCATACAAGTAAGAATTTCCAGAGTCTGAAGCCCAGATCTTCCCCTGCATTGGGGCTCCATCCAGGTAGGGACTGTTTGGTTTGGACTCAGGAAGGTCCTCTCTGGTCTAGACATTAACTCCCACTTCAGCTGGAGTGTCATCTGTCCCTGTTTCCCCAGGGTCTCGGTGACAGTATCTGATTTGTGTTGTGTATGAGATCTGTCTTTCTGCATAGACCTTGCCTGCAGCTGGGATCTGTTCTGGGTGATACAGGGCCCTACTCTGTGGTTTTGGGATAAGCTCCATGGTTAGCATGGATCTCTCTTCGTGGTAAATGGGATTTGTTGGGTGTTAGACGTGAGAGCTTCTTCAACTCCGGTTAAAGTTTCTCCATGAAACACAGATCTAGCTATGTGGAGTGAGCTTCAAAAGTCAGCCCTGCCTGNTTGGGATAAGCTCCATGGTTAGCATGGATCTCTCTTCGTGGTAAATGGGATTTGTTGGGTGTTAGACGTGAGAGCTTCTTCAACTCCGGTTAAAGTTTCTCCATGAAACACAGATCTAGCTATGTGGAGTGAGCTTCAAAAGTCAGCCCTGCCTGTCCTGACAGAGATGCCCCAAGCTGAACTCTGAGGTCAGGACTATGCTCCAAGTGGCTAGATTGTGAAGGAGTGGACTTGTGGTCCCCAGAGAGGTAGACTGGAATAAACCAGAACATGCATTCTCAGCTCAGAGCATAGACCATCCTTTGTGCAGTCTGTCGGATGAGGACTTTGTGATGGAAAAGCTACTGCCATCACCCAAAGAAGCCACAGCAGGACTGTTTGGGAGTGCCCACTGTGGCTGCGATGGGACTTCTCTCCTTGTTTGTGTTTATAATCATAACCACAGCGAAACATTCATTTGCTCAGTGGTTGCAGTATGCCAAGCACTGTACCAGGTATTCTAGCCACAATACCTGGTCAGTGATCATAGCAAACTGTAGAATTAGTGTTCTCGGCCTCAAGAGCTGTGTCCCAGAGAGAGTGAGTGAAAGTGAAAGTGGAAGTCACTCAGTTGTGTCTGACTCTTTGTGACCCCATGGACTGTACAGGCCGTGGAATTGTCCAGGTCAGAATACTGGAGTGGGTAACTTTTCCCTTCTCCAGGGAATTTTCCCAACTCAGGGATCAAACCTAGGTTTCCTGCATTGCATGCAGATTCTTTACCAGCTGAGCCACAAGGGAAGCCCAAGAATACTGGAGTAGCCTATCTGTTCTCCAGCGGATCTTCCCGACCCAGGAATCAACTGGGGTCTCCTGCATTGCAGGCAGATTTTTTATCAACTGAACTATCAGGGAAGCCCAGAGAGGGTGGGTCATCTGAAATCACACAGCCAGTGAATGGCAGAGCTGGAAACGGAGTCTGGTTGGTTATTTCCAAAGCCTTTGTTCTTTTCTTCATACTCAGCACACAAATGTAGTTTCCTTTGTTATTAACCCAGGTCTTTTCCCTTGGAGAAGACACAGTAGAGGCTGATTTGGCCACACAGAGGGCTGGTGTGGAAGAGGAAAGCCATGTCTCTGATTACTGAATGCACAGGTCACTAGGAAGAGTGGACCCCTCATCAGAACCCTCAGGTCTGAGAGGACATCTGTTTCGAGGAGTGCAGTGGGTATAAATAGAGCAGGAGCCGGCCTTGCTGCTGGGTGGGTTTTGTGTTTGCTGTTTTGTTTTTCTAACATTCTGCTCTGCTAAAATCACCCTCATTTGGCATCAAAAGCATGAATAAATCCTACATAAGTCACTGTCCCTCCAGTGGTTAATCAATCCATAAAAATCTATTTAGCACCTACTGTGTGTCCTGCATTTCAGCCCCATGGTGTTGATTAGAGCAGGAAGTAAGAAGTCACAGCTGCTGTATTTTTGCTGTGGCCACCCTGCTCTGTAGTGAAGACACATGCTAGTCCCACAATCAGTGATCTGCGGAGGGCCTCCTGCCTAGCCTTTTGGTGGGTGCTCTCAGGAGTACAGGGAAGGTGCAAGGTGCCTCACACTCTGCTCAGCTTCACCCTGCCTGTTTCTGAAAAGGGGTGGAGGCATCCAAATGCAATATAGGATTTCACCCCACGCCCCACCCTTATCCGCAGTTTTAGTTACTTGTGGTCAACCTCTGTCTGAAAATATTAAATGGAAAATTTCAGAAACAAACAATTCATAGGTTTTCAATTGCGTGCCATTCTGAGTAGCGTGATGAAATCTCATGCTATCCTGCCCAGGATGTGAATCACCTCTTTGTCCTGTGTATCCACTACCTGCTCATTGAAAGTGAAAGCGTTAATTGTTCAGTCGTTTCCAACTCTTTGTGACTCCCTGAGGAAGACTATAGCCTTCCTGTCCATGGAATTCTCTTGGCAAGAATACTGGAGTGGGTAGCCAGTCCCTTCTCCAGGGGATCTTCCTGACCCAAGGATTAAACCCAGGTCTCTTGCATTGCCGGCAGACTCTCTACCATCTGAGCCATCAGGGAAGCCCATGATGTGAATCAGCTCTTTGTCCTGCATATCCACCACCTGCCTGTTAGTACAGGAGAAAAAACAGTGCCTGTAGGGTCTGGTACTATCCGCTGCTTCATGCATCCACTGGAGGTCTTGGGAGGTATTCCCTGCAGATAAGGTGGGACTACTGTACTTGGTTTTTGTTCTTGACAGAGGNAATCAGCTCTTTGTCCTGCATATCCACCACCTGCCTGTTAGTACAGGAGAAAAAACAGTGCCTGTAGGGTCTGGTACTATCCGCTGCTTCATGCATCCACTGGAGGTCTTGGGAGGTATTCCCTGCAGATAAGGTGGGACTACTGTACTTGGTTTTTGTTCTTGACAGAGGCTGAGGTAAGAACAATTGTTATCAAGAAACATAACTTAGTGCTCAGATGTGGGGAAAAGACTCTAAGTGTTGTGGGGTCCAGGAGACGATCTGTAAGAGCTGGGCTGGTCAGGAGGGCTTCCTGGAGGAGACAGGTCTCAGGCTGGACCTGAGGAGGGAGGAGGTTTCCATGGGAAGCAGAGGAGCCTTGGGCCAGGAGGACAGAGTATGCTGGATCCTTGGATTGGGGAACTCATCCAGGTGTGCTAGTTTCTGGGACATGGTTTATTGTTAACAGTCATTTCCTTTGGATGAAAATGAAAATGTATGTTCTTTCTTTGCCCAAATCAGTGAACTATTAGATTCTAAGACTCAGAGTGAACGTGGTGGTGTCTTTTTTGGCATTTTCAATGGCAGGAATTCAGCACCTTTTTTTAGTACCAGTTGTTTGCAGGTGGCAGGAGTGCTAATTAGACAGAGCCAGTAGCAATTTTCCTGGATGGTTCTGACTCCCAAACCGACAGGAAACCCTGCTTGGGCATTTTAAGAGAGCAGATTCTTCTTTCCCTGCTGATAAAGCGATTCTTCAAACACGGTGGTCAAAGGAGTGGGTTTCCTAGTTGCTCAATACATATTTATTGGGTGCTGAATTGTTCACATTGACCAAAATTTCATTTTACTTCTTTGGTGTTTAAGAAGGGCTTGATGCTTTTCTATGAGATGGTGTAAAAAGAAGACCCAAATGATTGGGAGGATAGTTGTAAGGAACATTTTATTGGCGTGTTAGAGTAGTCTTTCGATCACGGAAGCAGGCTTTCATGAAAGGGAAAATTCAAGAGACTTTTGAGAGAAGATTGAATCCTCGTAGTTCTTTGCATACATATTCTTTAAGCTGTTTTTAAGAATAAAGAGGTTACAGTCCTGCCAGTTCCCTGTTTGACTCCAGAATCCACTGGTGCCAGTGTCTTTCCTCTCTCTCTGAGATTTCAGTAGCACTTGGGGCCAAAACCATGTCACGAGTGTAGTCATTTCCAAGCCCTGTATTGGACCGGAAGTGGAATAAGACCATCCAGGGCAAGTGACAGGCCGCTCTGTCCTTACGACAGGGACCCTTGTGCTCTCTGCCTTCTGCCTGGACTCAGGCTGCCCGAGAGTGTGGCAGTCCAC
>SJYA01002182.1:425432-437060 GCA_006410615.1 Neotragus moschatus | reverse complement strand
GGGCAGTGGGGGGGGGGGCGGGGAACACAGTGGGAGGCAGAGGGGCCACCATACAGAGCCATTGGCCACAAATCTCATTTTATCAGCTGTTTCATGAAGACAGCCAGGTCCAAGGCTGTGTCTCAGGAGTTATGATTTATTTTCCATGTGTTTGTTAGTTGCTGAGTCGTGTCTAACTCTCTGCGACCCCATGGACTGTAGCCCACCAGACTCCTCTGTCCATGGGATTTTCCAGGCAAGAACACTGGAGTGAGTTGTCATTTCCTTTTCCAGGGGATCTTTCTGACCCAGGGATCCAACCTGGGTCTCCTGCATTGCAGGCAGATTCCTTACCATCTGAGCAACAGGGAAGCCCATTTATTTTAAGTCCCCAAATTGAGGCTACCTGTCATGTTCACAAGCAAAAGGTGGCCCCTCCTCCAAAGGAACAAGTTCACTCTTCTCCCCAAAGACAGAGTTGTTGGGAATCGAGCTTCAGGCACTCTCAGATTCTGAGATAAATCTCAGTTTGCAGGTGAAGTATCTAGTTACTTCAGCTATTTTGGGTCCTTTGGAATATGTATCCCTGTATTTCATCTTCATTGCTTATCCCTACTTGAATTTGTGCAACTGCATGCACTTTCTGTGTGGTGGGTCTGGGAGGAAGAATTTGTGAGGTCATGCTCCGGGGAAACACGACTGTCAACACACTGGCCCCAGAGGCCCTGTCCCCACGGAATCAGAGGCAACAAGGAAGAGAAGGCAGTAGGGCCCGAACTCAGGGTACTTACTAGATATTTACCAACGGTCTTAATAATTGCCTGAGTCTGTGATAAAAGTCACCATCTGATTCATCTCTTACTATAAGAAAATATGATATATGAAAATTCAAAATGATAAAACAGAAGGATTTGAAAGTTTACATTACAAAAGGATGCATGAACTGCCCATAAGTGAAACTTTTCCCTTTGATATTTAATCTGTGGCTGATTTATTAGACATTCCGTTCATATACAACTGGGCAGAAACACATTAATTTATTTTTATTTATTTAAGGCTTGTGACCTGTCTGCTTTCAAGATGTCTCAAGCAATTTACAGGTTAAAACATGGGGCAAAAGGAGACATTTAGGAATGAAATAAAACAGACAGAACCCAAAGGGAGGAGCTGGGTTAGAGGCATTAAGCACACAAGATGAATGGGTTCTACAGATAGGATCTCTAAGGGAAAGCAGGGCAAATGTGCCAGGTTACCTGATTGTATAAAGAAAGGTGCATTTGTATCAGGTCATTAAAGATGTCTCGAATAGAAACTGTTTAAAAAATCAGAGGCTATTACAAATGGAAGAATGTAGTATTATTGAGATAAAAGATTTCTCCTTTAGACTTTGCAGACAAATGCTAATCCTCGACAAGTGTAACACTGCAGGTTTTTATGTTAACATTTTTCACTATGTCTAAACCTTTAAAAAATGTTTACCAGATGATTTCATTAAAAATTTTCAGTTCCTTATAGGTTTACTTACTGCCTATTCAGGAAAAGGGTTGGAAATTGGTCACATTTCATTTAGGTTGCTGTGAATTTTCCTAGAAAGCATCAGGTGTGTATCTTCTAGCTTAACTCTAAACCCTTGATAATTTTAGTGTAGTTTCAGGTCAATTTCAAAATTAGCCAGAGTTTTGGCTAAGGTAAAATTTTATTAGAAATAACCAGAACTTAGCATGAGAATGCTAGACTAGAGATATGGTCAGGAAAATTAGAGATATCAAGGGAACATTTCATGCAAAGATGGACATGATAAAGGACAGAAATGGTGAGGACCTAGCAAGCAGAGGAGATTAAGAAGAGGTGGCAAGAATACCCAGAAGAAATGCACAAAAAAGGTCTTAGTAACTTGGATAACCACGATGGTGTGGCCACTCACTTAGAGGCAGACATCCTGGAGTGTGAAGTCAAGTGGGCTTTAGGAAGCATTACTATGAACAAAGCTAGTGGAGGTGATGGAATTCTAGCTGAGCTATTTCAAATACTAAAAGATGATGCTGTTAAAGTGCTGCACTCAATACACCAACAAATTTGGAAAACTCAGCAGTGGCCTCATGACTGGAAAAGGTCAGTTTTCATTCCAGTCCCAAAGAAAGGCAACACCAAAAACTGTTCACACTACTGTATAGTTGTGCTGATTTTGCATGCTAGTAAGATTATCCTCAAAATCTTTCAGGCTAGGCTTCCGCAGTATGTGAACTGAGAACTTTCAGATATACAAAGTGGGTGTAGAAAAGGGAGAGAAACCAGAAATCAAATTGCCAACTTTCGTGGGATCATAGAAAAAACAAATGAATTACAGGAAGACATCTACTTTTGATTCACTGACTATGCTAAAGCCTTTGACTCTGTGAATCACAACAAGCTGTGGAAAATTTTTACAGAGTTGTGGCTGGGAATACCCGACCACCTTACCTGTCTCCTGGGAAACCTGTATGCAGGTCAAGAAGCAACAGTTAGAACAGGACATGGAACAATGGACTGGTTCAAAATTGGGAAAGGAGTATGACAAGGTGTATACTGTCATCTTTCTTATTTAATTTATATGCAGAGTACATCATGAGAAATGCTGGGCTGGATGAAACACCAGCTGGAGTCAAGATTGCTAGGAGAAATGTCAACAGCCTCAGATATGCAGATGATACCACCCTAATGGCAGAAGCTGAAGAGGAACTAAAGAGTGTCTTGATGAAGGTGAAAGAGGAGAGTGAAAAAGCTGGTTTAAAATTCATCATTCAAAACATTAAGATCATGGCATCTGGTCCCATCGCTTCATGGCAAATAGATGGGCAAAAAGTGAAAGCAGTGGCAGATTTTATTTTCTTGGGCTCTAAAATCACTGTCAAGAGTGACTACAGCCTTGAATTAAAAGATACCTGCTCCTTGGAAGAAAAGGTATGACACATCTAGATAGTGTCTGAAAAAGCAGAGACATNTAACAAAATGAATGATAAAAAACATACGATAATCTCAATAGATGCAGAAAAAGCCTTTGACAAAATTCAGCACCCATTTACGATTAAAACTCTTCAAAAATGTGCATAGAAGGAACCTACCTCAATCTAATAAAGGCTGTATATGATAAGCCTATAGCACCCATTATTATCAATGGTGAAAAACTGAAAGCATTCCCCCCTAAGATCAGGAACAAGATAAGGGTGTCCATTTTCACCACTATTATTCAACATAGTTCTGGAAGTCCTAGCTACAGCCATCAGAGAAGAAAAAGAAATACAAGGAATCCAGATCAGGAAAGAAGTAAAGCTCTCACTGTTTGCAGATGATATACTGTACATATAAAACCCTAAAGATAGTATCAGAAAATTACTAGAGCTAATCAGTGAATTTAGCAAAGTTTCAGGATACAAAATCAATACACAGAAATCACTTGCATTTCTATATAATAACAATGAAAAATCAGAAAGAGAAATTAAGGAATTAATCCCATTCGCCACTGCAACAAAAAGAATTAAATATCTAGGAATAACATTACTTAAGGAGAAAGAAGAACTGTACACAGAATATTATGAGACACTAATGAAAGAAATCAAAGATGACATAAACAGATGGAGGGATAGTCCATGTTCCTGGGTAGGAAGTACCAATATTGTAAAAATGACTATACTACCAAATGCAATCTACAGAGTCAATGCAATCCCTATCAAATTACCAATGGCATTTTTCACAGAGCTAGAACAAAAAATTTCACAATTCATATGGAAACACAAAAGACCCGGAATAGCCAAAGCGGTCTTGAGAAAGAAGAATGGAGCTGGAGGAATCAACCTTCCTGACTTCAGCTTATATTACAAAGCTACAGTCATCAAGAAAACAAATATAGACCAATGGAACAAGATAGAAAACCCACAAATAAACCCATGCACCTGTGAGTACTTTATTTTTGACAAAGGAGGCAAGAATACATAATGGGGCAAAGATAGCCTCTTCAAGAAATGGTGCTGGGAAGACTGGATGGCTCCATGTAAAAGAATGAAATTAGAACACTTCCTAACACCATACACAAAGATAAACTCAAAATAGACCTAAATGTAAGACCAGAAACTATAAAACTCTTAGAGGAAAACATAGGCAGAACACTCGATGACATAAAGCAAGATCCTCTATGCCGCACCTCCTAGAGTAAGGGAAATAAAAACAAAAGTAAACTAGTGGGACCTGATTAAACTCAAAAGCTTTTGCACAGCAAAGGACACTGTAAGCAAGGTGAAAAGACAACCCTCGGAATGGGAAAAAATAATAGCAAATGAAGCAACTGACAAAGGAATAATTTCCAAAATATACAAGTAGCTCATACAGCTCAATGCCAGAAAAACAAACAACCCAATCAAAAAGTGGGGAAAAGATCTAAACAGACGTTTCTCCAAAGAAGACATAGGATGGCTAACAAACACATCAAAAGATGCTCAACATCACTAATTATTAGAGAAATGCTCAAAATTACAGTGAGATATCACCTTACACGGGTCGGAGTGGCCAACTTCAAAAAGTCGACAAACAATAAATGCTGGAGAGGGTGTGGAGAAGAGGGAACCCTCTTGCATTGTCGGTGGGAATGTAAACTGATACAGCCACTGTGGAAGATGGTATGAAGATTTGTTTAAAACTGGGAATAAAACCACCATGTGACCCAGCAATCCCACTCCTAGGCATATACCCTGAGGAAACCAAAGTTGAAAAAGACACGGGTATCCCATTGTTCATTGCAGCACTATTTACAATAGCTAGAACATGGAAGCAACCTAGATGTCCACTGACAGACTAATGGATAAAGAAGTTGTGGTACATATACACAATGGAGTATTACTCAGCCACAAAAAGGAATACATCTGAGTCATTTCGGATGAGGTGGATGAACCTAGAACCTATTATACAGAGTGAAATGAGTCAGAAAGAGAAAGATAAATATAGTATTCTAATGCATATATATGGAATATAGAAAAATGGTACTGAATAATTTATTTACAGGGAAGCAGTGGAGAAACAGANCAGCCACAAAAAGGAATACATCTGAGTCATTTCGGATGAGGTGGATGAACCTAGAACCTATTATACAGAGTGAAATGAGTCAGAAAGAGAAAGATAAATATAGTATTCTAATGCATATATATGGAATATAGAAAAATGGTACTGAATAATTTATTTACAGGGAAGCAGTGGAGAAACAGACAGAGAGAATAGACTTATGGACATGGGGAGAAGGGAGGAGAGGGTGAGATGTACGGAGAGAGTAACATAGAAACTTACAGTACCACATATAAAACAGATAGCCAACAGGAACTTGCTGTATGACTCAGGAAACTCTGTGTTCTTGTGTCAACCTAGAGGTGTGTGATAGGGAGGGAGATGAGAGGGAGGTTCAAAAGGGAGGGGATATACGTAACTTCTGTCTGATTCATGTTGGGGTTTGACAGAAAACAACAAAATTCTGTAAAGCAATTATCCTTCAATAAAAAAAATAAAAAAAATTCTGGTTTTGTTAATTTATGTCTGTATTTACTGCCTAAGACTCAGTTCCAAGTCAGTTCTTATATTATATTATTGTAAAATTTAATTGAATAATAAAAAGGACATTCTCATTTGTTTCTGAAGCTTATCTCAGTAATCTATCTTTGGATGAAGATCAGATGCATCATGACCTGCAGCCAGAGATTATGCATGCTGGAAAAGACATCATTTAAAAGGCAAGAGAGAGCCAGAAAAACATCTACTTCTGCTTTATTGACTATGCCAAAGCCTTTGACTGTGTGGATCACAATAAACNGTTGGAGAAGACTCTTGAGAGTCCCTTGGACTGCAAGGGGATCCAACTAGTCCATCCTAAAGGAGATCAGCCCTGGGTATTCATTGGAAGGACTGATGCTGAAGCTGAAATTCCAATACTTTGGCCACCTGATGTGAAGTTCTGGCTCATTTGAAAAGACCCTGATGCTGGGAAAGATTGAGGGCAGGAGGAGAAGGGGGCGACAGAGGATGAAATCACCAACTCAACGGACATGGGTTTGGGTGGACTCCGGGAGTTGGTGATGGACAGGGAGGCCTGGCCTGCTGCGATTCATGGGGTCACAAAGAGTCAGACACGACTGAGCGACTGAACTGAACTAAATGGANAGATTGAGGGCAGGAGGAGAAGGGGGCGACAGAGGATGAAATCACCAACTCAACGGACATGGGTTTGGGTGGACTCCGGGAGTTGGTGATGGACAGGGAGGCCTGGCCTGCTGCGATTCATGGGGTCACAAAGAGTCAGACACGACTGAGCGACTGAACTGAACTAAATGGACTATCTCCAATCTAGATGGAAAGACCTTTATCAGGTACTCTGTACTTTTACCCAGCTCAGACACAGTGAAACTTAAAGAAATTGCCTCTTGGACTAAGGTTTCCACTTAGAAAGGGCCCCTGCACTGGACTGGCCTATAGAAAGGACTACTGACCCTAAAATCACCTTAAAACAGGACTTAAGTGGAGGAGAAACTACCAGACCAGAATGAGAAGATGATGGCATCTGAAGCAGACAGCTGACCCAAGATTCTGGACCAGGCCTGGATAGCAATTACTCTGATAATAATTACTCATACCTTTGCTTATGAACCAAACATACTTCAGTCTCATGTAGAGTTTAAATTTAACTTAACTGTTTGACTTATGGTCTACTACTTATACCCTACTTTGGTGGATTTCTCCACTCGAAGGCTCCAACTGGGTGACCCTTAAGAAAATTTATTCTAGAAGAAAGAAATTATAGTTCTCTTTAGGCCAGTATTGATATTACTAAGTGGGACCCCCTCACCTGGCCAATTAATCATAACTGCTCTGACTCCTACTATAAAAATGAATTTTCTTTTAGGATCACTCAAGTTCAATCAGAATATGGAGTCAAATCTCAGTCAAAAACTATAACCTTCTGTTTTTATTAGAAGGAACCTTCCACAATTGCAGTATATATTTGTGTGGTTAACACGAGGCTATGGACATTGAGGTTTAAAGGCCCCTTTATGTCAGGAACAATTA
This sequence comes from Neotragus moschatus, assembly GCA_006410615.1. NCBI lineage: Eukaryota > Metazoa > Chordata > Mammalia > Artiodactyla > Bovidae > Neotragus > Neotragus moschatus. Next base: position 430,004 of record SJYA01002182.1, on the reverse strand, counting down.
AATCATACAAAGGATGATCAGCTAACAGCAGTAGGGAATCGGGTTGGGTGCCTTATGAGCAATGCCAGTATATAACTTCTCTTAAAAAGAAGGATTGGCACAGAGCAGACTAAGTCAGCTGACCTGGGAATATACTGGCTGTACCTAAGAGAAGTTCTTGGCTTAAATTCTTACTCATAACCTTACTAATACTACTATCATTTGTATTTTTCCTGTTTTACAAAATTGTTGTTTTTGCATTACCAAATGTGTGTGACTGAGTGATAAAATGATGACTAGGGGACTAGAAGCAGTTTACCAGATAGATAGGTCTATACCAGATCAATGGTTATATAGTGTAACTCTAGATGTGGGAAAAAGCAACAAGGGGGCATCATATCCTGGACCACAGTAGACTAGTAAGACTGTCTTGTGATTCAGAGACATTTGGCTATATTAGTAGGGGCTGGCCTGGTACTAGCACACTGAGTTGCCTGTTGAGGGCCTCACCTGACCTAGAAATAACCATTCCTTAACACTGTGGGACAAAATAGTCACTAAATGTCTCCCAAACCACGGTCAAATTTATGACCGTGATTGGACACTGCCAACTAAAACTTATCTCTTGCCATCTGGCACCGCAAGAATGAAGCCACTGCAGCTCACCCTGAAAGGGGTTCAGGGTGGAAATCAGGGGTGAGGCAGTGTGCTCTGAGAAAAACTGGCAGAACAGGCATTCATTTAGTTATTTTCAGGAGAAGATTTTACAAGTCCAATTTTTTGCATCTTCTCATATCTTCTCAAAAGCACTAAAATCATTAATGGAAACATGTTTCTTGTGACTAACAGCAAACTTCTGCCAAAATGTATACTTGATTGCATGTCTCTCTCTTTCCCATCATCATATATATACTCATCACCCCCCTTACCACTAAAGAGTTATCACAGAAGCTGTCTCCTGGGATATAGTTTTCATTTTGCCCCAAATAAAACTTAATCACAACTATCACAGTATGTTTCTTCTTTTTCCCCCCAGTGGTGAACTAGACCAAAGTTAATCCAAACCTTGGTCTGCTTGATTCTAAAGCTCAGTCCTTTGACTGCCTGAGCTTTCAGAGCCTGTCACGGTAACCCAAACTTGATCACTGGATCCTTTGAATTGTGTGACAATTTCCCTTGGTATAAAATTCCCAAATGTGGTAGAGAGAATACGGTCTTCCAAATATGTCCATATCCTGATCCCTAGAACCTGTCAGTAAGTCACCTTATATGGCAAAAAGAACTTTGAAATGTTATTGCTAATGCTAAGTCACTTCAGTCGTGTCCGACTCTGTGCGACCCATAGACGGCAGCCCACCAGGCTACCCTGTCCCTGGGATTCTCCAGGCAAGAACACTGGAGTGGGTTGCCATTTCCTTCTCCAATGCATGAAAGTGAAAAGTGAAAGTGAAGTCGCTCAGTCATGTCCGACTCCTAGCGACTCCATGGACTGCAGCCTTCCAGGCTCCTCTGTCCATGGGATTTTCCAGCCAAGAGTACTAGAGTGGGGTGCCATTAAGGATCTTAAATTTAGGAGATTATCCTAAATTATCAGGATGGGCCCAGTGTAATCACAAGCATCTTATACTGTGGAAGAGGGAGGCAGGAGGGTCAGAAAAGAAGATGTAACAAAGGAAGCAGAAGCTGGGGGGAGAGATATATGATGCTTTTTTTCGGTCTTAAAGCTCAAGGAAGGGGACACAAATCAGGGAATAAAAGTGGCCTCTAGAAGCTGAAAAAAGCAAGGAAACAGATTCCCATAAAGCCTCCAGAAAGAACACAGCTCCGCCAATAATTTGATTTTAGGACTTCTGGCCTTCAGAACTGTAAGATATTGCATCTGTGTTGTTCTAACCCACTAAGTTTTTGGTAATTTGTTACATTAAAGCTTAAGAAGCTTGAGTACTGTGGTAAATTAAACACAGCCACATATTCTTTGCAGCTGCTCCCATTAGGTGGTGAAGAGTAGTGTCCCAGCTCCTGACTCTGGCTAGCCATGTGACTCGCTGTGACCAATAGAATGCAGCAAAATTGGTCTTGTGTGGTTATGAGTTTAGGCCTCGGAGATCTCACAGCGTCTTTCTTTTTTTCCTCTTGTTCTTCTTTCCTTCTTGCTCTCTCTCATTCGGATGCTGCCACCATGTGGACAAATCTGAGCTAGATTGGTGGAGAGCCCTCAACCAACATCAACGGCTAGCAAGAGAGGAAATGAATTGCCATGTGATAGCAGCCCCATCAGGATCCCAAGCAAAGCGAACAGAAAAACCAGGTCAGCAGCCCCTCGAGGACTGTGAACAAACACAGTTATTGTTATTTTAAGCTACCAAATTTTGGGGTGCTGCAACAGATGCATGTTATGGGTACTTTTGAAAAATACCAATTCCTGCCTATCCTCCATTTCTCTAGGTAGAGTGATCAAGAATGTCTTGGTAAGGAGCTCCATTAATATGTTTGTGGTGGCTGTTTTTCATCAATAAATTTGGAACTCACTGTGTAGACCTTGGAGACCAAGTCCTCCTGAGTTACCTGGACCTCCGAAGCCCAGTAAACCTGCTCCATTCACGGCACCTGGGACAAGGAAACCTGTCCGCTGTCACCTAGTGTACAGGTCAAGACCTTTTCTATTGCAAATATCAAAAAACCCAACTAGAACTGCTTAAAGAAAATGTCTTCTAGACATTTGAAAATAATTTTTAAAAGCAATAGGGCTAAATTCAGGCATGGCATGTGCCTGTTCCCTCCTCATTGCTTGTCTCCACACTGATTTCATTCTCAGGCTGCCTACTGGCACTTCCAAGATCAACTGAGTGGAAAAGCCCTCTCAGTAGTCTCCACGAAGTCTAACTATATTATTGGCTTCGATTGGCTCCATTCTTGAACCAAATCTCTGACTAGGAAAATGCAATGCTGTGATTGGTCAGGCTGGAGCCACCTGGAGCCAAAAGCAGTGTCATCTGAAGTACGTAGGACAAGGAGTTAGGGAGATGGCAATTCTCCAGAGAAAAACTGCTAGAGCAGTTTCCAGGAAAGGGATGAACGGATGTTGGGCAGCAAAACCCGCTGATATTTGCTATAGCTGGACCTGGAGATCAGATTTTCTGATGTCACTTAAATCCTGAAAATTCACACTGGGTCACCCGGCTACTGGAAACCTTCACGTTCCCAGATCTCAATTGTCTGGATGCCAGGCTTTGCAATGCATCTCGGCCATCACCTGAATGAGGCAGGGAGGTTGCCCTCTCCATCAAAAATGCACCCCGCTCCCATGCTCTGTAAAACAATTTGTGAAGTATTCCCCACGTGAGATAATTTAATCCCAACACTAAGAGCCCTGTCAATATGTCTCCGTGTTCATAATCCTCTAATTTCATGTATGTCTTTGTATCATAATAAAAGCTGGATTAAGGGAAGTTGTAGTCAAACATTTTCCCAGGGAGTTAATCCACTAGGAAAGTTAAAATTAACTGAAAATGTGTGAATGAGAATACTGTTTATATCTGGATTTCTCCAGTGGAGACAACCATATGTGCCTGGAAGAAATACTTGGATAAGTGCCTTGTGGGGACAGTTAGCAGACAAGTGTAAGATTGCCAAGAAACATTCAGAAAAACTGATGATGTCAAAATTGCCTTCTAAGGACGCTGGGTACTGTTGTCTGCAGGGATTCGAGGTCTCAAAGCTGGAGATCTTCTCTGCCTTTTTCCCTGGCCAGCTCCGTCCCTCTCTCCTCTAAACAAATAAACACATGTCTAGGTTTGAAGGAATTCCAGGTACTTCCACTGGCTTTGATTATAACGATGCATGCTTGGGTCTGTCTCACTCCCTAAGACAGGACTTTGTTTTATTGATAATCTTCATATCCCCCACATCAAGTACAATACCAGGCACATAGGAGGCTCTTGGTAAAGATGACAATGTCGCCAGAATTTTAGAAACCATTCCCTGATAAATGGAAATCTCTGTCTTAAAATCCACTCCTCCCTTCAAAATTGTACTTGCTGGTCACCTGATGTAGAGAAGTCTTCACTTTTATTTGTTCGCTTGCTTTTTAAGACAAAAGCCTGGTCTTGTTCATGAAGAAACAGTCTTTCTGCAATAAGGCCCCTCAAGGAGCCACAGAGATCACAAAGTAATACTTCTGGCGGGCCCTTGAAAGCAGCCTCTTTTCTTCAGGCTTCCTGAGCTCCTGGTGGGTTTCTCCGCTGTCCAGAGAGAGCCCCAGGGCTTGCTCCCTCCCCTGAGCCTTTTACATCTGCTGTCCTTCTTGGATGTAGAAAGCACAAGTGAATCCGGAAATCACAGTTCTCAATAAGGAAAAAGATAACTTTAGAAAACTCTGTCTATAATCTGGTTTGTGCTCCTTCACCCTACTGAGTATGAAGGTTAAGAAAGGCTCACTGAGAAAATTCCCTGGAGGTCCAGTGGTTAGGGCTTGGTGCTTTCCCTGCAGGGGCCTGAGTTTGATCCCTGGTTGGGGAACTAATATCCCACAAGCTGTGCTGTGTGGCCAAAAAAAGAAAAAAAAAAAAAAAAAAAAAAGGCCACCTGAAAAAA
>SJYA01002182.1:391951-425306 GCA_006410615.1 Neotragus moschatus | reverse complement strand
AAAAAAAAAAAAAAAAAAAAAAAGGCTCACTGAAGAACAATGTGTCCTCACACCAACATTCCCAGAAGTACCATGGCCCTGGGAACTAGAGAGTAATGAAAAGGAAATATGACTTATTAAAGCTGACCTCTCAAAAAGCGATGAGAACATTTTTGTTTTCCCTGGGATTTGATTATTAGAAGGCAAGCATCATCTTCTCTCATGCAGTCTCTGTTTAAACAAATAGCTTTCTTTGTAGACTGCCTAAGCTTTGCAGGAAATAGCATAAATTGTGAATGTGATCCTAAACCCATAGTTTCTGCTTCCTGTCCTCCAGACTATGTGCACCAAAATAAAATTTTTTTCAGGTGTCTTTTATAGGCAAAGCCCATTGCTCGGTGCACAGAGGATTCAGATCCATCCACACACCATAATCTGCATGCCCTAGCCCCTTTTTGTTTTTTCGTCACCAAGAATCAGCTCTCACAAATTCAGTCAGTCATTGAACTTACACCTACTATAGGAATTGAACAGTTTCCACTCACTTTCCTAGGATAGTCCTTTTTTCTCTGGCTTTGCCTGCCTTTCCTGGGCTGGACGTCACAGGTTACTAGCATATATCTCACTATATGGCACTATATGGTACAAATATGTTTCATACAAGATTTGGGATACAGTGATGCAAGAAATTATACATTTTTCATCTGAAATTCAAGTTTAACTGGACACCTATTCTTGTTTGCTAAATCTGGCAACCCCACAGGTAGGAATAAAATCTTTATCTGAACTACGTTGGATTTGACTTGAAATCTGATCTTGGAAAAAAATCACCCTAAGTAATTCCCCTCTTCTACCTTTTTCCTGGGAACACAAACTCTCACATACATTCAAGTCCATATAATCATATTCCTCACTTTTTTTTTTCATTTGTGGGGTTTTTAGTTACCATTTATAAGGTAAGTTTTACACCCAGTAAAATGCACAGATCCTAAGTGTATATTTTGATGAGTTTTGACGAATTTGTACCCCTGCGAAACACATACCCCAATCAAGATATAGACTATTTCTATAGTCTCAAAAAGTTCCCTTGGGCCCCTTTCCAGTTAATGATGTCGCCTCAGAGACAACTACCTTAATTAGCATTGCTTGTTCTGTGCACGTATGCTCAGTCGTGTCCGACTATGTGCCCACATGGACTGTAGCCCACCAGACTCCTTTGTCCATGGAGTTTTCCAGGCAAGAATACTGGAGTGGGTGCTTGTTCTTGAGTTTCATATAAATGGGGTTACAGTATGTTTTCTTTAGTGTCTGGCTTCTTTCTCTCAACAAGTTGCTTCTGAGATTTGCCCATATGGGTGTATATCTCAGTCATTTATTCTTTTTCTTAAGGAGTATGAGTCCACTGAGTGGATTTATCACGTTTATCCAGTCACCTGAGAGTGAACATGTGAGCTGTTTCCAGTTTGGAGCTCTTATGAATAAAGTTTCTATGAACACTGCATACAGATCTTTTTGTGAGGCTGTGTTTTTATTTCTCTTGTATTAGTTTCACAGGGCTTATATTAGTTTCTCTTGTATTAGTTTGTGGTAACAAATGATCACAAATTCTATGGCTAACAAAAACAGAAATTTATTCTCTCAGCAGTTCTGGAGGCCAGAAGTCTAAAAGTGTCAGGACTTCCCTGTGGCTAAGACTCCGTGCTCTCAATGCAGAGGACCCAGCTTTAATCCCTGATCAGGGAACTAGCCTCACCGGCCTCCACTAAGACCTGGTACCGCCAAATAAATAAATAAAATATTAAGGGCTTCTCTGGTGGCTCAGTAGTAAACATTCCGTCTGCCAATGCAGGAGACACAGGTTTGATCCCTGGTCTGGGAAGATCCCAGATTCCATACTCGGAGCCACTGAACGCATGGGCCACAGCTATTGAGCCTGGGCTCTAGAGCCTGGGCACCACAGCTAATGAGTCCACTCAGGGCAACTCCTGAAGCGAATGTGCTCTGTAGCCCTCGCTCACAACAAGACAGACCACTGCCATGACAAGCCCACATACCACAATTGCAGACTAGCGCCTGCTCGCTGCAGCTAGAGAAAAGCCCTCACAACAGGAAGACCCAGCCCAGTCAAAAATAAGTAAATTTACCTTAAAAAAAAAAATATATATATATATATATATAAAACAAAAGTGTCAGCAGGGTGGGCTCCTTCTGGAGACTCTGAAGGCCACGTTCCATGTCTCTCTCACCTGTGCTGCCGTTGGCAGCCCTTGGCGCTCCTTGACTGCCGACTGCACCCCTCTAATCTCTGCCTCGGTTGTCACGATCTCTTCCCCATCATTGATCCTGTGTCACCCGAGGGACAGTGGAATGGAAGGAGGTAGATGAGCAGGGCAGTGGGGGCAGTGTGACTAGATGCAGTGAATACTTTCATGTCAACTCTGTCTTCACTCTTAATTTACAGGCTCTCTGCAGGCTAGGCCTGACTCCTAGGCTGGGCTGACATCACTAAGCCGAGCAAAGATGTTCACGCGGACATCAACATCTGCAGACAGAAGCCGATGTTCCTGCCTTTCTTCCCCAATTTCCCCGCTCTGTACATCCACCCCTAAACATCCAGCCTTCTCATACTCCAGGGTGTTGCCCAGTCCCAGGTTCTAGAAATTCTCTTGCCTTCAAGTCCTCCAGAAACAAAATGATAACATCCAGTCTGTCTGGGCTTGGCTATGCTGTGGACAGACAGCACAAAACCAGAGGTACTGTGACATCCTGCAAAATAAGCCCAGCGCTTGTCCCCTGTACCTGTTTTATCTCCAGCCTCTGTTGTACAATCTAGGAGGTTCTAGCTCTAGGTTTGATCACAGGATCCAGAAGTATTGATACATTAGGCATCAGTTAAAACAGAACATTTCTCTGCGGGTCTGGTACTTTTCAAAATCCTGACTTTGAAGTTTAGAAGCATCTTGACTCAGCCCCAGAGCTTTCCATCTAGACTGCCCGTCCCCTGCCTGGTCTTCCCTCTTACAACTACACCAGGAAGCCCCCTGCAGGCGGCAGGGCTTCCATTCCTCCTCTGTCACCCCCTGCACTTGGCTTTTCCCTTCCCCTCAATGCAGACATCCAGCTCTGAGCTCAAAAGTTCCTGGGAATGTGGGTCATCTGTGGTGTTTTCACAGTCTGGGAGGTTCTGAGAGTTTCCAACAACAGGTTTCTTCCACAGAAACCTTCGATCAGCCCCTTCCAGGTCTATCCTAGAGAAGGAGATAATGGTAACTTTCTGAGATGTAAAGGGTTTTGCTTGCGAGCAGATCTACCAATCTTTTTTGTCCAATTCGATGTCTGAGGCTTCCTACAGGCCTCATCTGAGATCTTCAAATTCACTAGTTTTGGGGTATGTGAGTCTGGGGGAGGCAATGAAGAGGAAAAGAGATTTTTTTAAATGCCCAGTTGACTATTTAGTTTGAGCAGTCCAAGAAAAGAGAAAGGACAGGCAGGCATCATACTGTTTTGCTGAAAGTTTTCACTTTCATCTCAGGTTCAAAGGATTCGTTAACAAAATAAGCCACTTGTTTTATACAAACAAATAATACTAATATTTATTAGTATTAGCTTACTTTCAATGTACTCACACTACGAACAAAGCTAGTGGAGGTGATGGAGTTCCAGTTGAGCTATTTCAAATCCTGAAAGATGATTCTGTGAAAGTGCTGCACTCAATATGCCAGCAAATTTGGAAAACTCAGCAGTGACTGGAAAAGGTCACTTTTCATTCCAGTCCCAAAGAAAGGCAATGCCAAAGAATGCCCAAACTACCGCACGATTGCACTCATCTCACATGCTAGTAAAGTAATGCTCAAAATTCTCCAAGCCAGGCTTCAGCAATACGTCAACCGTGAACTTCCAGATGGTCAAGCTGGTTTTAGAAAAGGCAGAGGAACCAGAGATCAAATTGCCAACATCTGCTGGATCATCGGAAAAGCAAGAGAGTTCCAGAAAAACATCTATTTCTGCTTTATTGACTATGCAAAGCCTTTGACTGTGTGGATAACAAGAAACTGTGGAAAATTCTTCAAGAGATGGGGATACCAGACCACCTGACCTGCCTCTTGAGAAACCTGTATGCAGGTCAGGAGGCAACAGTTAGAACTGGACATGGAAAAACATACTGGTTCCAAATAGGAAAAGGAGTACATCAAGGCTGTATATTGTCACCCTGCTTATTTAACTTATATGCAGAGTACATCATGAGAAACACTGGGCTGGAAGAAGCACAAGCTGGAGTCAAGATTGCTGGAAGAAATATCAATAACTTCAGATATGCAGATGACACCACCTTTATGGCAGAAAGTGGACGAACCAAAAAAGCCTCTTGATGAAAGTGAAAGTGGAGAGTGGAAAAAGTTGGCTTAAAGCTCAACATTCAGAAAACGAAGATCATGGAATCTGGTCTCATCACTTCATGGAAAATAGATGGGGAAACAGTGGAAACAGTGTCAGACTTTATTTTTTGGGGCTCCAAAATCACTGCAGATGGTGACTGCAGCCATGAAATTAAAAGACGCTTACTCCTTGGAAGAAAAGTTATGACCAACCTAGATATCATATTCAAAAGCAGAGACATTACTTTGCCGACTAAGGTCCGTCTAGTCAAGGCTATGGTTTTTCCTGTGGTCATGTATGGATGTGAGAGTTGAACTGTGAAGAAAGCTGAGCACCAAAGAATTGATGCTTTTGAACTGTGGTGTTGGAGAAGACTCTTGAGAGTCCCTTGGACTGCAAGAAGATCCAACCAGTCCATTCTGAAAGAGATCAGCCCTGGGATTTCTTCAGAAGGAATGATGCTAAAGCTGAAACTCTAATACTTTGGCCACCTCATGCGAAGAGTTGACTCATTGGAAAATACTCTGTTGCTGGGAGGGATTGGGGGCAGGAGGAGAAGGGGACGACAGAGGATGAGATGGCTGGATGGCATCACTGACTCAATGGACATGAGTCTGAGTGAACTCTGGGAGTTGGTGATGGACAGGGAGGCCTGGCATGCTGCAATTCACGGGGTCAAAAAGAGTTGGACATGACTGAGTGACTGAACTGAACATTAAAAGAAAAGAGAAATAAAGCAGAGGATACGTCACCAAATTGGGTTTTGAGAAACATCCATACATAATCAGCGCTGGGAAGTCCTGGGTCACAGCACATCTGTGAGTCCCAATTGGAAAGAGGTTCCAGGCAGCACCCTGTTCTATGGATGAGACTTCACAGATTGCAGTTCAGGGTTCCCACTTAGAATCCTAGGACACAAAGTGGTATCATCATCAATCTGTGAGCAAATTGCAGCTCTGGTTTCATGTTAATGCTGTTTGTTTTGTAGTGTAAATTTTGGAATGTTAAGCAGGGGGCTTGGTTGGCCAGGGCCCTCTCCAGGGGCTCAACAGTCCCAAGATTTGTCCCCTATCTTATCTGTGGTACTGCAAGGTCTGGGCGCTCACAGCACAGTTTCCAGGCAGGTCCCCTTGGGTCTTGGCTCCTACTTGTCAACCACAAATTAATTTTTAGGTTGATAATCTATGCTTTCTTATCCAGGACATCTGCTATGTACAATAGTTTTCCCAGCTTGAAATTTCTATCTTCCCTTGCATAACCTTCCTCAGGTCCTTGGACAGAGATTGCTTTGATGGCTATATTGCAATAGGCCTGGTCAACAGCACAGAGTCTGGCATTACAGCCTCTGAGTGTGACTGGGTGGGAGCCCAAGGGAACAAGGATCTCCAGCCCTCCCCTCCTCTGGGCTCCTCTGACTTTGACTTTGTGGCTGGGTGGCTCAGAATAAAGGCGTGATGGGTCAGAAGTGTAGGAGGAGCTGGAGCTGGGGCTGGCCCCACATTAGAGGCAGAAATGGTGGTGGACAGAGACTGCTGGAGATCTAATCTTTATATAGCCAAGGTGGACCTCTCCTTTATGTAACTGTGTCATCAAATGAAAGCAATTAGGGTTTTTTTTTCTTGATGGATGGACACTCTGCTCTGAAATTTTCATAAGCAAAGTTCAACTGAGTAGGGGCTAGGACCCCAGGTGTTTAAATCTGTGTCTCCAGGGTACACGGTGATCCCTTTCAGGGAAACCCAAACTCTCACTTTTGTCTGAGACTGATTTTTTTTTCTTTGTTTTGGATAATATCTACAATTTATTGAAAAATTTCAAAACACTGTGCAGCATATTACATACATCATCTCAATCGTTTCTCACAGAAGCCCAGTGAGGTGGATATTACCTCTGCATCTTAGAGAATATAAGAGTTTCGGAAAGGATAAACCATTTAGTTCAGTCGCTCAGTCGTGTCCGACTCTTTGCGATCCCATGAATTGCAGCACACCAGGCCTCCCTGTCCATCACCAACTCCAGGAGTTCACTCAGACTCATGCCCATTGAGTCAGTGATACCATCCAGCCATCTCATCCTCAGCCGTCCCCTTCTCCTCCTGCCCCCAATCCCTCCCAGCATCAGGGTCTTTTCCAATGAGTCAACTCTTTGCATGAGGTGGCCAAAGTACTGGAGTTTCAGCTTCAGCATCATTCCTTCCAAAGAAATCCCAGGGCTGATCTCCTTCAGAATGGACTGGTTGGATAAACCATTGGCAAAGATCAAACTACTAGGGAGAAGCCAAACCATAATTTGATCTTACTAGGTCTCAAAAATCATTCTTTCTTGAGCACATTACGTTTTAAAAATTGCTTTGGAAACAGCCCCCCCATCCCCCCGAAATAATGCCTAAATGCCAAAACATACATGGGTCCATGCTTAGTCACTCAGTCACTTACAACTCTTTGTGACCCAGTGGACTGTTGCCCACCAGGCTCTTCTGTCCATTGAATTTTCCAGGCAAGAACACTGGAGCAGTTTGACATTTCCTACTCTAGGTAATCTTCCCCACCCAGGGATGGAAGCCGCATCTCTTGCGTCTTCTGCATTGGCAGCAGGATTCTTTACCACTGCAGCCCCCTGGAAAGCCTGAATGTAAAAGGTACATAAAGATGTCCAAAGCTGTTTTAAATCACAGATTTGAAGATCATTTGTATAGTTTCCCCCTCTCAGTAGGAGGTCAAATTTGGGACTAAAGTGGATTCCTTGTTATTATCACATCATGTAAATTAAAAAAAAACAGGGAGGAGAAAAATCTCAGAATTCCAGCTGTGGCTCATAGTCTACAATAAAATATAAAGATATTAATAAACCAAAGCCCTTAAGAAAAGCATTCAAGAGGCCTCCGATTTTAATAAAACCCAAAAGTTCAATTAACTTTGTGCAGCTGAACTCAATTGAATGGGATGAGAGCTGGCAGAGGGCCTACTCCACACACCACGGCGCTGATGGAGTGGAAATGAACAGAATCTCTCGGTCCGGAAGGGTTTCTGCAGAGGGACCCGCGCCTGCCGCTCGCGCAGGCGCAGAACCAGGCGGCCAGGATGAAGGGCGGGGCGCACCGCTCTGAGCAGGAATCACAGTCCCGCCGTCGGGCTTCAGTTCCCGGCCTTGCCGCTAGGGGCGGCCGCGAAGCTGAGCGGGCCCGGTTTCCAGCCGGGCCGCTTTCCCAGCCGGGCCTCAGCATGGCTGCCCCCAGGGCTGCGGGCCTCGAAGCCGCCGTGCGTCCGCTTTCCTGACAGCTCGCGGCGTCTGTGGTCTCCCTCTCTTCCCCAGGCCACTCCAGCGGACATGTTTGCCAAGGCCTTTCGGGTCAAGTCCAACACGGCCATCAAGGGTTCGGACAGGTGAGGGGGCAGAGGGGCCCGTGCCTGCCCACGAGGGCATCCCAGCGTCTCTGGAGCTTGGCCGGCTCGCAGCCTTTCTGTGCTCGGTCAGCCGACCAGGGGTGGAGGCCGAGGGGCACAGCCGCAGAAGGGACCCCAGAGCGGGGCAAGGGTGAGTTAGGCATATTTTGAGGGTGAAAATGGGAGCGGAGGCCCGAGTTATCTCCCAGGCTGTCTTTTTTTGGATATTCTAGTGAGTTTCAAAGAAACGTAATTGAGTCAGCGCTTATTGACTGCAGTCTGTTCAAAGTGTCGTGGATGTTCCAGAAATGAAGGAATACGGGATCCCTGCCCTACTTGGAGCTTTGAGTCCCTTGGGAAAGATTGGACGGGGTACAGAGGACTACAGGTATATGAGAAGTGTCTAGTCACTTCTCATATCTGGTGGGAGAGACACATGGAAGGTGAGGTGGCAGTAGGTGAGCCATAGGTGGTAACTGTATCTGTTCAGACAGTGTTGCAAACGCAGATATCACCTTGGGGATTTTAGAACCAGTGTTCTCTAGTTGTCATTCTTGATGCCCTGGTGTATCTGTTTGATCATAAGCTGTTAGATTTGCCAGCCATATATGAGAAAAGGTCAGATCCAAGAGCTATGCGTGGAGTCGAGAAGGCAGGACTGAGTTTCCAGTGGCAGGCTAACTTGGACTGCTCACGGGTCTCAGTTTTTTCTTTCGTTCTTTGTGAAGTGCAAAGACATGCCTCAGGAACATGTGAAAATAGATGAGATACTGGGTGAGAAAGATAATGGGATGTTTTGGAAGAGTGTGTGAGAATAGGGCATCATCAACCAGACTTCCTTGGTCCTCATGACTTTATAGTAAGTCTTTCTGAGTCCTCAATATTTATTAAAATCTGTGCAGGCAGCCTTCATACCAGGTATGTGTGGCCCTCTGCAGGAGAAAGCTTCGGGCTGATGTGGCAGCTGTTTTCCCCACTCTTGGAACCGATCAGGTCTCTGAGTTAGTACCGGGAAAGGAAGAGCTCAACATTGTAAAGCTGTATGCTCACAGAGGAGATGCCGTGACTGTGTACGTGAGTGGTGGTAACCCCATCCTGTTTGAACTGGAGAAAAATCTGTATCCAACAGGTATGGCAGTGGCATGGAGATGCCCTTACTGTGGTCTCTGCCTAATATTTGTTTCTCCTTGTTGCTTCCATTAACCTGTCTTCCTTAAAACAAATGAATGCAAAATCTCCCTAAGAATTTTTTTGTGTTTTGTGGACCTAGAATTGGATCATACAAAACCAGAAACTGCTATAGAAGGGAGGGGAAAAAAGGGCTAACACAAAGCCAGTGTTGTTGCTGAGGGAAATGCTAAGGTGAAGAAACATTTGTTTCTAGAGGGTTGACTAGGAATGGAGCAGAGAAAAACTCCTCTTGAAAAGGGTGGAGTTTCAGTGAAATGAAAGTCGCTTAGTCATGTCAGATCTTTGTGACCCCATGGACTGTTTAGTCCATGGAATTCTCCAGGCCAGAATACTGGAGTGGGTAGCCATTCCCTTCTCCCGGGGATCTTCTGAACCCGGGGATCTTCTGAATCCAGGGATCAAACCCAGGTTTCCTGCATTGCGGGCAGATTCTTTTACCAACTGAGCCACCAAGGAAGCCCAGGAATACTGGAGTGGGTAGCCTATGCTTTCTCCAGGTGATCTTTCCAACCCATGAATGAAACCAGAGTCTCCTGCATTGCAGGCGGATTCTTTGCCAGCTGCACTAGCAGAGAAGCCCCTGAAGTTTCAGGACATGTAAAAAATGTTTCTTAAAACTGTCACTGGTGCACATTTCTTAAGGTACTGAAGAGATGCTATGAAGGGAAAGAAGCTGAATTAATTAAACTCCATACCCAGCTGTCTTAAGTGATGCACTTTGGTTGAGGCATCTCACCAGAATTCTTTCTTATGCTCTCTGTGGCTCTCAGGATTTTGTTGCTTGCTTTCCTCACAGGTCTCACAGAGTCAGTGTCTTCTCTTTTCCTTTCCTGGTGACATCTACTTTGTCCTTTTGGGCTTTTCTTCCTCCCAGCTTGGCTGAGCAATGCAGTGCAATTTCCTACCCCAGGCCACCCTACCTTACCCTACTTTGCTGTTGTACACATACAAGCCCTTTTTGTATGTATGTAGACATACAAGCCCCTGCTAATGACTGTGGAAACAGAATAAAAATAATAAATGTGAAAAAATTTCAAAATGTCTTATAGGCTGGTGCTCTGGTTTTGGATTACTTGCTTCTGAGGTCATAAATGAAATCCCTGTTGGGTCTCTGTCCCTACAGTGGGACAGTGGATCAGAATCCACCGTGGCCCTTTTCTTCTGCTCCTGCAGTCCAGGTGAAGCAATAGGTGCCTTCAAGGCTCAAGCGACATCCGGTTTCTGAAGTCTCTGCCTTCTTCAAGGCTGCAGCCTCTTTAAGAAGGGAGTCAGCCCCATGTAAGCTGTATGGAATGTTTCTCACAGGAAAAGGGGCACTTGATTCCCAGAGTAGGGGAGAGGGGTACTAGACAGACAAAAGCAGACGTTCACCTAATCACTAGTTTTAGCCTTACATGTAAATCTCCAACTTTGGCAGTTAATCTCTTAAAGCTGCAGTCCACTTCATGTGTGTCTTCCTACCAGTAAAAATGATAACTTCTCAAGATCATAGATTGAGAGAAACTGCTGCAAAGAACTCAATATGTAAATAATCAGATCTCTAGGGCCAAAGGAAGCAAAGATTCTAAAATAAATAGCACGTGACGTATAAACTGCTTCACAAACTTGGGGTAACCTAAGTTAAAGAATGCAGCTTCTTTGGACATCCCCCCACAACCCTCTCTCTAGCTTTGAGTTGAGTGTCTTTTCTGTATTTTGATGAGCATGGCCTAGTGTTGGGCTTTGCCCATTCCCAGAGGATTGACTCTTGGCAGTAAGTGTTTTCTGACCCTCTCTTTGGACAGTGTATACCTTGTGGTCTTATCCCGATCTTCTACCAACGTTTACAACATGGCCTCTGGTGCTCGAAAAATTGGTTGGGGGAGCAGGTAAGAGTATTTTCTTATATTCTGGATACTGTCTAAAACCTACTTCAAAAAACCCAACTACTTTAATAAATGTACCCATTTCGTGCATTCAAATGAAGAATGGAGTTTCCCCCCATGTCTGTTGCATCGCTTACTTGGCTGCTTCCACAAACTCCCGGGGCCTCAGAGATCCTGCTGTAAGCCTTAAATAAGATGAGCGACATGAAGTCCCTCGTGAGCCGCCAATAGCTATCCTTTAGGTTAATAAGATGACTTGGGGAAACCAGACTCGGAGAGATCACGGCAACTAGACCCTCAGCTTGGTCCTTCAGTTTGACCGCTAGCCTCCCAAAGGGTGGACTGGTACTCAAGCTGCTGCTTTCTGTTTTCATTATGAATAATGTAGTTGATAGTTAATGAACGTTTGTTGACTGAATGACTGAACGATGAAGTAAACTGTGGAATTAGCTGTGACGCTTTTGTTTGCCGCAGATTTGATGCTGCCGGGACTGGTGGTGCCCCCTGCTGGCCTGCCTCAGGTACAGAAGGGTGACCTCTGTGCCATTGCGTTGGTGGGGAACAGGTACTGTGCCGGTCAGCTGTGCCTCTGGGGGGCAGACTTAGGGAAAACTTGGGAGGGGTGGGAATGACAGCTTCACAGCGTGTGGATAAAGGATTAATGGAGAAAACAGATTCTTCCTGAAAAATCCAGAGAGTGGAAATGGCAGTGAGGCTGAGGAGTGTGCACACATCTGGACCAAGTATATTTGTTCCTGCTGCTGCCATCTCCTTTATACAATTTATTTTTTTTCTCCTTAAAAAATTTTTATTTTAGATTTACAGACAAGTTGCAAGGATAGTAGAGTCCTGATATACTTCTTACCCAGCCTCTTGTCTTGATAACATCTTATATGACCACAGTACAGTTATCGAAACTAAGGAATTAACATTGGTTCAATCCTGTTGACACTATTACAGAGTTAATTCATATTTTCCTGGTTTTCCCACTATGTATATGTATTAAAAATTTTTTTTTGTTCAAGGATCCAGTCTAGGATGCCACCTTGCATTTAGTTGTCACGTCTTCTTAGTCTCCTGGGGTGTTTTCTTGCTTTCCTGCCTTCCATGACTTCAGGACTATTTTAGTGTGACATCCACATCATCATCTTTTAATTATTTTTAATAGGTTAATTGAGGGAGATAGAGTTTATATACTGTAAAATTCACCTATTTCAACTGTACAATTCAGTGATTTTTTTTTTAGCCTATTTATAGGGTTGTTTGGCCATCAGTACACTAAATAAATAAAATCTATTAAAAATGTTATTAAAATGTATTTAAAATAAATTGGGAAATAACCGTATGAACGGTTATGAAGAATCAGAACCCACTCACCCCATAATTCTTTTCTCTAGAAGTGACCGTTATCATTCTGAAGGCCTTGCCCGCCTTCCTCAGTGCCCATATACACGTGCACATAAAACGTCTGATGTGAGTTGTGTCTGTTTAAGAATGCAAACAAACAGACTCTATCCCCAGTACTTTTTCAGTTCAGATCATGTGAGCGTTGTCCGTGTCCGCAAGCACAGATAAGCTGAACCGTCTTGCCCCCTGTGGGGTGATGGAGAAGGTCGTCTCCCGGTGGACACTGTGCCTGCCTCTGCTCCGTCACAAACAAGAGCTTCCTAATGCTTGTGCGGACACCAGGGCCAGTATTTTCCTAAAGCAGACTGGCTGGAGATTGTGCACGTCTCCTGTCGCCCTGCGAAAACCCTATTGGTTTTCACTCCACCTACAGGGTACATGGAGCCTGTTTCTGTACGTGTTCCCCGACACTGGATATGACGGGTTATATTCATTTGTGTCAACCTGAATGAAAAGTGACATCTCATTATTTTACTCATTGCTTTTTTGAGAGAGAAAGATTGTAGGCCTTGAAGGTGGGGGGTGTCAGTGTTTAAAGATCTTATTTTTGCTGCTCATAGTCTCCTATTTTCCTTAAACCTTTTGGCACCAAGCAGCTAGAAAGGTTTCCTTCCTGTTTACATGTAGCCAAACTTGGCTGTTGAAAAGAATGGTGATATTATTGTTTCCCCCGCCCCACCTCCAGTGATCTATCCCAGATAGGAGAAAATGATGGAAATGTGTATTTGGCCTGCTTAGTTTGACTTTTAGAATGAATGTGGCAATGAAGCCTGGGTGGTTTATGGCACAGGATGAGGGTAGAAGGGAGTTTATTAAAACTTCAAGCCATATTCGAGACTGAAGTTCTTGAGCCATTGACCCTTCCAAAGGTGGAAGACAAAGACCCTTCTTTTAGGAACTGGGAAAGAAGCCAAATTCAAAGATTCTGTGGCAGGAACTGACCCATGGGCACAGTAAGTGGAGCCACCAGATAAGCAGATATTTTTTTGCAGTTCAGGTGTTGGGAATTCAGCCCTTGAATCTTCTCCCTTGGGTCCAGACAACCTTGCCCGGCTTGTATATTCCCCTACTGTTCGACAGCTAGACACCGATCCTTATGGGCAGGGTATGAGCAATTCTTGAGTTACACTGGGATGACGGAGCTTTGCCCTTTGGGCTTTGGAAGTTGTCTGTAGTTACTGTAAATGTGTGGTCTTCTTTTTTTGGATGTTATGGACACATTCAGTTCTTGGGTGGCTACACAGAGCAAGCCCTGCTATAAGAGCTAACTCAGAAGGAGCCTCTAGTTGGCGCCACACATCCGTCTTGTCTCTTCCCAGTGGCACTCATCAGCCTACTTTATGNCTGTAGTTACTGTAAATGTGTGGTCTTCTTTTTTTGGATGTTATGGACACATTCAGTTCTTGGGTGGCTACACAGAGCAAGCCCTGCTATAAGAGCTAACTCAGAAGGAGCCTCTAGTTGGCGCCACACATCCGTCTTGTCTCTTCCCAGTGGCACTCATCAGCCTACTTTATGGCATGGGGAAGACCTCCCTTCTCCACTCGTAAATAGGAGGGCTCACCCTTTCTTTTGGAGGGGGGGGGGGCCTTCCTGTGTGACACATGGGATCTTATTTCCCTGACCAGGGATTGAACCTGCACTGATAATTTATATTTTTGAAATTAAAGAAAGAGAACTTTTAAATATCCTTCTGAGTGGGTTTGATTCATAATATGGATAAAACAGTGATAATATCAGTAGATGAGTTACTTACCCAGAAGGGATATTTGGTCAAGGGATTTTTGAAAGTCGTGTGTGTGTGTCTGTGTGTGTCTGTGTGTCTGTGTGTGTGTGTGTGTGTGTGTGTGTGTGTGTGTATTAGTAGCTTGGTCGAGTCCGACTCTTTGAAAGTCATATTTAGGTATGACTAAATACCTAAATTACCATATTTAGGTAATTTGAAGAGGATTGAGACTGCACTGAGTTTTTGTTATGTGGTATAAGTGGGTGCTTCCGGTTTGCAACCGTGGTGCTTTGAGCACGTGGGAAAGCCAGTCTGGCAGGCGCCCTCCTGGAAGCCTTTCCTGACCCTTGTCTCCTCCTCAGAGCCCCCGTTGCCGTCGGAGTCGCCGCCATGTCGACAGCTGAGATGCTGGCCTCGGGTCTGAAGGGAAGGGGCTTCTGTGTGCTCCACAGCTACCAGGACCACTTGTGGTGGGCTCAGTCTTTCTTCTGTTTTACGGGGAAGCTGGGTGATGTAGAGGGCCCAGAGCTGGGTTCAGAAGTGAGGCTTTTGGTCCCTGTCGTGTCCTCAGTTGTTGGGCAGACATTAATTTCCCTGCTCAGTGTGAAAAAAAAAGACTTTTTTTTCCCTTTTTAGAGAGGAAATTACAGAGAACTGTAATTATTTTATAGGTAAATTGTAGAATCCTAGGCCTCGTAAGAAGGCCTTTGGGATTGTCTTTTCTCTCTCAGCACAGTGATGTCTTTAGTTTTATAGCACTGGTCCACCTGGCCTTCTCTGCGTGTACATTCAGGCATCTTCCAGCCCCATGACGAGGGCTCAGAAGTTCTCACATCTGAATCCAAATCAAAGCAGAGTAGCTCCTCAGGCTCCCGGGTGATAATCTGGCTACTGTTATGTTGTTTAAGTTTTACATTTTGGATCTGGTCCTCATTATGGAAGTTGCCCTTTCTCACTGTGACCCTTGTTCTCCGGAACTGTATCAGAGCTTATTTTCTTGTCCTTCAACCAAAATAGTAAATAAATAGGGCTCTTCTCAAAACCAGTGTACCCGGTCCTTTGGCCAAGTGTTGTGGCCTGTTGGTATAGATTTATCTGTGACATTTTTAGTCAGTCTTCGAGTTATTCATTTTACAAGTATCAGCCAGACCCTGGTTTGCTGGAGGTACAGCCTCATCTGTCTGGGTCTCAGCAGATGTTTGCAGGCTGCTCACTCACGAGCTCCCAGTTCCTTGTTTTCTGTCAGTGGGAGAAATTAAGGTCTCGTCTAAATTGTTTTATCAGCAGCTGCCTCATCTCCCATCCTCCCACTTTTTGAAAATACTTTTATTATTTACATGATCAGAATAGCCTGAACATGCCCTCTGGCCTCACTATTAGCCTCATTAAAAGCCTTGCTGCAGCTGTTAGTAAACTTAGTTTGATTTGCATAACCTTAGTTAAGGTAAAGCTTTTTGCTTTTACCATCGTGTCTTCAGAAGGCATAATGGCATAGAACCATTGTAATCTCTACTCTGCAGGTTAGGTTGCCTTTTTTTTTTTTTTTTTTGATTGAGGTATAGTTGATTTCCAGTGTGTTAGTTTCAGGTAAGAGCAAAGTGATTTTAGTGGTCACTAGTATATCTAGCGATTCCAGGTATAGACATGTACATATATCTTCTTTTTCAAATTCTTTTCCATTAAAGTTAAGATACTGAATATAGTTACTGTGCTATCCAACAGGTCCTTGTCATTTATCTGTTTTAGATTGCGTTCTGATTTAATGCAGAAGCAGCTGTTTTACAATCTTGAGCAATTCAGTTATTTGTACTTTGTTCTCTACTCTCAGCTTTGGGTTTGTATTTCACCACTGGTACTACAGATGCTTTTGCAATCTTAATTTTGTTATTTAATTCAACGTGGTTTTATTTTTAATTCATATGAAGGGAATACTTTGGGGGGGTTTCTATATAAATATATTGTCTTTAATTTTTCTCTGTCCCTGAATTCCTGTTAATATTAAGGAGGAGGCAAGAATTCCTCTCCCCATTTCAGAGATGAGGAAACTGAGGCATGGGACTTCTCTGGGCCCAGAATTGGAAACAGAGTTGAGCTGCATGCCCAGGCTCTCTGGCTGCTCTCAGACACCCCTGCCTGTGACTCTCGTTCTCCCTGGACCCCCGCTGGCCCCCTGACCAGGGCTGGAGAGTGTGGTGGCTGCCGCTCAGTGTTTCTGACGTGAGGTTTTTGCAGGCGATCTGGAGACAAATCCAGTCCACCGTCCATCGCCCCACTGGCTCTGGATCCCCCCGACCTCAGTGAAGGGAAGGGATGTGTCAAAGCCGACACTGCCCTGCAGGGTGACATGAGGCAGCTGACCCTGGAGGAGGAGGAGGAGGTCCAGCGGAGGTGTGAGGAGAAGTCCCCGTCAGAAGCCAGGGAAGACCCCGGCTCTGGGGGCCTGCACACGGACCCCACAGACAGCAAGACCCTTCAGGGTACAGCTCTGGGGGTGGGAGGTCTGCTCTCCCGGCGCAGGGGGCTGACGTGCGCTGCGCTGCTTCTGACCAGGCCTCTGGGGGGAGGGAGACGGCCTTGGCTTTGGTCAGGGAGGTGCCCAGCGCTTTGGTCTCACCTTGGAGTCGTTCCCATGAGTCACATTTCCCCAGGTCCCCATGGGCCCAGCTGCACAGCCCGCCAGGGTTTCTCTGGCTCTGACTTCTCGGTCAGAGAAGTGTTGGTCTGGCTGGGTGGGACCGTGAGACCTACTGCCGCCTCCAGGGTCAGCCCTCTGTGGAGGCTTATGTTCTGGAGAGTCTAGGCGCTTTGGCGCCAGGCAGCGGGCTCCCTCAGAACCCGGGGATGAGGCGGGGTGTCACCGCGCCGGCCTCTGCATCCCTCCGGAAGGATGAGGTGCTCCTGTTCTCCTTGCAGAGCAAATGGACGAGCTGCTGCAGGGATGCTTCTTGCACGCTNAAAGTCATATTTAGGTATGACTAAATACCTAAATTACCATATTTAGGTAATTTGAAGAGGATTGAGACTGCACTGAGTTTTTGTTATGTGGTATAAGTGGGTGCTTCCGGTTTGCAACCGTGGTGCTTTGAGCACGTGGGAAAGCCAGTCTGGCAGGCGCCCTCCTGGAAGCCTTTCCTGACCCTTGTCTCCTCCTCAGAGCCCCCGTTGCCGTCGGAGTCGCCGCCATGTCGACAGCTGAGATGCTGGCCTCGGGTCTGAAGGGAAGGGGCTTCTGTGTGCTCCACAGCTACCAGGACCACTTGTGGTGGGCTCAGTCTTTCTTCTGTTTTACGGGGAAGCTGGGTGATGTAGAGGGCCCAGAGCTGGGTTCAGAAGTGAGGCTTTTGGTCCCTGTCGTGTCCTCAGTTGTTGGGCAGACATTAATTTCCCTGCTCAGTGTGAAAAAAAAAGACTTTTTTTTCCCTTTTTAGAGAGGAAATTACAGAGAACTGTAATTATTTTATAGGTAAATTGTAGAATCCTAGGCCTCGTAAGAAGGCCTTTGGGATTGTCTTTTCTCTCTCAGCACAGTGATGTCTTTAGTTTTATAGCACTGGTCCACCTGGCCTTCTCTGCGTGTACATTCAGGCATCTTCCAGCCCCATGACGAGGGCTCAGAAGTTCTCACATCTGAATCCAAATCAAAGCAGAGTAGCTCCTCAGGCTCCCGGGTGATAATCTGGCTACTGTTATGTTGTTTAAGTTTTACATTTTGGATCTGGTCCTCATTATGGAAGTTGCCCTTTCTCACTGTGACCCTTGTTCTCCGGAACTGTATCAGAGCTTATTTTCTTGTCCTTCAACCAAAATAGTAAATAAATAGGGCTCTTCTCAAAACCAGTGTACCCGGTCCTTTGGCCAAGTGTTGTGGCCTGTTGGTATAGATTTATCTGTGACATTTTTAGTCAGTCTTCGAGTTATTCATTTTACAAGTATCAGCCAGACCCTGGTTTGCTGGAGGTACAGCCTCATCTGTCTGGGTCTCAGCAGATGTTTGCAGGCTGCTCACTCACGAGCTCCCAGTTCCTTGTTTTCTGTCAGTGGGAGAAATTAAGGTCTCGTCTAAATTGTTTTATCAGCAGCTGCCTCATCTCCCATCCTCCCACTTTTTGAAAATACTTTTATTATTTACATGATCAGAATAGCCTGAACATGCCCTCTGGCCTCACTATTAGCCTCATTAAAAGCCTTGCTGCAGCTGTTAGTAAACTTAGTTTGATTTGCATAACCTTAGTTAAGGTAAAGCTTTTTGCTTTTACCATCGTGTCTTCAGAAGGCATAATGGCATAGAACCATTGTAATCTCTACTCTGCAGGTTAGGTTGCCTTTTTTTTTTTTTTTTTTGATTGAGGTATAGTTGATTTCCAGTGTGTTAGTTTCAGGTAAGAGCAAAGTGATTTTAGTGGTCACTAGTATATCTAGCGATTCCAGGTATAGACATGTACATATATCTTCTTTTTCAAATTCTTTTCCATTAAAGTTAAGATACTGAATATAGTTACTGTGCTATCCAACAGGTCCTTGTCATTTATCTGTTTTAGATTGCGTTCTGATTTAATGCAGAAGCAGCTGTTTTACAATCTTGAGCAATTCAGTTATTTGTACTTTGTTCTCTACTCTCAGCTTTGGGTTTGTATTTCACCACTGGTACTACAGATGCTTTTGCAATCTTAATTTTGTTATTTAATTCAACGTGGTTTTATTTTTAATTCATATGAAGGGAATACTTTGGGGGGGTTTCTATATAAATATATTGTCTTTAATTTTTCTCTGTCCCTGAATTCCTGTTAATATTAAGGAGGAGGCAAGAATTCCTCTCCCCATTTCAGAGATGAGGAAACTGAGGCATGGGACTTCTCTGGGCCCAGAATTGGAAACAGAGTTGAGCTGCATGCCCAGGCTCTCTGGCTGCTCTCAGACACCCCTGCCTGTGACTCTCGTTCTCCCTGGACCCCCGCTGGCCCCCTGACCAGGGCTGGAGAGTGTGGTGGCTGCCGCTCAGTGTTTCTGACGTGAGGTTTTTGCAGGCGATCTGGAGACAAATCCAGTCCACCGTCCATCGCCCCACTGGCTCTGGATCCCCCCGACCTCAGTGAAGGGAAGGGATGTGTCAAAGCCGACACTGCCCTGCAGGGTGACATGAGGCAGCTGACCCTGGAGGAGGAGGAGGAGGTCCAGCGGAGGTGTGAGGAGAAGTCCCCGTCAGAAGCCAGGGAAGACCCCGGCTCTGGGGGCCTGCACACGGACCCCACAGACAGCAAGACCCTTCAGGGTACAGCTCTGGGGGTGGGAGGTCTGCTCTCCCGGCGCAGGGGGCTGACGTGCGCTGCGCTGCTTCTGACCAGGCCTCTGGGGGGAGGGAGACGGCCTTGGCTTTGGTCAGGGAGGTGCCCAGCGCTTTGGTCTCACCTTGGAGTCGTTCCCATGAGTCACATTTCCCCAGGTCCCCATGGGCCCAGCTGCACAGCCCGCCAGGGTTTCTCTGGCTCTGACTTCTCGGTCAGAGAAGTGTTGGTCTGGCTGGGTGGGACCGTGAGACCTACTGCCGCCTCCAGGGTCAGCCCTCTGTGGAGGCTTATGTTCTGGAGAGTCTAGGCGCTTTGGCGCCAGGCAGCGGGCTCCCTCAGAACCCGGGGATGAGGCGGGGTGTCACCGCGCCGGCCTCTGCATCCCTCCGGAAGGATGAGGTGCTCCTGTTCTCCTTGCAGAGCAAATGGACGAGCTGCTGCAGGGATGCTTCTTGCACGCTTTGAAGTGCTGCGTCAGAAAGGCTGACCTTCCGTTGCTGACCAGCACTCTCCTGGGGAGCCACATGTTCTCCTGCTGGTACGGAGGGTCTGGGGGGCAGGGGGCAGGGGGGCCCTCTCCTGCTCCTCGGTGGTCGGATGGGACAAGGCTGACGGGGGAGTTGTTGGAGGAGCATGATGTGGAAAGCGGGAAGTGGAGGGTTGATCTGGCAGATTCTGAGTTTTAAAAGCTTAAATGTGAGCCAGTGAAAGGATGCTGAGGAAATGAGGCTAAAATTCCCAAGGTGCTCTGAGCCCCGCCTCTGGTCTGGTGAAGCTGGGCTCTCTCGCAAATCGGGCAGCATGTCCCATCCAGGCGGTGTCCTGGGGCAGCCTGTTTGTCTGAAAGTCCAATCCCCTCATGCTTTTCTGAAGGTGGGCTGGATGAGCTTATATCAGAAGGAAGAGTGTCGGTGTGAACCTCCCACCCCAGCCCCAAACGCAAGCCACCAGCAGAGGGAGTATTGTTCCGTGTGGATTACTTCTGGACTTTGAAGCTGGGCTCACAAGCCAGCTCCCCAGGCTGTTGGAGCAGGGTGGATTTGAATCTGTAACCAGGCTTCTTAGTGCCCTCATTCCCAGTACTTGCATGGTTGCCATCAAGATCAAACAGCCTGACATTTCATAAGCAACCAGTGAATATTACCATGTCAGGAGATTTGCTTATTGATTTTCACCCTAAGTCTGAATTTCTTTCTTTTGGAGAATTTTGCTCTTTTTTTTTTTTTTTTTTAAATGATTTTAATGTGAGTCTCTTCCTCTTCATGTGAGCTTCTTTAAGGCATTCTATACAAGCGTGAGGTCTGGAATGTGTACAGGATACTTGGTAATTTGTCCTGACCTTGTTGGGTTGCAAGTAACTGGGGAAAGGGATCCTGGAATATTGTCTAGGATATAGAGGTTCTTAACCTGGGATGGGTTCTAGAAAGGATCCCTGTGAATCCAAACTGCTACTGCTTATCACATATTCAGACAAGATGTACGTTCTAAGGAGCCTTCATTAGGGACTTCTCCCCCAGAACTAATAGCTACGGGGTAGAGGCTCCAAGCTTTTTTGATAGAGAGTCAGATAGTAATTATTTTAGGTCCTCCAGTCTTTCCTGCAGTTGTGCACGTCTGCCACTGTGGCCTTGAGCAGCCGGAGCTGGTAGGTGAACAAGTGTTGCCGGATTTGGTCTGCAGGATGTAGTTTGCCAAATCCTGCTCCAGCCTGGGTGCCACAGTGAACTTGGTGTTAGAAGGACTCACCTGGAGGTGAAACTTCTGAGGACACAGAAGATCGTCTAGTTTGAGAGGAATCTAAAACTGTATCTAATACAGTAGCCATGAGCCATGTGTGGCTACTTAAATGAAAATTAAATGAAATTTAAAATGTATTTCCTCAGTCACGTTAGTCACATTTCAAGTTCTTAATATCCACATGTGGCCTGTGGCCACCACGTTGATAGCAGAGAACATTCCTTCTTCACAGGAAGGTGTGTTGCACAGCAAGGGTCTAGAGTGTCTGAAGTCTTTACCTCTTTCTGATGCTGCCACCAAGCAGAAAGTTCTGGAACAGCGGCCTCTTCCCGAGCATCCTGGAGGAAGGCTGAGGAAACGGCCTCCTCTCAGCGTCAGGCAGGTCTCACCCTACTGCTTTGTTAGCTTAACTTGCCTTTTCCGTCTGCCATCAGCCCCGAAGGACGACAACTGGACATAAAGAAGTCAAGCTACAAGAAGGTAAGTGGGTCCCTTCTCTACATGCCCGCACAGGGAGCTGTGTAGGGCACTCGTGGCGTGAGCTGGTTGACGTGGGGAAGCCCTGTCTGCAGGGCTGATGCTAGAGTTAAGCTTTTTGATTCCAGGTATAGTGGGGTAAGAAAGCTCTCCCGGGGCTGAGGCAGTTGGGTGGGCACCCGCTCCCCTCTCTCCCTCCCAGCCCTTTATACCCAGTCTGAGTTCCGAAGGGCTTCACCCGTTAGCTCCCAGCCCTCAGGACGAGGACAGGGACTGTCCCACGCCCCCTCCCAGGCCCTGCCCGCATCGGCATCCGGCACTTCGTAGGCGCTCAGCGCGTGTGCGGAGTCGACGAGGCCCCCTACCGCTGGCGCTCTCTCCCTTAGCTCTCTAAGTTCCTGCAGCACATGCAGCAGGAGCAGATTATACAGGTGCAGGAGCTGAGCAAAGGGGTGGAGAGCCTTGTGGCCGTGGACTGGAAGCACCCGAGGTGAGTGCCGGGGGCCTGCTCGCCGCAGCTCAGCTGGCCCCGGGGCACCTGGGCCAGGACTGCGGAGCTCGGAGACGCTAGTGTAAAACGTGTTTTTTCTTTCCTTCTGCTGGGTTTCAGGATCACATCTTTCGTCATACCCGAGCCCTCCCCGACCTCCCAGACAATCCAGGAGGGTAGCAGGGGACAGCCCTATCACCCTCCAGATATAAAACCCCTCTACTGTGTCCCAGCCAGCATGACCCTGCTCTTCCAGGAGTCTGGCCACAAGTGAGTTTTCAGAGAGCAGCCCTTCTCTTGCCTGCTTGGTGTTCTGGCCTATAACCCTCTCAGCCTGAGTCGTGCTCTTCTGTGACTGGCAAAACCTGCTCTGCCCTCTCCTCCCCGCCCCCCAGACCCAGCTTCCAGCCTCCTTACCCCGGGCAGGGTCTCCGGACTCAGGGAGCGAGAGAGTAGGTCTCTCCCTTTTCTACCCGTGACAAGTCTTGCGGGCCTCAGGCAGGAGAAGGGAAGAGTGCAGAGCTCGAGAAGCCGAGGACGGCGCCCTGCTGAGCAGGGAGTGAGTCTTGCTGTTTACGGTTTGTCCCCCAGCACAGCGTGAGTAACCTCCTGGTCGCTTCTCACCCAGGAAAGGGAGTGTCCTAGAGGGCAGTGAGGTCCGAACAGTCGTCATCAACTACGCCAAGAAAAATGACCTGGTGGATGCGGACAACAAAAAGTGAGTGGATGAGGAGGAGGGCTTGCCCTGTGTCTTTCCACACTTACCTTCAGCAGATGGGAGGGCGGGGTGCAGGGGCTCAGCCTTCTGGAAATAACCAAGGCCAGTGGTTTCTAAACCATAGGCCATGGACAGTTAGAGTTGTGGCTCGGGTAGTCAGATCCACATATACCATCCACACTGAGCGCAGCCTGAAGAAGCATCATCTCGTGTGTGTCTTGGGGTTTCCCTGGTGATGTGGTGGTGAAGAGTCCACCTGCTGATGCAGGACACCCAGGCTCCACCCCGGGGTCGGGAAGGTCCCCTGGAGGAGGAAATGGCAGCCCACTCCAGCATTCTTGCCTGGGAAATCCCGTGGACAGAGACTCCTGGCCGCCTGCAGTCCATAGGGTAGCAGAAGAGTTGGACGTGACTTAGTGACTGAACAACAGGAACGACCTGAACGTGTGCGTCTCCTGTTGATTGTCAGATGCAGGTGCTGTTGTGAGGAACAGAATGCAAACTTCAAAAAATTTTACCAAAGCCATCTTAGCTTTTTGGTAGTCTATTTTCCTAGTAGGTGGATACAGAAGGTAAACCACTAAATGAGCGTGCCACTAATTTTGTTGTTGTTGTTAATTACAAAAGACACCCTCGTGATCCAAAAGTTGGGAACTACTGGCTTCATCATGGTTAGTTAATAACATAATTGAGCCAGGGACCCCAGAGTTTGCATTTTTTTCCCCATACCACTTTCCCTTCCACTGCCTACTTCTCCTTTATTCTAGGAAGGCATATGTGTACCTCCCATCCAGAGAACACGTTGCATCCTGGACTGTGAACCCCTGATTGGTTCCACTAATCCTGACTGACCGCGAACAACACATAAGAGACGAGTCCTGGGGCCACTAATTGCTTCTTGTCTCCCTTCAGTCTCGTGAAATTGGATCCCGTCCTCTGTGACTGCATCTTAGAGAAGGATGAAGAGCACACAGTCCTGAAGCTTCCGTGGGACAGTCTCCTGAGCAGGTAGTGGGGATCGGCAGCCCCACTCCAGCACTGCCATCCCTTCCCCTTGACACCTAGCGCGTCGGACGTCAGGATCGTCACTCTCGTCGTCTCTGACTTCCGTTCCATAGTCCACACCGTGTCAATCTGCATAAACACGGGCATGGGTCACTCTGATGTGGAGGGTCTTTGGGACAATTTGGGCCAACGCAGTATAGAAGGGAAGCAGGGAGGAAAAGAACGTTAATTAGAAGTAAGAACTTCAAAAAGACAGGAAGAAAGCTGGAGTGGGGGGTGGGGATTGTCTTAAAGTCTTTTCAAAGGAAGGATTCTTATACCTTTTCTTTTCCATGGAACGAAAACCGAAAATAATTTATTATCAGGAGTTAGCAAGCTATTGCTATGGGCCAGATCTGGCCTGCTACCTGTTTTTGTGAATAAGGTCTTACTGGGCACAGCCACTCCCATTTGTTTACATAATATCTACTCTGTTCTTGCTAAATGGCAATGTTGAGTAATTTCAGCAGAGACTGTATGGCTCTTAAAGCCTAAAATATTTACCATCTGGTTCTTTATAGAAAAAGTTTGTCTCTCCCAATATATATGCTAGCAAAAGAAAATCTGGTTAGGCAAAAGGTGGAGTTTCCTTTTGGTAAAGGCTCCTAGAAAAGGTGCATGATTGGAACCTGTCAGAAATGCGAAGCTGTGCTTTATCTGGCTGGGTAAGGTAGAGTCTAAAGACGGAAATCTGCCACAGGGCCGCTGGGCAGGTTTTCAGAAGGCCAGACCTTTGGACAGTTTCCAGGGGCTCAGCTCAGATGTCCCCTTCCCTGAGTCTGTGGGTCTCCGCTGTGGCTGCATGTTGGGGCGCTTAAAAACAGGCATCTTCCTTGAGAGCCTCTTTGTAGCACAGAGGACTCCACTTGGTGCCCTGCGGTGGACTAAATGGGAAGGAGGGCCAGAACAGCGGAGATGTTTGTGTACACGTGGCTGATTCACTTTGCTGGGCTATAGAAACCGACACGGCAGTGTAAAGCGATTACAGTAGCACCGTTTTAAAAAATGGACCTTCATGATCAGAGTTTCTGACTCAGTTGGTCTGGAGTGCAGCTCCCTAGTTGATTTGCATGATTCCACTCTGCAGCCAGAGGCGAACCACTGCCTGCAAGATCAGCTTCCATCTGGGCGTGAGCTATGAGGAAATGGCTTCTGCTGGCTTTATCAGCCTCCAACTCGTTAACTCCCATTTCAGATGTTTGGAAAAATTGCAACCTGCCTATCAAGTGACCTTTCCGGGACAAGAGCCCATTGTGAAGAAAGGCAGGATCTGCCCAGTTGACATCACCCTAGCACAGAGGGCTTCGAACAAAAAGGTAATTTTTAAGAGATTCAACGTTTGAAGATGGTGGTTTAATCTTCTGCTAAGTTCTAGTCTTTCTAATGTGATCGGAAATTTTTAGATTGGCCTCATACACCTCAAAGTTGTTTAGGAAACACCCATGTTTGTGTGACTGGGCTGGGTTCTCTGTAAAACAGGTGAAGCTGACCTCCTTCCTCCTCATGCTAGGAAACTTGCTAGCGCCTGGTTCTAAAAGTAAAAAAGATCTTATGTTTACTCTTTCCTTAGAACTCTGGTATGGGCCTTCAGCTCTTTCTGTTGCCTCTTGGGCCTTGTTCAGTGAAAATAACTGGTAAAGAATTGCTGAAGAACTGAGCGTGTTTAGCTTGGCAACACAGCCGTAAGAACAAATTACATCTGTCCTCAAATATGTGAAAAGCTGTCCTTGGGAAAAGGACTGCATTTACTTTGCCTGTCTTGAGAAGACAGAAATAGGATTATTGGGTACAGATCCCAAAAGACAGACTCTAGAAGTGTGTGGTTATGAGCATAGGCTTTGAGAATACAGTCTGGGTTCCAGTGTGGCTTTGCCTTGCTGCTAGACTTCACGCACGGTACTGACATTTTTGCCTGAGTTTCCTTATATGAAGAATGGGGATAGTACCTACCTCATAAGGCACTGTGAGGATCAAATGAAGGAATTTGTGTAGGTGAAATATTTACAGTACCACCTGGCATATAAGCGCTTAGTAAATGAGAGCCAAGTGATGATAAGTTTAATAATTAACAACAGCCACCATTTCTTGAATGGATAATAATACACAGTGATGGTTCTGTTTTTATGTTAAGAAGAGCCCTTATCTCTTAGAGATACATACTGAAATGTTTGTAGAAGAGATTTCTAGAAGGATTTGCTTTAAAGTAAGAGAGGAATGCGGGTAGATGGGGATATAGATGAATCAGGGTTGGTCATGAGTTGAAAATTCTTGGAACTGGTGGTGGGTACATGGATGGGGCTCATCGTACTCTTCTACTTTTATTTATGTTTTAAATTCTCCATTAAAAAAAATTTAAAAAAAACTTTAGAAAAAGCATATGTAGCAGGAGGAAATGACAACGCACTCTAGTATTCTTGCCTGGGAAATCCATGGACAGAGGAGCCTGGTAGGCTACGGCCCATGTGGTCACAAAGAGTTGGGCACAACTTGGCAACTGAACAAATAAACAAACAAGAGTATTTATTCTTTATGGGATAGAGTATCTGTCCCACTAAATATAATATGTAACGCATACAGGCACACCTCGTTTTATTGTGCTGCTTTTTATTATGCTTTGCAGACTTTTTTTTTCAAATTGAAAAAATTTTCAACTTGGAAGTTGCTTGTGGCAGTTTTTGTGTCAAGCACATCTGTTGGTGCCATTTCACCAGCAGTGCTCACTTCTTGTGTCTGTATCACATTTCGGTAATTCCTGCAATATTTCAGACTTTTTCACTGTTATTTGTTCTGGAGATCTGTGGCCACAATCTCTGATGTTACTATTGTGAAAAAGATGGCAACTCATTGAAGGCTCAGGTGGCACTTTTTACAAATAAAGTATTTTTAAATTAACATACATACTTTGTTTTTTTAACATATAATGTTATTGTACAGTTAATGGTATAGTGAAAGCATAACTTTTTAAAGATATTTTGTTGAAGTACAGTTGATTTACAATGTTGCTTTTAATTTCTGCTGAATACAAAGTGATTCACTTATTATATATATATATATGTATATATATATATAGTCTTTTTCATATTCTTTCCCATTATGGTTTATCCCAGGATATTGAATATAGTTCTCTGTACTATACAGTAGGAACTTGTTCTTTATCCATCTTGTATACACTAGTTTGCATCTGCTAGTCCCAGACGCCCAGTCCTTCCCTTACCCACCCTCTTCCCCTTTGGCAACCACAGGTCTGTTCTCTGTGTAGGTGAGTCTGTTTCTGTGTCTTGAGTTCACTCGCATAGTCGTGTCCGACCCTTTGCGACCTCATGAACTGCAGCCCGCCAGGCCTCCCTATCCATCACCAACTCCCGGAGTTCACTCAGACTCATGTCCATTGAGTTGATGACGCCATCCAGCCATCTCATCCTCTGCCGTCACCTTCTTCTCCTGCCCTCAATCCCTCCCAGCATCAGGGTCTTTTCTAATGAGTCAGCTCTTCGTGTGAGGTGGCCACAGTATTGGGGTTTCAGCTTCAGCATCAGTCAGTCCTTCCAATTAACACCCAGGACTGATCTCCTTTAGGATGGACTGGTTGGAATTCCTCGCAGTCCAAGGGACTCTCAAGAATCTTCTCCAACACCACAGTTCAAAAGCATCAATTCTATGGTGCTCAGCTTTCTTTATAGTCCAACTCTCACATCCGTACATGACCACTGGAAAAACCATAGCCTTGACTAGTTGGATCTTTGTTGGCAAAGTAATGTCTTTTCTTTTTAATATGCTAAGTTGATCATAACTTTCCTTCCAAGGAGTAAGCATCTTTTAATTTCATGGCTGCAGTCACCATCTGCAGTGATTTTGGAGCTCCCCCAAATAAAGTTTGCCTCTGTTTCCACTGTGTCCCCATCTATTTTCCATGAAGTGATGGGACCAGATGCCATGATCTTTGTTTTCTGAATGTTGAGCTTTAAGCCAACTTTTTCACTCTCCACTTTCACTTTCATCAAGAGGCTCTTTAGTTCTTCTTCACTTTCTACCATAAGGGTGGTATCATCTGCATATCTGAGGTGATTGATATTTCTCCCAGCAACCTTGATTCCAGCTTGTGCTTCATCCAGCCCAGCGCTTCTCATGATGTACTCTGCATAGAAGTTAAATAAGCAGGGTGACAATATACAGCCTTGACGTACTCCTTTTCCTGTTTAGAACCAGTCTGTTGTTCCATGTCCAGTTCTAACTGTTGCTTCCTGACCTGCATACAGATTATTTCTCAAGAGGTCAGGTGGTCTGGTATTCCCATCTCTTTCAGAATTTTCCACAGTTTGCTGTAGTCCACACAGTCAAAGACTTTGGCATAGTCAATAAAGCAGAAGTAGTTGTTTTTCTGGAACTCTATTGCTTTTTCGATGATCCAGCAGATGTTGGCAATTTGATCTGTGTTTCCTCTGCCTTTGCTAAAACCAGCTTGAACATCTGGAAGTTCACGGTGCACGTATTGCTGAAGCCTGGCTTGGAGAATTTTGAGCATTACTTTACTAGCATGTGAGATGAGTGCAACTGTGTGGTAGTTTGAGCATTCTTTGGCATTGCCTTTTTTTGGGAGTGGAATGAAAACTGACCTTTTCCAGTTCTGTGGCCACTGCTGAGTTTTCCAAATTTGTTGGCATATTGAATGCAGCACTTTCACAGCATCATCTTTTAGGATTTGAAATAGCTCAACTGGAATTCCATCACCTCCACTAGCTTTGTTCGTAGTGATGATTTCTAAGGCCCACTTGACTTCACACTCCAGGATGTCTGTCCCTAGGTGTGTGATCACACCATCGTGATTATCTAGGTCATGAAGATCTTTTTTGTACAGTTCTTCTGTGTATTGTTGCCACCTCTTCTTAATATCTTCTGCTTCTGTTAGGTCCATACCATTTCTGTCCTTTATTGAGCCCATCTGTGCATGAAATGTTCCCTTGGTATCTTGAAGAGAGAATTTTCTCGAAGAGATCTCTAGTGTTTCCCATTCTATTGTTTTCCTCTATTTCTTTGCACTGATCACTGAGGAAGGCTTTCTAATCTCTTCTTGCTGTTCTGTGGAACCCTGCATTCAAATGGGTATATTTTTCCTTTTCTCCTTTGCTTTTCACTTATTTTCTTTTCACAGCTATTTGTAAGGCCTCCTCAGACAGCCATTTTGCTTCTTTGCATTTCTCTTTCTTGGGGATGGTCTTGATCCCTGTCTCCTGTACAGTGTCACAAACCTCCATCTTTAGTTCATCAGGCACTCTGTCTATCACATCTAATCCCTTGAATCTTTTTCTCACTTCCAGTGTATAATCATAAGGGATTTGATTTAGGTCATACCTGAATGGTCTAGTGGTTTTCCCTACTTTCTTTAAGTCTGAATTTGGCAATAAGGAGCTCATGATCTGAGCCACAGTCAGCTCCTGGTCTTGTTTTTGTTGACTGTATAGAGCTTCTCCATCTTTGACTGCAAAGAATATAATCAGTCTGACTTCGGTGTTGCCCATCTGGTGATGTCCATATGTAGAGTCTTCTCTTGTGTTGTTGGAAGAGAGTGTTTGCTATGACCAATGCGTTCTCTTGCAAACTGCTATTAGCCTTTGCCCTGCCTCATTCCTTTCTGCAAGGCCAAATCTGCCTGTTACTCCAGGTGTTTCTTGACTTCCTACTTTTGTGTTCCAGTCGCCTGTAGTGAAAAGGATATCTTTTTTTTGGTGTTAGTTCTGAAAGGTCTTGTCAGTCTTCATAGAACCGTTCAACTTCAGCTTTTTCAGCGTTACTGGTTGGGGCATAGACTTGGATTACTGAGACTTGTGCTTTTTTTATGGCTGAGTAATATTCCATGTGCCACATCTTTATCTATTCATCTGTTTTAGGTTGTTTCCATGTTTTGGCTGTTGTAAATAATACTGCCGTGAGTATAGGGCTACATTTGTCTTTTTGAATTATAGTTTTGCTTGGATATATGCCCAGGAGTGGAATGACTGGATTACATGGCAGTTCGGTTTTTAGTTTTTTGAGAAACCTTCATACTGTTCTCCATAGCGGCTGTACCAATTTATATTCCCACCGAGAGTGTAAGAGGACTCCCTTTCCTCCACACCCTCTCTAGCACTCATTACTTATAGAATTTAGCAATGGCCATTCTGACTGGTGTGAGGTGGTACGTTACTGTAGTTTTGATTTGTGTGAGAATGTAACTTTCATGTGCACTGGGAAACCAAACAATTCCTGTGGCTCATTTTACTGTGATAGTCACTCTATCATGGTGGGTCTGGAATCGAACCCTCAGAATGTCTGAGGGATGCCTGTCTTGGATGGGGTAAAAAGAAAACTTCAATTTAGAAGCAGAGAAATTAATTATTTGGATGAATAGATATGGTTGCAGGGATGGTGAACATAGGGTGAGGCGGTTGCACAGGCCCCAGAAGGTTTCTGGAGGGGGCATGTGGTCTGTACCCACCGTGAGTCTTTTGTCTCGCCTAGGTGACCGTGGTCCGGAACTTGGAGGCCTATGGCCTGGACCCGCGCTCAGTGGCTGCCACCCTCCAGCAGCGATGCCAGGCCAGCACCACCGTCAGTCCTGCCCCGGGGCTCAAGGACAGCTTGCAAGTTCAGATCCAGGGCAATCAGATCCACCACCTTAGCCGGCTGTTGCTTGGTGAGCATCCCCCCTGAAGAAGCAGAGACGTTAGTCTTACTTGGCAAAGATCTTCCTACCGATTAACGTCACTCTAGTGAGTTTACCATATACATAGCTTTTAGCAGCCAGTGGGAGGTAGAACTAATGTTTGCCCTTTATCTTTTAGCCCCCAAATTCAATGTTTTATCCACCATCCTAGTAGAGAAGTTTTCTTTCTGGTTTTCCTTTTTTATAAAACACTTGTTGAGCACTCAGCCTCTGCTAGGCACTTTGCTGGGCTTTTTGCAGGCTTGATGCTGAAGAACCGTTTCTGTTTTGCAGATGAGGAAACAGGGTCAGTACATTGTACTGAGATAATTCAGCTGTTCAGTGCTGTAGCTGGGCTTCCAGCCTTGATTTGCGGAATAAACTCTTTAAGTTCAGTAAGCAAGACCCACCCAGTCCAGCCCCGTGTCCCCTCCACCTTCTCTGGCAGGCCCCGGACTCCCAGGCCAGGCCTCAGCCATGCTGGTCTCCTTGGTGGCCCCTGTGTGCACCCCCACATTCACCCCTGGCTGCCTCCCTCCGTGTAGTTCCCTAGCCTCGAATGGCCTCTCGCGGCCTTAAAGGCTCAGCGGCCCAGCTTAGGGCCACAGGAAGCCTGTCTTAGAACATGTCCCATTTAAAAATTGTCTGTTTCCTTAAATTGACATTTAAAAACCTGCTAACATAGCACTTTGCAATTGTGTTTATATTTCTGATTAGAGTCTACAACTGGGCTAATTTATTCTGCTGTCTGAACTCCCTGTTAGAATGAGCATCTTGAATCAGAGACCTTAGCTTTTTCATTCCCAAGGTCTGGCACATAGTAAATGCTCAGTAAGCACACTTACCTTATGGTCTCAGGCAGTACCCAGCAGTTAACTTAGAGCTGCACCCCTTTAAGTGAAGAGCCCCACGTGAAATACAGAGGAGAAAGACAAACATAGCTGAACTCAGACACAGGCATTCTCGCTTACGAGAGAATCACAGATGCCTGCAGCACACCTGGAAAGCAGTCACCAACATGAAAGTTGCTGAAGGGCTTCAGCCTCGAGGCATGAGGGTGTGTGGCCATCCCGCAGGGGCTGACTGTGAGCTGGGTGTGGAAGGGCAGGTTGCGTGATGGAAACGGTTTGAACTGAGGCTCGATGGCAGGCGTGAACAGTGGGGCGGGAGGGCTGGGAGGCGGCTCGGCAGCCGGGGACCTCGGCGTGCGTGCTGAGTTGCTTCAGTCTTAGTCCACTCTGTGCGGCCCCACGGACTGTAGCCCACAGGCTCCTCTGTCCACGGAATTCTCCAGGCAAGAGTACTGGAGGGGGTTGCCATTTCCTTCTCCCGGGGATCTTTCAAACCCAGGGATCGAACCCACGTCTCTTACGTCTCCTGCACTGGCAGGCGGGTTCCTTACCACTTGTGCCACCCGGGGACCTTGGAGATCGGGGCAAAGGAGCGTCATTGTAGATGGAGGGGAAGGGGCAGGCAGGAGAGAGCATGCGCAAACCTCACTGAGGAGTTTCTGCCTTTTGGATTGTAGAAGAGTATCGGCTTCCTCGAAAACACATCCAAGGCCTGGAAAAAGCCCCTAAACCTGGCAAGAAGAAATGACAAACTCTTGTTTCATGTGGTTGATCCAGTGGAAATCCAGGCTCTGGGCTGGTAATTTATATGAGTATTTTGTTTTTGCAAATTAAAAAAAAAAAATATATATATATATATATATATAATTCTTTACCAAAATAAATTTTTATTCTAATCTGAATTGGATTCCCTTTTGTTTCTTCCACTTAGCTAAACTGTTGTACTGAGTTTTCAGGTTCGAAGCTGTTTGAAAGGAGCACTGGAGGCCGCTGGAGGCTGCTCCTTCCCTTCGTGTGGTTTCAGTCATTTGGTGTGTACTCTGCCTTCAAGGCCCCACAGCCCATCCAGAGCTCAGGGACGGAAAGCCTGCCTGTCTTTAAAGTCCTTCTACCAAATATTCAGTAACCTCTTGCTATTCTTACTACCTAATTAACCTCCTAGCCCCAAAATCATTCCTTCAGATATCTAAAGGGCTATTTGTATGTTTATATTTGTCATCATTCAAAAGAAGGAACAGTTATCTCTTCCTTGAGCAAAGTTTAGGCTAGGCCAGAAATAAACAGTGAAAGCACATTAGGACATGGGTTTCTACACAACAGTAAGTGCCGGAAGCCAGCGTGAGGAATCCCACCCGTGACAAGGTCATGCAGCAGAGATTTGATGCGCAAGGTCGAGTCAGATCTCAGGTTTTCCCCCTGGCATTTCCTGAGCATGTACCCCCCCCCAAAAATAAAAGTCTGCCTGCTTTTCCTCTCTTCTGACATTCTCTGGAAAAAGTCAACTCAGGGCTTTAGACTTCTGCCTTTGAAAGAGTGTTTCAATCCAAAAACCCCTCTGATGGCTTTCTAGCCTGCCTGCAGGACTCCTACAGCTACGCATGTGATTGTTTGAGGCCTCCCGACCAGGGAGGCACAGGAAGCTTAAAACATCCTAGGAATGTAAGGGCTTCCGAGGAGTCAGAATCATTAGAATAGGACTGATTAAAGGTTTCATTTGTTGAGCCAGTGCTTCCTGCCAAATTTTCATATCTTTTATTTGTAAGATATAGTTGGTTATAGAAAAAACAGGTAGTAGACCTGGTATTAGCAATATTAGATCTTTGAGTTAAGTACTTTTTTTGTTATAACCCACTGCACCTTTGTTCTACAGGAATGTAACTTTATTTAGCATTTTGAGGGTAATGCAGAGTAAAGAAAAAACGCTTCAAGGGAAAAGGAGTTTTTTGGTTGATAGACAATTGTCCAGGAAGAGAGCCATAAAAATGTTAACAGGCCTCTTGGCCGGAAGATAATGTAAACCACCTGAGACCTTTTGTATACGGGAGGGTATGCAAAAAGAAAGCCTGGTCTCAATGAGGGTCAGGACTGCTGCCCCTGCATAACTCTGCATATTCCATTATTTCTTTATGTACAACTTGGGGTATAT
>SJYA01002182.1:271860-391444 GCA_006410615.1 Neotragus moschatus | reverse complement strand
GTATCTTGAAGAGAGAATTTTCTCGAAGAGATCTCTAGTGTTTCCCATTCTATTGTTTTCCTCTATTTCTTTGCACTGATCACTGAGGAAGGCTTTCTAATCTCTTCTTGCTGTTCTGTGGAACCCTGCATTCAAATGGGTATATTTTTCCTTTTCTCCTTTGCTTTTCACTTATTTTCTTTTCACAGCTATTTGTAAGGCCTCCTCAGACAGCCATTTTGCTTCTTTGCATTTCTCTTTCTTGGGGATGGTCTTGATCCCTGTCTCCTGTACAGTGTCACAAACCTCCATCTTTAGTTCATCAGGCACTCTGTCTATCACATCTAATCCCTTGAATCTTTTTCTCACTTCCAGTGTATAATCATAAGGGATTTGATTTAGGTCATACCTGAATGGTCTAGTGGTTTTCCCTACTTTCTTTAAGTCTGAATTTGGCAATAAGGAGCTCATGATCTGAGCCACAGTCAGCTCCTGGTCTTGTTTTTGTTGACTGTATAGAGCTTCTCCATCTTTGACTGCAAAGAATATAATCAGTCTGACTTCGGTGTTGCCCATCTGGTGATGTCCATATGTAGAGTCTTCTCTTGTGTTGTTGGAAGAGAGTGTTTGCTATGACCAATGCGTTCTCTTGCAAACTGCTATTAGCCTTTGCCCTGCCTCATTCCTTTCTGCAAGGCCAAATCTGCCTGTTACTCCAGGTGTTTCTTGACTTCCTACTTTTGTGTTCCAGTCGCCTGTAGTGAAAAGGATATCTTTTTTTTGGTGTTAGTTCTGAAAGGTCTTGTCAGTCTTCATAGAACCGTTCAACTTCAGCTTTTTCAGCGTTACTGGTTGGGGCATAGACTTGGATTACTGAGACTTGTGCTTTTTTTATGGCTGAGTAATATTCCATGTGCCACATCTTTATCTATTCATCTGTTTTAGGTTGTTTCCATGTTTTGGCTGTTGTAAATAATACTGCCGTGAGTATAGGGCTACATTTGTCTTTTTGAATTATAGTTTTGCTTGGATATATGCCCAGGAGTGGAATGACTGGATTACATGGCAGTT
This sequence comes from Neotragus moschatus, assembly GCA_006410615.1. NCBI lineage: Eukaryota > Metazoa > Chordata > Mammalia > Artiodactyla > Bovidae > Neotragus > Neotragus moschatus. Next base: position 390,394 of record SJYA01002182.1, on the reverse strand, counting down.
CGGTTTTTAGTTTTTTGAGAAACCTTCATACTGTTCTCCATAGCGGCTGTACCAATTTATATTCCCACCGAGAGTGTAAGAGGACTCCCTTTCCTCCACACCCTCTCTAGCACTCATTACTTATAGAATTTAGCAATGGCCATTCTGACTGGTGTGAGGTGGTACGTTACTGTAGTTTTGATTTGTGTGAGAATGTAACTTTCATGTGCACTGGGAAACCAAACAATTCCTGTGGCTCATTTTACTGTGATAGTCACTCTATCATGGTGGGTCTGGAATCGAACCCTCAGAATGTCTGAGGGATGCCTGTCTTGGATGGGGTAAAAAGAAAACTTCAATTTAGAAGCAGAGAAATTAATTATTTGGATGAATAGATATGGTTGCAGGGATGGTGAACATAGGGTGAGGCGGTTGCACAGGCCCCAGAAGGTTTCTGGAGGGGGCATGTGGTCTGTACCCACCGTGAGTCTTTTGTCTCGCCTAGGTGACCGTGGTCCGGAACTTGGAGGCCTATGGCCTGGACCCGCGCTCAGTGGCTGCCACCCTCCAGCAGCGATGCCAGGCCAGCACCACCGTCAGTCCTGCCCCGGGGCTCAAGGACAGCTTGCAAGTTCAGATCCAGGGCAATCAGATCCACCACCTTAGCCGGCTGTTGCTTGGTGAGCATCCCCCCTGAAGAAGCAGAGACGTTAGTCTTACTTGGCAAAGATCTTCCTACCGATTAACGTCACTCTAGTGAGTTTACCATATACATAGCTTTTAGCAGCCAGTGGGAGGTAGAACTAATGTTTGCCCTTTATCTTTTAGCCCCCAAATTCAATGTTTTATCCACCATCCTAGTAGAGAAGTTTTCTTTCTGGTTTTCCTTTTTTATAAAACACTTGTTGAGCACTCAGCCTCTGCTAGGCACTTTGCTGGGCTTTTTGCAGGCTTGATGCTGAAGAACCGTTTCTGTTTTGCAGATGAGGAAACAGGGTCAGTACATTGTACTGAGATAATTCAGCTGTTCAGTGCTGTAGCTGGGCTTCCAGCCTTGATTTGCGGAATAAACTCTTTAAGTTCAGTAAGCAAGACCCACCCAGTCCAGCCCCGTGTCCCCTCCACCTTCTCTGGCAGGCCCCGGACTCCCAGGCCAGGCCTCAGCCATGCTGGTCTCCTTGGTGGCCCCTGTGTGCACCCCCACATTCACCCCTGGCTGCCTCCCTCCGTGTAGTTCCCTAGCCTCGAATGGCCTCTCGCGGCCTTAAAGGCTCAGCGGCCCAGCTTAGGGCCACAGGAAGCCTGTCTTAGAACATGTCCCATTTAAAAATTGTCTGTTTCCTTAAATTGACATTTAAAAACCTGCTAACATAGCACTTTGCAATTGTGTTTATATTTCTGATTAGAGTCTACAACTGGGCTAATTTATTCTGCTGTCTGAACTCCCTGTTAGAATGAGCATCTTGAATCAGAGACCTTAGCTTTTTCATTCCCAAGGTCTGGCACATAGTAAATGCTCAGTAAGCACACTTACCTTATGGTCTCAGGCAGTACCCAGCAGTTAACTTAGAGCTGCACCCCTTTAAGTGAAGAGCCCCACGTGAAATACAGAGGAGAAAGACAAACATAGCTGAACTCAGACACAGGCATTCTCGCTTACGAGAGAATCACAGATGCCTGCAGCACACCTGGAAAGCAGTCACCAACATGAAAGTTGCTGAAGGGCTTCAGCCTCGAGGCATGAGGGTGTGTGGCCATCCCGCAGGGGCTGACTGTGAGCTGGGTGTGGAAGGGCAGGTTGCGTGATGGAAACGGTTTGAACTGAGGCTCGATGGCAGGCGTGAACAGTGGGGCGGGAGGGCTGGGAGGCGGCTCGGCAGCCGGGGACCTCGGCGTGCGTGCTGAGTTGCTTCAGTCTTAGTCCACTCTGTGCGGCCCCACGGACTGTAGCCCACAGGCTCCTCTGTCCACGGAATTCTCCAGGCAAGAGTACTGGAGGGGGTTGCCATTTCCTTCTCCCGGGGATCTTTCAAACCCAGGGATCGAACCCACGTCTCTTACGTCTCCTGCACTGGCAGGCGGGTTCCTTACCACTTGTGCCACCCGGGGACCTTGGAGATCGGGGCAAAGGAGCGTCATTGTAGATGGAGGGGAAGGGGCAGGCAGGAGAGAGCATGCGCAAACCTCACTGAGGAGTTTCTGCCTTTTGGATTGTAGAAGAGTATCGGCTTCCTCGAAAACACATCCAAGGCCTGGAAAAAGCCCCTAAACCTGGCAAGAAGAAATGACAAACTCTTGTTTCATGTGGTTGATCCAGTGGAAATCCAGGCTCTGGGCTGGTAATTTATATGAGTATTTTGTTTTTGCAAATTAAAAAAAAAAAATATATATATATATATATATATAATTCTTTACCAAAATAAATTTTTATTCTAATCTGAATTGGATTCCCTTTTGTTTCTTCCACTTAGCTAAACTGTTGTACTGAGTTTTCAGGTTCGAAGCTGTTTGAAAGGAGCACTGGAGGCCGCTGGAGGCTGCTCCTTCCCTTCGTGTGGTTTCAGTCATTTGGTGTGTACTCTGCCTTCAAGGCCCCACAGCCCATCCAGAGCTCAGGGACGGAAAGCCTGCCTGTCTTTAAAGTCCTTCTACCAAATATTCAGTAACCTCTTGCTATTCTTACTACCTAATTAACCTCCTAGCCCCAAAATCATTCCTTCAGATATCTAAAGGGCTATTTGTATGTTTATATTTGTCATCATTCAAAAGAAGGAACAGTTATCTCTTCCTTGAGCAAAGTTTAGGCTAGGCCAGAAATAAACAGTGAAAGCACATTAGGACATGGGTTTCTACACAACAGTAAGTGCCGGAAGCCAGCGTGAGGAATCCCACCCGTGACAAGGTCATGCAGCAGAGATTTGATGCGCAAGGTCGAGTCAGATCTCAGGTTTTCCCCCTGGCATTTCCTGAGCATGTACCCCCCCCCAAAAATAAAAGTCTGCCTGCTTTTCCTCTCTTCTGACATTCTCTGGAAAAAGTCAACTCAGGGCTTTAGACTTCTGCCTTTGAAAGAGTGTTTCAATCCAAAAACCCCTCTGATGGCTTTCTAGCCTGCCTGCAGGACTCCTACAGCTACGCATGTGATTGTTTGAGGCCTCCCGACCAGGGAGGCACAGGAAGCTTAAAACATCCTAGGAATGTAAGGGCTTCCGAGGAGTCAGAATCATTAGAATAGGACTGATTAAAGGTTTCATTTGTTGAGCCAGTGCTTCCTGCCAAATTTTCATATCTTTTATTTGTAAGATATAGTTGGTTATAGAAAAAACAGGTAGTAGACCTGGTATTAGCAATATTAGATCTTTGAGTTAAGTACTTTTTTTGTTATAACCCACTGCACCTTTGTTCTACAGGAATGTAACTTTATTTAGCATTTTGAGGGTAATGCAGAGTAAAGAAAAAACGCTTCAAGGGAAAAGGAGTTTTTTGGTTGATAGACAATTGTCCAGGAAGAGAGCCATAAAAATGTTAACAGGCCTCTTGGCCGGAAGATAATGTAAACCACCTGAGACCTTTTGTATACGGGAGGGTATGCAAAAAGAAAGCCTGGTCTCAATGAGGGTCAGGACTGCTGCCCCTGCATAACTCTGCATATTCCATTATTTCTTTATGTACAACTTGGGGTATATGAGCTGATTTTGAAAAATAAAGTTTTTGGAGTCTTGCACAGATGCTGGGCTTCCCCTGTGTCTCCTCTTTATTTTCGGCTGAATTCCCATCTGTAGCGGGGAGGCTCACCACGTCTACTTATTTGCCCTGGCTGCTAAGATCCACATGAGAGGGAGTCCAAGGTGGGGCACCCTCCGATATTGAAGAGGACGCCGGTGGCCTAACGTAGATGGTGCAAACCTCTTATCTCAAGGTTTTATTGGTTTTCCCCGTAAACCAAGTTATTCAGCCTCTTTTCATCTAAAATTTTCCTACTATACTGTTATTTCCTAATCTAATGTTAATAATAAATAAGTTTTCCTCGCCAACGCCGTCTCCACTTCAAATTCCCTGGATCTACTGGGGCTGGACCCCGGCAAGTAAGTTTCCCTTAACGTTGACAACTGCTGCTAATAGCTGTGGGTTGTGCTGTGGCTACAGGATGGATGACTTTGCTACAGTGAAGAGTCTTAATCAACTAATGCTTTCTTTACCCGCAAACGTCTTCACCTGGGGCTCATGGACAAGGTCTTCAGAGGGTCCGCGGAGTTCTCTGAAATAGTGCATAAGATTTTGTGTGACTATTTTCCTAAAGGAGGTTACCATGCTTTTGTCCAGTTCCCAGCTGGATCACGTGAAAAGGTCAGACCCCTGCTGTGGTCCCCGCTCAGTCTGACGGTCACCAGGGGCCTCCTTGTGCAATAGGAAGAAGGGCTGAGCCAAATCACTGCAGAGTTATCTGCTTTTTACCATCAAAAAAAATAAAATTACACTTCACATAAAATTACACATTACCTTTTTTCTTGCTCATTTTTTCTTTTTTAAACCAAGATAAAGACTTGAAAATACCCACAATATTCACAAATTCCCCACCTGGGGCTTGAATAAGAAGAAAGGAATGAATATAAAAATGTCTGTGAGGTCCCTTTTCTTTTGTTATGAGGCTCTGAATAATTGGTCTTTTCACTGCTGACTCACTGTAAGTAAACTGCGTCATTTTTACTCATCTGCTCTGTTAACATAAGCATATGAAACTGAGAAAGAGATTTCTAGAAATTGACCCCAAACAAGATTCTGTTACAACAGAACCCTTGGACAGACAGAGTTTGACCTGCAGGAGTTAGAGTAGTCAGGAAATGCGGTCCTCATATGAATACAAATCACACGTTGGGGAATGTGTGGTGGTGGAGTCGCTCAGCCGTGTCCGTCTCCTGTGACCCCACGGACTGAAGCCCACCAGGCTTCTTTGTCCATAGGATTCTCCAGGCAGGAGTACTGGAGTGGGCCATTTCCTTCTCCCAAGAAAACACATATAGTGCTTTATAAAGTTCTCTCACAGACATAATTTGTTTAGCACAACCCTGGAGGGACTGGAGGCTCAGAGTTCTGTCTTGCCTTGTTCACCCCTGCTAAAGACACAAGCCAGTGAATGGTGAGGCTAGGTCTAGAACAAACATCCACTCTTCAGGGTTGACCCAGCGTTCTGCCATGACACAATGCTATCAAGACGTGCTTCAGATGGTTTTTCCAGTAATGATGACACATTTTGCATAGATTCATCTTCCCTTTTCTCCTCATGAATACCATAGGGAGGAGGCAAGGGCGTGTTAGGCTGTGCAAGGGATTCCTTTTTCTATGTGCTAAGCCAAATAATCTACACCAAGGTCAAACGTGTAACTTTGAACTTAATCCCACATCGTAACCAAATGAGTTTCAGTGAAAGGCAAAAACTGGTTCATTTCTGGGTTTTGGCAAAATTATTGAAAGATATACCTCTTGGACGAGCAAACGTTACAGCTGTACCCCATTCCTGGACACTTTTAAGAATGTCTCTTGGACAGGGGTGCTCTCCTAGAGGGAGGGCAGGGGTGGACCGGATGAACTGAGGGCCCTTGTTGGTTGCACTGTGTGTGATCAATACTGGAAGGCAGGCGAGAATTCCTTTTTAATAACTTTTACATGTTAATCACCACAATTACTGAGACATTCCTTTGATGGACATCAGAGCTAAGGTGAAAGGACTGTCTTAGTCATCTAGCCCTTTCCTCTGGGTGAGATGGTCGCAAACATTCAAAGACTCCTTCCTATCTGATTTTAAAATAATGCCAGAAATAGAAGAATCATTGCTTAACTCAGCAGCCTGTTCTGGTGTTTAATCATCCATCCTTAGCTCCNTCAGAGCTAAGGTGAAAGGACTGTCTTAGTCATCTAGCCCTTTCCTCTGGGTGAGATGGTCGCAAACATTCAAAGACTCCTTCCTATCTGATTTTAAAATAATGCCAGAAATAGAAGAATCATTGCTTAACTCAGCAGCCTGTTCTGGTGTTTAATCATCCATCCTTAGCTCCAGAGAACCCCCCCCCCCCCCCCCCCCCCCCGTTTCTTGCTACCTGCCACTAATTATATATCATCTTTAGATCTTCCTACATCTCCCTCCGCCCCCCGCCCTGGCCCTGGCCCCCATTTAATCCTGGTGTTTTAGGTTCCTGGTGCTAGAGTTTATCTTGTAATTGCAGAGTTCTAAAGTTTTAGCTTGCCATGGCTGCATACAGCCCATCCACGCTATTTCTATTGTTCTAGCTACTTCTGTGGTTAATTGCTAATTTCACAGACCTGTGGAACACTGCAAGTGCAATTATCCTCCAGTGTAATTGCCTTCTGCAAAAACTGACTCCCACAGAACTCCCACAAAAATTGTGTCCTGTTTGTTATTACCTATGAATTATATGGATGCCTTTTCAGCTATATAGAGAGAGGTGTTTTCTAGATTTCCCTGGCTTTAGAAAAGAATAAGTTATCTCTATAGTTGGAACAGCTTTTTTAATTAGGGCCTTTTTATGATGGTTATTTCAGGCGTCCCATTAATCTGATATCCCTCCTGGGTATATGTTGATGTTAAAGGTGATTTGATTGGTATCACTTGGGAACATTTGTCTGTTTAAATATTTCATTTTCAATTACACAAACTTACATTAAATAGCTCCTAAATTCTCTACAATCACTTGATATAGGTACTACAATACACAAACACTGTCTTCAGCATTCAGTTATGCAAGAATTGTGATTTACTTTGTAAATATGAACCAAAGGGCCTACTCTGTGTAAGATAGTATCCTAGATTCTGTGAGAAATTGAAAGATTCAGAAAAAATGAATCTTGCCCTGCTCTCTTTGGAGCCCACAGGTAAGAAATGCGCACAAATCATCATCTCCCAATCCCTTGTGGCTCAGCTGGTAAAGAATCCGCCTGCAATGAGGGAGACCTGGGTTCAATCCCTGGGCTGGGAAGAACCCTTGGAGAAGGGAGAGGCTACCCGCTCCAGTATACTGACCTGGAGAATGCCATGGACTGTATAGCCCATGGGGTCACAAAGAGTCAGATGTGACTGAGCAATTTTCACAGTCAAATACCATGGGTGACTAAAGCAAACAAACAAGCAGTAAGTGCTGTGGGAGTCCCGAGAAAAGGAAGGGCAAGAACACATGGGGACAAAATTTCAGCAAATGCTTCATGAAAGAGAGAGCATTAGAGGTGGATCTTGAAGATGGGTAGTTTTCAACAGGGAGTTCTCAGGATGAGTGGAAATGGAGTTAACAAAGATACTGTCTGTAAATGCATGAACATTCATGCGTGAGCATTTATCACATGGAAAGGGCTATCACTTCCTTCATCCAAAAACCCTTGTGATTGAGTAGTTAAGTGCGATATGCTTGGTAATAATAATGTAAGGCAACCAATGTTCTTGTCTCCTTTGAGGTAGAAAGTGAAAATGAAAAGAATCATCAACGGCTCACAAACCTGCCACAGAGAAAACAACCAGTGTAGTTGAATAAAGCCTAGGTATTCTGATTTGAAATCTATTTAAGCATGCCACCAGATTTTTTAGCATTTTTCTAACTGTTTGATAAAAACTTCTTGTAACTTCTCCCTCTGTGCATCCGTTCTTTTCCTGAGTTCTTTATGTAGTCACTTATTTACGTTACCCTGTGTAGGGGATGTCCTGTGTCACAGCAGTATACTCCCCTCTCGGCACCCAAGGACCAGGAGCCAGCTAGCTGGTCCCAGGGCAGGTTCTGACCCAGGTCAGTTCCGCAGTCTGCAGGCCTCCTGGTGGATGAGGCTGGTCTAGAGGTTTGTGTAGACTTCCTAGTGGGAGGTGCCGATGCCTGCCCATTGGTAGGTGGAGCCGGATCTTGGCTCAGGTGGGCAGGGCTGAGTCAAGAGGTGTGTCTAGAGATGACTGTGAACTTAGAAAGTCTTTATAGGCGGCCTGTCTGCTGATGGTAGGGCTGTGTTCCCGACCCGTTTGTTGTTTGGCCTAAGACGTCCCATCACTAAAGCTTACAGGCTGATGAGTGGAGCTAGGTCTCCATATCAGGGGCCAAAAATATCTGCCTCTGACTCCAGCCAGAGTTCCCACAGGCCCCTGCTATGTCTGCCATCAGCTTTTATGACTCCAGAGAGAGCTACAGTTGCCTCCCTGCATCTCTAGGAGACCTTCCAAGACACGTAGATCTGCCCCAGCCTCCTGTGGGGTCACTGCTTTTTTCCTGGGACCCAGTGCACATGGGACCCTGTGTGAACCCACTAGAGTCTGTATCCCCCAGTCCTGTGGAGCTCCTGCACTCAAGCCCTACTGACCTTCAAAGCTCAGTGCTCCAGGGGTTCCTCCTCCTGATGCCAGACCCCTAGGCTGGGGGGTCTGCATTGGGCTCAGACCTCTCACTACTGTGACCGAATTTCTGCAATATAATTGTTTTCCAGTTTGTGGATTGCCCTCCTGGATGATATGGTAAGATTTGGCTATATCATGACCTCCTGCATTCTCATAGTTTCTTTTTATGTCATGAGATGTAGAATATCTTTTTAAAGTGGATTCCAGTCTTTTTTAAATCAGTGGTTGTTCAACAGTTAGTTGTGATTTTGGTATGCTCATGGGAGGGGGTGAACTCAAGAGCCTCTTAATCTGTAGTCTTGGCTCCAGCTTGTTTGAAACCAAAGAGGAGGAACCCTCAAATATCTGTAGAGAAGTCAATTCTTCTTCTTGTTATTTTTTAATTTGGCTGTGGCATGTCTTTGGTGTAGCACCTGGGATCCTCAGCTGCAGCATGCGGTATCTTTTTTTAGTTGCCCCAGTTGCACCATGCGAACCCTTAGTTGCAGCATGTGAACTCTTAATTCCAGTGTCTGAGACCTAGTTCCCTGACCAGGGATTGAACCTGGGCCCCTTGCATTGGGAGCATGAAGTCTTAGCCACTGGACCACCAGGGAAGTCCTGAGAAGTTAATTCTTTATTAATCCGTGAACATCACGGTCTTCCTGGGATTGATGGGCTGAAGTGACTTTTACTCCTGAAATCCTTACCATCTTTTGTTTGAATTTCAAAGAATTTACCTTTTCTCATAAGAAGAAATCAGGGGTAAATCAAAAGGAGTTTAGGTCGTTGTTGATAAATATTCTAAATCCTTCATTGACTGATGACTGCCAAGAGTCAGCAGCAGGTGGTAACATTTCCTTTGTAATCATTCTAATTGTTTGAAATAATTCAGGGCTGTTTTTGGAGAAGAGGCCTAAGAGAAACAGTGCAGATGGGCCTGATTTAAACAGTACTGTTGTTAAAAGTGCATATTTGCTGGTTAAGTTATTGGCAAATTTAAATATATTGTCAGTAAATTGAACTAATCATTTGTTGCAAAACAGTAATAGCCATAGCCATTCGTCCTTTAATTTTTAAGAGAGAAAATACCATATTCAATTAGTTACACATATCCGACATGACATATTTTCTTTCTTTTGCACTCAGGGTCTCCGATGTCACAGTGTTTCTTTTTTGTTATGAATAGGCATCTTCGTGGGCTTTTTTTCTTTTAAATTTATGGAACATATGCAGTATCCACTTCACCCAAAGCTATAGAATAATGACGCTATTACTGTAGCCATCTGTCTCTTCACATCAGTGTCTTCTGTGGTTTTATAGTCCAGTCTTGGGGCTCTGTAAGAAACAATATTGGTTAACATTAATAACTGCCTTCATCTGACAATTTACATCTCTATTTGGAGACAGCTCCCGAAAGCATCTTCCCCAGTTTAGGGTGCAGGGCTTTTGTGGGGAAGGAGGGACGACTGTCTTAAGGGAGATGGAGGCAGAGCACCTATTTTGCTCCACTTGACTGACGCCCAAAGGGTGAGTCAGTCTCCCACTTCCTATTATAACTCTGCATTTGCAGTTTTCCACCTTGACAGGCAGTAACAGTTCCAGCCAATGCTAATTTGGGCAACATCTAAAAGGCTTGCCTGACAAGGCAGATTCAAATGATGAAGCAAACCCCTCACATACTGAGACCTTGTTAGCTAGATTAGTGGTGGATTGGCTCCTTGTGACAGCTTGTTTGCTAGAGCTGAGCTATCTGCATTTTCAGTGCAGGCAGGTTATATCATCATTTAAAGAAAAAAAAAAATGAAGATGTCGTTTTTCTTATTTGTCATGGACTTCATGTAATATTCCCTCTCGATGTTCTCATTGTTGACTTCAGAAAGAAATAGCAGCAAGTGTGTACCTTTGAGTGCGACGGCTAATTTTGTTATGGATGAACAGAGTATTGTGACAAAACAGTGGCACAGCTGTCATAACAGCTGTCACACATTAATCATGACAGTGACAAATAGCATAATTACCTTCTCTGGAATTCCTAGCATGCACACTCAGTATGCCCCACTGCCGAGCGAGCATGTCACGCATCGTTTAATTAAAAAGACATCAATACAGGTTAGTTAGACAAGGGCTAGAAGACATTGATCCAAAATGAAAATAAAATTATTTGTAGGTTGGTGTTTAGGGACACCCAAAGACCGCTTACTTAGCCGACATGATAATTTGAATCTTATTCCCCTAACTGGCCCTTCTCAGTGCAGTAAATTGGCTGCTCTGCCCCACACCAGCAGTCCTTTCTCCTGAAATATTTGATCCCTGTTTTTTTGAGCCACGGCATGGGTCCTTGGGAGCCATCTTGATGCACTGTCAATTGATTGAAGGGGCTTTATTGATAAACATGACTACCAGTGAACAAGTTGCAGCTAACAGTTTTTAACTTGCTTTCCAATCAGGTACTAAGTCAGGAGAATGATATTAAACTTGAGTAACTTTTGCTTTATTTGGAAATTCTTAAGTAAAGAATAAAGGCAGATGAGACTGATTTTTAAGCCTAGAAATGATAGTGGCTTGCATGTGCCATGTTTTAATATGTATTGATGTATTCATGTGCATATATATGTCACATCAGTATGTACAAATATGCACACATGCCAAATATATGTATATTTTTGCCGCCTCCCCCACCCCCTGGTATTTTAAGCTCAACAATTCATTGAATTCACTGATTGAATTCCTGGTAGCTAGTTCTTGAATTGCTCTGAAGCTGCCTCGATGAAATATTAATGAATCAATTTCCATAGACATGGACTCATTATCTTCTGGGATGCCAGTGGAAAACAGTCCTGCCTGCGGTGTCCTTCCACCTGCCTGTGACATGATTCAATTTTCTCTCTCCCTTTTTAATTAAATAAAAATATAGGAATTTTTTGATAACTGTAGAACAGACATTTCCATTTCTCTTGATAGGCACCTAGAAGGAGGTAAACCATTTAAAATACATTTATGTTTCACTTAAGTGATATATTGAAAAGTGAGTCCTGAAAATTAAAAGAAGGTGGCCAGTTTAGTTCTGTAGTTTCTGTAATGCCCTTTGGAAATGAGGGAACTGTTCTCAGAACAATCTACTTGGAAAATGTCTGTATTTTAGGAAGCTGGAGTGAACCATCTAATTGTTTACAAAGTTATCAACTTTAGAAAATGTTACTAAACACAAATACTTGTCATGTTAATTTAAGACTGATGGAATATAGATGGAATTATTCAGAATGCATCTACAAAATGCCAAAACAGCTGGTTAGAATGTGAAAAATTCAGGCAAGTAATGATTAACTACACACAATATAAATAGCTGGTTTTAGGTATTTTGTTGTTTGTTCACTGAAATTGACTGGTTTTTTAAGCCTTATGCAAGTCACACCAATAAAGCACATTAAACTGCAATTATATCACACAAAGTTTTTAGTTTCCTTCCTTACTATTCATTCTGTTTCAGTGAAAATTATTAATGCCTGCTTTGGGTACCATCAACACCCACTTTATAGAGTTAAAAAAGTCCACTGGTAAATGGTTGCCAACACTGTTTGATAAAAACTAGGATTATGTTCTCAAATTCAATAGCTTTTACCATTTTGATTTAGAACCAGTGGTATATTTGAATGTCATGTGATCTGAGGACAATGTTACCATTTCAATATGCACATATTATATGACCTAAGAATGGTATTATTATTTCAACAAATTCTTTTTAAGAGAAAATGGGAAAGCACAACCCTGACCAAGGATATCTTCTCAGTACTGAGGCAAGAAAGTAGTTTATCTTTGAGAGGAATTCTGACTCCCCATGGGAAGCTCACTTGGCTCCCATTCTCTCTGGAGCTGATCTGATTCTATATTCCAGATCTGAGGAATGTCTTGAAGTAGCTCCTGGTTTGAAATAGTTTGAGGAAAGCTATAAAAAACACAAAAGCATCTACACACAGCAATTTTTGCATTTCATGTCTAGGTACCAGTTAAGATGGATAGCCCGTGTGTGGACACTTGGTAATCAACCCCCCAAGTATAAAAAAAAAGGTCAAAAATGATCTGGAACTGCTCTCAGAGGCTGGACACCATTCTAGATCTTTATTCTTTAAGTCTTTCTTGGGCTCCTCTTGAAACTAGAGGCAGAAACAGGTTTCTTGAGAATAAATCTGAGGTATATTTATTCCACTAGATATTCAAGGAAATTTTAATGAGAAAGAATCAATTTTACATCAACATAAAAGAAAATAAAAGCAGTTTTGGCCTCCTTGATCAAACTTTTTAGATGGAATCTCCCTCTCTTCACTGCACATGGTCATTTTTATTTTAGGGCATGCATTTACTAGTGTGAAAGTGAAAGTTTTAGTTGCTTCAGTCGTGTCCAACTCTTTGTGATCCCATGGACTGTAGCCCATCAGGCTCCTCTGTCCATGGAATTCTCCAAACAAGAATACTGGAGGGGGTAGCCATTATCTTCTCCAGGAGCTCTTTTCAACTGAGGATTGAACCCGGGTCTCCTGCACTGCAGGTAGTTTCTTTACTATCTGAACCATGTACATTGCTGGTTTTTATGTGGAGTTATCTCAGTACACTGTAAGCTCTTTTAAGTTTGATTCTGTGTTTGAGTCTCCTTTTTCTTCCTTATGGAACCTAGGATTGTGCCTGTATGTTGTAATTGCTGACTAAATATATACATAATAAATGATAACATGTTGGCTTTAATTAATTAAACAGAGGCATGGGTTTGCTCTAAAATGTTCAGGCTGTTTCTTGAATTTAGCATATTGCTTGACTGAAAGCTCTAAGAAGGTCAGAGTGTTTGTTTTTAAAATAAATTTTCTTCCACATTCTCTTCTTAAGATGGTTTGATTTCCTTCCGCCCTTCTGCCTGCTAGTATAAGAACTGACCCTTTATAGAAAGGTTGGATTGATTTCCATTGGTTTGAGTGGAGTGGGATATTGATCCAATAGCTGAGATACCAGCAACCCATTTTCTTCTCTCTCAAACTTTCATATCTCTGATCTTCCCTGACCTTGAAGGGTAAGTTACCTATATTACACATACCTGTTTTACATATAATATAATAAAATGTTCCCAATTGTCCTTTGCCTTGTAACTTGCTCCACAATGAAATTCAGTGGGATGGCCTTATCCAACTTGAGTGAATTGATACAAACAAAACTTTGTCTCTCTGCACCCCATCACCCTTTTGATTTTTTACTCTCTGTGCCTCAGAATATTCCAATAGCACTTCCTCTGTCCAGCAGTGACAATCAGCAGGCTTTCCATGTAAGAACTAGCAGGAGCAATTGTGTTTATCTCACTGACTAAGAGGTTTCCTATTTATCTTCCCTGAGGTGGTGTCCATGTGGCTGTCCTGATATTGAGCAACTGGACAGATTACACCCTGGAGCCACATCTGTGGACACATAGATCAACACCATTTTCATTGCCTTGGTGCCCAAGAAGTTTATCTTCTGTCAGTGAGATTTAGTACTTTCTTCCTGGATTGTTAAAGCTTTCTTTTGTCCCTATGTTTCCTTTCCTCATCCACCTTACTTGGTTTCAAGCTACGTTAACATAATCTGATCAGGATTGTTAAGAGTTGATTTTTAGTTTTTGTTTCCTTCCATCATTAGTAAGGATTTTCAGTGGGACTTTTGTAGAGGAATCTTGACGAGTAAAAATAGCATAATTGTCTTGCAGAGAAAGAAAATGACTTTAATTACTAAGTGTACATCTAATAGGATTGGTTTTATATACTGTGTCTAAGTGCATAGTAAAGGCATTGTTCACAGGACTAATATTTTTGCTGATGTTGCTTCAGTCAGGACATAATCTCTCAAATCTGTGTTAGGATTTTTTAGTTTACAATACACTTTGACTAATGCTTTCTACCTCGACTCTCAACAGAGCCCTGAAAGGCAAAAGGAAGGATTTTGTTATATTGTTCAGTTTTATACATGGAAAATAAAAGTTCAAATAGATGAAAAAATCACAAAGTCAGCTGTGAAGCCAGGACTCAAATCTAGCATATCATATTTGCATCTCAACTTCTCCCCACTTAACTTCAGTGTCTCCTCCAAATCTCCCTATGACTATCTTTTTCACTTTGTCAGGCTTTCTCTCAACTGTTCTAAAAGCTGATAACTTTTTCCTCGCCAAATTCTGTGACTTTGCTGACTGAATTATAATAGAAGATTTAGGCTATGCAAGTTATCTACCCACTTACTTAACTGTAAAGCCAAAAAAAAAAAAAAAAAGTGAGACCGTTCTTCAGGGTATTGATTACTTCAGTGGTTTCTCATCTGCCTGCATATTTGAATTACCTGAAGAACTTTAAAAATAATGATGTCTAGATCCAACCTCCAGAGATTCTGATTTAATTGTTCTGGAGTCAGAGCCCAGAAATGGGATATTATTTTTTAAAGCTCCCCAGATGATTCTAATATGCATAGAGTGTTGAAAACCACTCGGGAAATTCCTTCTCTTCACCCCTTTTTGGACCCATTTCCTTATTTTTCCCCCACCAAATTTTCCGAAACAACTTGTTTTCTCAAAATCAGAATTCTGTATCTTGGACATTAGTGGTGACACTCCAGATTTTAGAGTTTACGTGAATGTGTGTATCTGTATGTGTACTTACTCTGGCTAGTCTAGGAGAAGAAGAATCATGGAGAAGGCTGTTGTGGACATCGATTATGAGCTAGAGACATTTTGTGGCATAAATTTATAGAATTTATAAATTCTAGACTGTCAGCCCCCATATCCCCCTGCCACCCCTGCCCCAGGGTAGTGATTTGGTCTGTTTTCATAAGTGCTCTTTCCCTAGCATGTTGAACAGTGATTGGCTTATAGTCCTGTGAAAGTTGATCAGTCCTAACAGATTCTTTGCAACCCCATGGACTGTAATCAGCCAGGTTCCTCTCTCCATGGAATTCTACAGGCAAGAATGCTAAGGTAGGTAGCCATTCCCTTCTCCAGGCGATCTTCCCAACCCAGGGATTGAGTCCAGCCTCCCGCATTGTGAATGGATTCATTACTGTCTGAGCTACCAGGGAAGCCCTGGCTTATAGCATCAGTTCAGTTCAGTTGCTCAGTTGTGTCTGACTCTTTGCAACCGCATGAATTGCAGCATGCCAGGCCTCCCTGTCCATCACCAATGCCCGGAGTTCACTCAGACTCACATCCATCGAGTCAGTGATGCCAGCCAGCCATCTCATCCTCTGTCGTCCCCTTCTTCTCCTGCCCCCAATCCCTCCAAGCATCAAAGTATTTTCCAATGAGTCAGCTCTTTGCATGAGGTGGCCAAAGTGCTGAGTTTCAGCTTTAGCATCATTCCTTCCAAAGAAATCCCAAAAGTCCGTTCTATACACCTGTGTCCCTTTTGCTGTCTTGCATTCAGGGTTATCATTACCATCTTTCTAAATTCCATATATATGTGTTAGTATACTGTATTGGTGTTTTTCTTTCTGGCTTACTTCACTCTGTATAATCAGACTTTTGGACTCTGAGGGAGAAGGAGAGGGTGGGATGATTTGGGAGAATGGGATTGAAACATGTATACTACCATGTAAGAAACAAATCGCCAGTCTATGTTTGATACAGGATACAGGATGCTTGGGGCTGGTGCACGGGGATGATCCAGAGAGATTATGTGGGGAGGGAGTGGGAGGGGGGTTCAGGATTGGGAACTCATGTATACCCGTGGCGGATCATGTCAATGTATGGTAAAACCAATACAGTATTGTAAAGTAAAACAAAGTAAAAATAAAAATAAAAAAAAAAAAAGAAATCCCAGGGTTGGTCTCCTTCAGAATGGACTGGTTGGATCTCCTTGCAGTCCAAGGGACTCTCNATTTTCCTAAAGGAGGTTACCATGCTTTTGTCCAGTTCCCAGCTGGATCACGTGAAAAGGTCAGACCCCTGCTGTGGTCCCCGCTCAGTCTGACGGTCACCAGGGGCCTCCTTGTGCAATAGGAAGAAGGGCTGAGCCAAATCACTGCAGAGTTATCTGCTTTTTACCATCAAAAAAAATAAAATTACACTTCACATAAAATTACACATTACCTTTTTTCTTGCTCATTTTTTCTTTTTTAAACCAAGATAAAGACTTGAAAATACCCACAATATTCACAAATTCCCCACCTGGGGCTTGAATAAGAAGAAAGGAATGAATATAAAAATGTCTGTGAGGTCCCTTTTCTTTTGTTATGAGGCTCTGAATAATTGGTCTTTTCACTGCTGACTCACTGTAAGTAAACTGCGTCATTTTTACTCATCTGCTCTGTTAACATAAGCATATGAAACTGAGAAAGAGATTTCTAGAAATTGACCCCAAACAAGATTCTGTTACAACAGAACCCTTGGACAGACAGAGTTTGACCTGCAGGAGTTAGAGTAGTCAGGAAATGCGGTCCTCATATGAATACAAATCACACGTTGGGGAATGTGTGGTGGTGGAGTCGCTCAGCCGTGTCCGTCTCCTGTGACCCCACGGACTGAAGCCCACCAGGCTTCTTTGTCCATAGGATTCTCCAGGCAGGAGTACTGGAGTGGGCCATTTCCTTCTCCCAAGAAAACACATATAGTGCTTTATAAAGTTCTCTCACAGACATAATTTGTTTAGCACAACCCTGGAGGGACTGGAGGCTCAGAGTTCTGTCTTGCCTTGTTCACCCCTGCTAAAGACACAAGCCAGTGAATGGTGAGGCTAGGTCTAGAACAAACATCCACTCTTCAGGGTTGACCCAGCGTTCTGCCATGACACAATGCTATCAAGACGTGCTTCAGATGGTTTTTCCAGTAATGATGACACATTTTGCATAGATTCATCTTCCCTTTTCTCCTCATGAATACCATAGGGAGGAGGCAAGGGCGTGTTAGGCTGTGCAAGGGATTCCTTTTTCTATGTGCTAAGCCAAATAATCTACACCAAGGTCAAACGTGTAACTTTGAACTTAATCCCACATCGTAACCAAATGAGTTTCAGTGAAAGGCAAAAACTGGTTCATTTCTGGGTTTTGGCAAAATTATTGAAAGATATACCTCTTGGACGAGCAAACGTTACAGCTGTACCCCATTCCTGGACACTTTTAAGAATGTCTCTTGGACAGGGGTGCTCTCCTAGAGGGAGGGCAGGGGTGGACCGGATGAACTGAGGGCCCTTGTTGGTTGCACTGTGTGTGATCAATACTGGAAGGCAGGCGAGAATTCCTTTTTAATAACTTTTACATGTTAATCACCACAATTACTGAGACATTCCTTTGATGGACATCAGAGCTAAGGTGAAAGGACTGTCTTAGTCATCTAGCCCTTTCCTCTGGGTGAGATGGTCGCAAACATTCAAAGACTCCTTCCTATCTGATTTTAAAATAATGCCAGAAATAGAAGAATCATTGCTTAACTCAGCAGCCTGTTCTGGTGTTTAATCATCCATCCTTAGCTCCAGAGAACCCCCCCACCCCACCTTTCTGTAGTGAGTCCCTCTGCTTTCCTGCTCTGTGAGGATGGAGAATACCCCGTCACCATGGCAGCACCTCCAGCCTGTGCCTCTAGAAGGTGTTCTCAGAGCCTTCATCCCTCTGTTCATTGGCAAAAGACTTGGCCTTGAAGTGTGTGCATTCCTCTGTCCCCACCCCTCTCCCAGCTCCACCATTTCCACGCAACTTCCCAGATTTCCCTGAGAGGGGGAGGTTCAAGGAACGCATCTCTCGTCGGAATCGTTTTTGCAACAAGCTTTTATTACTTTTTTTTAAAACCCATATAAGACAGACATTTCAGAAGAAAACAGCCCCAGAGCACACACTGGGCAACACAATGGCAGAAGGCGCTCCACACCGACCTTGCGAGGGGAGGGGGATTCCCCACTCACTACTGTTTCGGAGGCACAGACCCCAGCCCGGGTCCCTTGGTCTAACTGTGCTTTCAATAAAGTCTGAATTTTCCCAGTTTTCTTATTTCATAAACACCCCATCTCTTTATATATAGCTATATGCCTTTATGTATATATGTACACGACTTCTTTTTCTTCTCAAAAATAAAATGGCCACCCCATCCGAGGGGGGTCTCAGCAGCAATCACAGCGGTTGCAGCAGCATGCCTTCTGTTCGTGTTACAGACATGCAGCGTGGAGGAGAGGGCGCTGCGCCCGCCCACAGCAGGGAGAGGGGATTTTAAGGGAGGGAAGTGATAAGGCTGAGCAGGAGATGGCAGATAACTAGGGTTTTTATGATGGAAAATGTCTATTTGAGCTGCTTAGCTCGTCCTGTTTTTGCAGCTCTGAAGACCAAAAAGTTTGCACGATGAAGGTTCTGTATTCCTTCTAGGATCAGGGGCCAGGTGGACTCAGGGAGGGGACTTGTGAGGCTTGAACCTACCCAAGGACTTGGGAAGGCAGAGAACAGCGAAGAAATGGGTCTGTTAGAGGCTGGATTGGAAAACCGGCCCCACTCTGAAAGTTCACAGTCCTTCTCCCTCTGCCCTGGAGTGTCTCTGCCGTCTTGGCTCCTGGCTTGAATTGTTTGGCTGGTTTGGGGTTTGAACCTAAGCAAGGAGCCAGTACAGATGTAGAGTCGGGAATCTGATCCGCCCTGTCCAGGCGGTTTGACCTCACTTCTAGGAAGTCAGGGCCCAGGACCTTAGGCGGGCAGGAACTCTGTGACCTTCATCCCATGCTTGGGGGGCAGGCTCCCCTGTCCTTGTCTCCCACACCGCCATGGTCCTCTTCCTGGCAGGAGCAAGCCAGCAGCAGAGCCTCAAGCAAAGGCCTGGGTTCCTGACCCTCTCCAAAAACAAAAAGGCACTGAGGTCAGCAGGAGGCCAGCCCCACGGCCGACAATGCTTCAGACCACGAGGGAGTCCCAAGTTGGCTACGTTGGAGGGCACCCCCCTCCATAACCACGGCAGCTCCTCCAGCAGCACTTGGAGATCCCAGAGTCCAGAGGGAGGGGAGAGGCAGTCCTGGAGGCTGGAGGGGAAGTGAGGCAGCCTGGCCCGTGGCCGCTAGCTGGGGAGGCCTAAAGACAGCTTGGACTCGTTTACCTGTAACACATTTTGGCTTCGACTGTCTGATTTCCGCACTCATCAGGAGACTTTAAAAATGGTTAAATAGCTGGTTTCCCCTTAGTGGAAACAATGAGGATGATGGGAATATTAAATTCAAAATTGCAACTTAAAGAGCTGACAAAGGTGTGGCTGAAGACCACACGCACACAGATATAAATGCCTTTGGGTTTACACGTGTACAGACTCAAAATGGCCATCAGGGCCAGGGCCAGCTGCAGCTTCTCTGGAAATCTCTCAGGCAACCTCAGCTTTGGTGCTTCTGACCCAAGCCTCTGGGGCCAGTAGCTTTATGACCATCCCTTCTTACCCATGAGCAACAGGCACCTGAGGATGGTGGGGAAAAATTCTCTTTTTAAAATATTTATTTATTTGACTGCACAGGGTCTTAGCTGTAGCACACGAGATGTTTTAGTTGAGGCATGTGGGATCTAGTTCCCCGACTGGGGATCGAACCTGGGCCCCATGCATTGGGAGCTTGGAGTCTTAGCTTAGCCACTGGATCACCAGGGAAGTCCTGGGACAATTCTTCTATGAGCATTGTCCTGTTTCAGGGGCTTAGCTCAGACCTGCTAAAGGAATAT
Source organism: Neotragus moschatus (assembly GCA_006410615.1). Classification (NCBI taxonomy): domain Eukaryota; kingdom Metazoa; phylum Chordata; class Mammalia; order Artiodactyla; family Bovidae; genus Neotragus; species Neotragus moschatus. The sequence goes on along the minus strand of SJYA01002182.1, from coordinate 370,389 downwards.
ACTACAGTTCTGGACTCATAAATAAAGGAACTGTGGATGGCAAAATAAGAAACGAATTGAAGAAGACTAAAGGCCAGAGAAAGAACACATATCTCTAAAACCCTTTGCTTTGCCAGCTGGTATAGGGAGAGGCAGCTATTTGGTTTGCGGAAGGCTTGCAGATGGCGAGACGAGGTGGCCGGTCTTGCACACGAGCGTGCTGCTCCGGGGCGGTGTGCAGAGACACAGATGGCGACAGGCAGGCCCCGAGCCTGCACACACATGCGGCCGCCAGAGGCGTCGTGCCACATCTGGAACTGATGGGCAGGCACAGATGCACCCACCAGAGGTGTCCTGAGAAAGTGTCTGTTGCAAAATAATAATTAATAATAAAAATTAAATCCATGGGCTTTCGGGAGAAGGGGAGGCCTGACTGGCTAGGCAGGTTTGCCCTGGGATTTTCTTAAGGCCTCCTCCAGTTTCTGCCTGAACTTGTTGTACTTCTTCTGCACTTGCTGGACCTTGTCGTGCTCCTCCTTCTCCAGGATCGTTAGGAAGTTCTGCAGCTCAGGGATGGAGAAGGCGTCCCACTGGGCGGCGAGAGGGAGATTGGGGGAGAGAGAGAACAGGAGCCAGGTTAGACATCGCGTGATGGAGGGGCCCTGCCAGCTCAGCTCCCCCTTCTCACCGCTTGCTACTGAATAGGCAGGTGTGATAAACACAGCCTGAGGTCTTCATGCCATATCAGCAACAGAATTTCAAATCCTGGCATCTTCTGGCCAAGAATTAGTAGACCATAAGCCCTGTTTTGACTGGTGTATGCTGTATTTTATTGGCTTAGGCCCTATGCATTGGAGAATCAATAATCTTAAATTTCTTGGTAGCAGCTGAGATCCCAACTGTGATGCTGGAGCTGCCTGAGACCCTGGTGACCACCTGGAGCTGTCTGCTTTGGGGCTGACCAGCAACGGGTCCCCAGCATGCAGCCCCCGGAGTGACATCTGGAGGGGAGCTGGGCTTGGACTCAGGAGACTGGGCGTCAGCCTGGCTCCACCGTGTGACCCTGAGCACAGAACTCCACCCTTCTCAGCTGTTTCCTCATCTGCCGTGGAATTAGGGTGTCCGCCTCCCGAGGCTGGCAGCGCAGATAATGAGATGAGTCACTTGCACAGCTCTGCAGGGCCTGACGGGCCTGGGCCTGGGCAGTGGGACCTGGCTTCTCAGGACAGAAGGCAAGACCGGCCTTTCCCGGCTGACCCAGGAACTGAGGCCCCCGTGGGGTCAGGGACTTTGACTCCTAGGCTTGTTGAGCACAACAGAACATCAAGGTTTATCTGATTTAATCCCCACATTGGAGAAATGAGAAAGCTGAAGTCCACAGAGGGAACCATGATCACAAAGCTTACAGCCACAAAACTTGAACGAGAAGCCAGGCCTCTAAACCCCAGGCCTGTGAGGTTCCCATGGGGCCAGCAACGTTCAGTTTCTGTGGAATACTCTGTCCCAACAAAACCTCCCACTCTGTGAAACAGAGGGAGAGCAGAGCTTCCTGGTGGAGGCTGGAAAAAGACAGGCCTAGATCCCCCTAATTTCCACAGTGGCCCCCAAGACTGCTTCTGAAAACCTCAGGATGTGGGGAGCACCAGTTTGGTTTCACCCCACTTCACACCACAGGCTGGATGCTTCCCTTGGGGTAGTGAGGTCTGTTTTCAAGAACCAGGGAGAGACAACTGAGTCAACAGTACCCATGCCTGGGGGAGCCCAGAGTTGGAGCTTGCTGGGCATCGGGACATCCTCAGGAGCGAAAAGCTGGGTGGAACACAGGGAGGTTCTCAGCACCCCTCCACCCTGGGTGTTCAAAGTAGGCACATGGAATCCTGTCCTTCCACAGGCCTTGCCAGACAGGCCCTGACCTGCTCCCCCAGAGAACTTACAATCCTGACTTCAGTGCTGATCTTGGGCCACACTCGCCCCAGCTCAGCAGCTGCGGGGCGGCCTGCAGCTGCGCTGGAGGGTGAGGACCGTGCCTACCCAACAAGGGTGGATACCCACGGGCTGGGATGGCGCACAGGCGGAGGCACCTGGACCTACCTCCACCTCTCCAGCTTCGTTCTCCTTTAGCACGAAGCTGAGGACGTCCGTGTCAGGCCCGGCAAGTAAGCGTAGGTAGAGGGGACAGTCAGCGATGGAGAGCTTCTGGAAGAGCACTACAACATGTATATTACCATATGTGAGACGGATCGCCAGTCCAGGTTCAATGCATGAGACAGGGCGCTCAGGGCTGCTGCACTGGGATGACCCAGCGGGGTGGGATGGGGGTTCAGGATAGGGAACACATGTGCGCCCATGGCTGATTCATGTCAATGTATGACAAAATCACTACAATATTGCAAAGTAATTAGCCTCCAATTAAAATTAATTAAATTTAAAAAAAAAACTACTCAGTCTACAAATAGAGAATTATTTTCCTTCCTAGAGGAAGAGAAACAACTGAGTCAACAGTTGTCAACAGTTTTCCTTCCTAGAGGAAGGAAAAATTCTTAATCGATTTAGGTTCACAATGACGGTAAGACAAATAAACTCAAAAAACCAAAACAGGAAAAAAGAGCTCTGCAAACCGAGAGAGCGGGCTGGGCTCGCCTTGGAGTAGAAGGGCCGGGGCTCAGGATGGCCGGGACCCATTCGGATGCAGGGGAGTTTCTAGCCATCACTTCAACCTAACGAAAGGCGCCTGGCAGGAATAAAGGGTAACAACCAGTACCTTCAGACTCTGCTAGGGTGGGAAGCGTGTTTCCATTCACGTCATCCCCCCAAACGTTCGAGGGAGTGGTCCCATCCCACAGATTAGGAAGTGAACGCCCAAGGGTGGGTTTCCTGCAGCCACGTGTGAAGGGAGGGGCACGGTGGGCGGTCCGTCCGCAGACCCAACGCCACAGCCACACGGGAGGCTGGGCTCCGGCGCGGCGAGCAGCTCACCCCTCCAGCTCAAGGGCGACCGGGCTCGCCCAGCCAGAGTCGGGAAAGGTAGTTTCTGGGGGGGGGGAGCTCGCTCGCTCCTACCTTGCCCATCTTTGTGTATCCGCTTGAAGAGCGCGAACTTCTGGGGGTTGTCCACGACCATGAACTTCTTGAGCAGCCCCTGGATGACCTCGCTGACCGTGGTGCTGCTGCTGACATGCAGCTGCTTGACGGCGTCAAGCGGCAGGTAGAAGGAGGTGCGCTTGTCCGTGGCGGCCGCCGGGTCCACATCCTTGATGGCGTCATAGATGGACTGGGGCCGGATCCCGGCGGGCACCGTCACCGGCCGCCGCAGCTTCAGGTGCACCTTGATGAAGCCCGTGTAGCTGCCGTCCTCGCTCTGCCAGGGCGCAGGTTGGGTGCAGTCAGGGCGGGCCTGTCTGGCCGGATCTCCCACCTGCCACTCGGGCTCGGGGCTCCAGACCCGCCGGGCTGCAGAGGCCCTTCCTGGTGCAGTGCCATCCCGGCCATACCCGCACCACCTGCCTCCCTGAGTTTCCTCCTGCCTCTGCTGACCTAGGGATGCTGGCAGGGCAGCGGCAGGAGAAGGCCTGCATGACCTAGCTACTGCTGCGGCTTCCCCTCCCCAGGGGCTCACGCTGCTTGCCCCAAATCCCCTGCGACCAGGCAGATGGGGCGATTGCCTCTGCTGAGTCCCCAGGCCAAGACGCAGGGTCTGGAGTTGCCCCTCTGGTTGTCACCCCTCCAAACCAACGAGGAGCAGGCGGGCTCTGATAAGATCCTTGGAGAACCAGGGCACTGAATTTCCTCCTACATCCCTCTCTAAAACCCTCCAGACTTAAACCCCAGTTCTTCTGCGACTGCATTGTTCTGCCGTCCATCCGGCTGACGCCCCAAAGAGCCAGTTGCCAGCAAACACCAGCAGGGGGCAGGGCTCCTCCAGCGTCTCCCCTGCAGATGGCCTCTCTGAACCAGCACGAAGCTAGTGCCCTTCCCCCTCTGAGCTCTGCACAGTCAGGCAGGCTGCCCCAAGCACAGGATGTGAGGACCAAGAAGGGGAGGAGGGCTGCCTGCTCCCCTTGCCTAGGGCCTCCTGGGCCCCTAGTCACCTGTATATCATTTAATGCCTACATGTGCTTTGACACACTAATGTCTCTATTTTATACTGAAGCTCAGAGGGGTTAAGGGGACGACCAAAGCTTCAACTTAAGAGAAACAGCCAGAGATGGGATCTGGGTCTCATTCCATAGCCCTGTTTCCCCAGATCACGGACAGCCCAGGTTCTCGGCCTCACATAAGCCTGGAAGCCTCCAGAGCCCCAAAGAAAGGGGAGTGCCCTCCCGGGGAGGGGAGCCCCAGGATTCCGAGGGGGAAGAACGGAGCTAATGTGGAAGGGGCTGTGAGCTAGGTGGGGGCAGGGATGGGGAGCCGGCACGGACACTCACCAGCTTCATGCCCAGGCAGTTCTTCTCCCGGGCGTTGTAGCTCTCAATCTTCTGCTTGATCTCCTGCAGAGTGGGCGGGCGCTGAGGCTCCTCAGGGGGCTTACAGTCATTCTGGAACGGACACAGACGTGAGGGTGGACACGTGCATTGCACAGGCTTCTCAGGATGAGAAAGGGAGTGACCGCTTCCTCCTAAAGGCCTCTCCAACCAAGAGTAAGCAAGCACCCCCGAACCACGGAGTGAATGGGATGGACTCAGGCTGAGAACAATCGAAGGTCAAATGCCAGCTGTGGTAACTGCCTGGCCGGCCACCCCCAGGAAGTGGCTGAAACCTTTCTTGGTGCCAATCTCCTCGCCTGTGAAATGGGGGCCATACCCCATCCTTCAGGCTTGTTGCAAGACCAGCGTGAAAGGGCCCAACACACAGGCACTGGAGGTATGAATCTGCTGAGTCTGCAAAGCTGTTTTGCTCACTGAGGGCTGCTACTGAGAGATGCATTCAGATGCTATGGGAGATGCCAAGACATGCAAGCCGTAGTCGTCTCCTCAAGGAAGTAACAATACAGCTGGAGCGAGGCGTGCACACGTGGTCCCAGCGTGTGCTGAAGGCAACGACAGCAGTTCTCCCAGGATGAGCGGGCCAAAGGCACACGGACGTCAGCTCAGGCCCCAGGTCCCCGGGCTTCCCTGGTGGCTTAGACAGCAAAGAATCTGCCTGCAATGCAGGAGACCCGGGTTTGATCCCTGAGTTGGGAAAGTCCCCTGGAGAAGGAAGTGGCAATCCACTCCAGTATTCTTGCCTGGGAAATCCCACGGACAGAGGAGCCTGGCGGGCTACCGACCATGGGGTCTCAAAGAGTTGGACATGACTGAGCAATTAACACACACATACACACAACACACATCCACACTCACACATGCATATTTATCAAACAAATGCACAATTGGTGGGAGCAGGGGGCTGCAGCCTTCTCTGATAACTGAGGGGATGACTCTTCTCTGCAGAGGCTCAGGGTTGGCCTGGGTGTACCAAGAGCCTCCTCCATGCCAAGTGTTCAGTATGGCACCGTCTCAGTTAATCCTCAGAACCAAACTGCAAGATCGAGTTTATCACCCACGTTTCACGGTTGAGACAAGCGAGACTCAGAGGAGGTTAGGACTGCGTCCAGCCCTACAGTCTGCAGAGCTAAAAGGGACTTGTCTGTTCTGCTGCGTCCTTCCCACGCCACCACAATGGATTCTTCTGACCGCACCCCTGCCCCAGGCCCCCTCTGGGAAGAATGAAGCTGAGGACGTGAAGGCCAGTGTCCTTCACACTGCGGAGAAGGTCGAGGGGAGAATTCTGGGGGCTCCGCAACTCTGTCCGCCTGTCAGTTCCCCGAGTTTCTCTCGAGTCGCTGCCACCCACCCTCCTGGCTTTGTCTTCATGCTGTTCCTGTGCGGCTGAGCGAGCGGGAGCCACAGTTTGTGGGAATAAACAGGTCGGTCGAAATTGGCCTAGAATTTGCCTGTCTCAGAAATCCAGTGGACCCCAGGGCGGGTCGGGATTCTCCTTTGGCAAGTGAGGAAACTGAGGCCCAGAGGGCGATCGTTTTCTCCTGGCTGCCATCACTCAGCACCAACCTGTGGGGGTCTGTCTGCTTTGGCTGGGGAATTTCACAGCCACGCTGCCATCACAGCATCACCCAGCTGAACACGCCGGATTCCTGGGGCAGAGCTGCCCTTCTCGCCAGCCCGTGGGAGACAAGTCACACTGGGCAGGACGCTTTCACTTCCTGCTCGCACTTTCCAACCCCACAGGGCCAGTAAGACGTCAAGCTCGGGCCGCGGAGGGGAGCTGGCGTGCCTCCCACACCTGGCCCACGGTGCGGAGATGCGCTGACGCCCTTTTTCCATCACAGCGTCTTCCGCGGGGCTGTCTGCCTCTCTCCGTACTCCCTCTGAGGAGGCTGGTCAGAAGAGCACTGTGCATCCACACACCATCTCTTACACACTAAATGTGCTGTTCCTGTCTTACAGGTGACAGAAGCTCTGACAGGTTGAGAAACGCGTGTGTGGTCCCACTGCTGGTAAGCATCCACGTGGGGCCCGGCGCCCAGCCCATCAAGTCTGCCTGACAGTGCTCTGCTCACCACGTGGTCACCCCAGGACAGCCCACTCCTGCCGCCCCCACGGTGACCACTGAAACTCCATGCTCCAAGGCAGGGATGAGCAGCCTCCAAACCAAGACCGATACATCACTGACCTGTGAAATGTTCAGCTAAGGTGTGACTGATTGGTGGGTCCCCAGAAGCCTCAGGACCTGGGGCCACCGTGTCACCCGTGAAGATATCAAGAAGGGACTTCTGTCTCCTGGCGAGAGGCACCAGGATTCCAGGAAAGGGCTTGCCCCTCTCCTGTGTGGCCACTCAGATCCCTGGGACAGGACCTGAGTCCTTCGAGGACCACCCAGGAGGAGTAGTCCCCAGGGGACTCCCTTCTGCTGGAGGGGAGCAGCAGCTGGTGTGAGCTGCATATACGTCTTCATTCGCTGTCAACATGCTTGCTCCCCAGGACCCTCACAGTGAAGCATCTCATTCCTTGTCCCTCCCCGCTTAGTTCCTGGAGACCTCACCCCAGCCCCCAACCCACTGGGCACCTCTCTACAGGACCGGGTGCGCCTGCTGCCCTCTGGGAGCTTGCAGTCAGAAAGGCCAGCATCCAGTTATTATTACACACGCTCCATTCCGCTCATCTGTGAAACATGCAGGCTCCTGCTCCTTGGGGGTTAACAGCCTTCTCAGGCTCCTCTATAAAAAAGAGCTAAGTGACGGAGAGAAAACTCTAGCAGCTCCTAGAAGACCTCTCTTGGTTTCCAAATGAGCAACAGCCATTTCCCTGTTAGAAAGGCCAGTATTCCAGACTGTTTTTGAACAGTAAGAGTCAGAGCGGCCTTAACCTAAAGATCTTCCTTCCTGTTCTCTTTCCCATCAGCAGACTATCTATCCCTCGCTTCCCACCACAAACCTGGGGAAGTGACGCAAGCGGTTGTGGGCACCCTCTGTGGGGCTGACGCAGAAGACAGCCGTCCTGCTTTCCACCCCATCCGGGAGTGCCAGGAGCCCTGTCTGGCCGGCACGCTAGATCTCCCAGCCTCAGACGGCAGTACCCCAGGCTGCTGCCCACACCAGGGCTGGCAGACAAGATCTAACCCGTGGACTGAATGAATCAGCTCCCGAAGCAGCCAATCAACCAGCCAGGCACCGCCAGCACTATCCACTCCCCTTTCCCATCCCAGAGAGGGCAGAAATTCTAGACCAGTGCTTCTTAAACTTGCTGCACATGGACTCCTCTGGGGGAGCCTCAGAAACACAACAACACCTGGGCTCCCTCCTGGAGGTTCTGATTTAAGTGGTCTGGGGTGCAGCCTGGGCAGACGGATTTAAAAAATCTCCCAGGTGATGCTAACATGCAGCAGGGTTGGAGAAGAACTCCCAGGCAATTTCAGACCTCCAGGGTCCCCATCCAGCTGCAGGGTTAACACTTTGGCACCCACAGATATCCACTGCCCCCAAGGGTTTACCAAGAAGGCAATATCCAGTGTCTGCAGTCTTCAGAAGGTAAGTCAAAGACCCCCACTTTCTGTTCACCTGCCAAATTCTCAGATCCTAAAAGTGAAAGATTTGCCTCCATCTATGGCTACGAAGCTAGAAACCAGACAGACAGTTTTGTTTCTGGGGGTGGCCCAAGATGGAGGCAGAATGGGAAATTGACTCTGCTATGGTTTTAAAGATACAGGCATTCTCCTGCGAGGTGTCTCTCCCAGGAAGCTGACACATCTCGATGTCTCTGGTATGGATGCTCTGATGAAGCTCCTGGCATGGGTGGCAGATGTTTGAGCTGTTCCTAATGCACCCAGCACATCCAGGGCACTGGTGAAAGCAGGTTTGTGTTCCTAGGTCCTAAGCCATGGCAAGGGCAGTGTCCCCTCTTAACTCTCAGGGTTACTGGGGTACAGCCTGGTGAAGAAGCTGGGTGCTAGGCCTCAGAGTAGAGACACGTCCTGAAACAGTGATCCTCAAAGTTTTCAGTTTAAGTACCCATTACAGCAAAAGAAGAGAGGACCATCCTCTGGTGGTCTGGGGCCCATCTCAGAGCAGATTTACCCCAAGCTGAATTTTACTTTAAGAAAAAAACCCAAACACTGGAGAATCTTGCATTTCGGTCAATGATACAAAGTCTTAATTTGGGTCACTGGGAAGTGACCCAGTGTGCTGAGAAGACTCTGAGTGAAGCTGGTGGCTTTTAGTCTCCCCTGATACAATGGAGGAGGAAACGGCAACCCACTCCAGTGTTCTTGGCTGGAGAATCCCAGGGACGGGGGAGCCTGGTGGGCTGCCGTCTGTGGGGTCGCACAGAGTCGGACACGACTGAAGCGACTTAGCAGCAGCAGCACCTGAACACAGGGAGGCCCACCAAGCCCCAGCAGTGAGGGGGACCCCCAGAGTGAGGAGTGGGCTGGGGAGAACCTGCTAGAGACATCAGATACATTCAGGCCTTTTTTTTTTTCCTGGACCTAAATCACACAAACCACATTTTTTTGCCAGAAATTTCACTCTCCCTGTTTTTACATTCATCTGCCTCTTCTTGCACACGGCGCTCACCGTCTTACTCCTGTCTGTCGAAAGCCCCTTAGCTGTCAAGCCTCTCATGACGTCAGGTCCCTCAGATGTCAAGGCTGATCATCTCAGCCCTGAATGATAACAGTGATGCTTTACTGTTATTTACTGGCCAGCTCTGTGCGGGTACTGTTCTTCTCACTTAGCCTGGACTGTGGGCTCATTTCACTCTCGCCACAAGTTTATGAGAAACGTACACTTATTATGCTCATTTCACAGATGAGGAAACAGAGCCCCAGGAAGGATAAAGCTAACCAACATCCAAAGCTAACACTATATCGTCCTGCGCTTAAATCCCATCTACTTATACTAACCTCCGAGGAGACCACCCAGCTTGGTTTTTCTCCCCAAATAGTCTGAAGCTCCCTAATGACTTACACCATACTTTGGTCTCTGCTCTATGCCGGGTAGCCCTGGGCACGAAGCAGATAATAAATGTTTGCTCAAGAACCTGCAATGGCCCCATTCCTATGTGGGTAGAAAACGCTCTCACTTTCTGCTAGGAATTACAGTGCAGTGAGTCTTGCACTGCGGTCTGGACTGAGTTCTCTGTGAGAGAAGCACCCGTCTTCTCCACCGTGGAATCCCAGAGCCGAGTTCCAGCTTGGCACAGGTTAGAGGCTCAGGCCACACCTACAGGATGAACGCGAGCCTGTGTTCAGATTCTGACTCCCACTGCTAACAAAGCGATCTTGAGAGAGTTTGAGCGTGGCTTTAAGCCTTTGCTTCCTCATCTCTGTAAATCATTTATTGTCTCATACTGAAGTACAGGTAAAGCCAAATGAAATAGGGGGCACCCTGGAAATGATCGAACCCATCCAAAGACAGGCGCTCTATTACTCCAGGCATACAAAGTCCCACCTCCGTGAGCCAACCTCATTCCTCACTTTCCTGGAGCACTCGCTTTGGACTGGCCCCTGTGCCAAAGGGTTTGTTCATTCCTTTCTCTACACTAGTGCTTAGCAAATTTTCTGTAAAGGCCAGGCAGCAAATATTTCAGGCTCTGCAGTCTATCTCGTCTCCGTTGCTACTTACCTCTGTGGTGGTAGCAGACAGTGATCACGGAATGAGTGTAGTTTCAATAAAACTTTATTTGTGGATTCTGGCCCGTGGGCAGTGGCCTGCCACCTCTGTTCCACTCTGCTGTCTGTGTTGGTCTCTCTGCCTAGAATTCACAACCCCCATCTCCCCTAGTTCCATCTCCTCTGTGTAGGACATTTCTCGGCCTGCTGCGATCTCCTCATTCTCTGCTCTCCTCATCTCTTGGATCCCTGACACTTGAATTCCCCAATGCAGAAAGGCACATACAGGTTTGAACTGGTCCCCAGCTTTCTCCTGATAGCATGGTTGTATTGAGAGGCAGGTGTTTGCAGTGTGTTTCCTCCCACCACCAGTGGATGGGCCTTTGGCAACTGCCATCTCTCTTGTGGACTGTCCACAAGTGGACAAAGGCTTTTCACTTTATCGGAGTTCTCTCTCTCTACCCTTTCCTCATGAAGAGGTAGCAAGCTGGCTGAGGAAAGGTGCAGGCACGCTCACCACTGGCTCAGAGACACTCCCAGACACCAGCCCTACAACCTCAGAGCCTCAGATTCCCGTCGGAGCAAACCTGCAAATCCCCATATGCCATGGACCTCTGCAGCTGCCTGCTAACGTTACCTCCAACACTCCAAGAACCTGTGCAGGTGCCTTCACAGCCTGAATGGCTACTTCAGCATCGAATTATGCACTGCCTTTTACTGTTTAATTATTGTTCCACATGTGTTAATCCCAACTCTCCAGTTAGACACTCCCTGGACATGTGACATCTGATGATTAGTCTTCTTTTGCAGCCCCTGCAGGGGCTCAGTGGAGGACTAGGATGACCCCCAAGGACATGACAGATAAATAAATACCTGCTGATTGAGTGGCAGGGAAAGAGTGGACTAGCTAAGGTGGTACTCAGCCCGGCAAGGACAGCAGCCACGTCCAGGAGCACCTCACACCGACCTGGGCCTCGAGGGGCACATGCCGAGGAGGTGCGGGCTGCGTGTGAAGCTGTCAGCTCTTGGCAGCTTCTTGCTGAGGATGAACATAAGACTAGCAAGTGACTTGTGACCTCTGGTGAGTCACTTCCCCTCCCAGGGCCTCAGTTTCCTCACCTGGGAAATCATGAAGCCAGACCAGCGAAGCTCTAAGGCCCCTCTGCAACGCTAAGATTTGACAGAGAAGGTGGGACAGGGTGGTTTCTTTCATCACTGCTTCCTCTTCTGCTTCAGAGAACTGGGTGTGGGCTGGGGGCCTCTGCGAGGAGCGCTGGGGCTGGATGGTTCGAGCTGCGGCAGTGGTGGCGGGTCTACCGCCACGCTCAGAACCTGCCCAACGTTTCTCCATGACTTGACTTTGCTCCTTCCTTGCCACTGGCTTCTCTGTGTGTCTGCCAGGCCCCACGCTGCCCGAGTTCGAGCAGGTCCACACCTTCTGAAGTCACATAGTTCAAGAAAGCAAAACAAAAACTCTCCCGGAAGCCGGTCACCATGAGCCTTTGCCACATTTCCTCTTTCTTAGCTCTTAGCAAATGTGTCGGCAGCAATTCTTGTGCCCCTTGGGTGGAAACCATCTCCAGCCTCTGTCTGGGAAGAGAGCCTCTGGCAGCCTCTGCAGGGGAATGACCACCTAGAGACGCCTTCCGCTCCAGTCTGCTGCCCACAGCCGGCCTGACCCCAACCCTGGGGTCTCCACTCAGCTCGTCCTAAGAAGGAACCTCTGAAAGAAAGGGGCGGGCACCTGCCGGCCCGGCTGGGTTCAGAACACCCTGCTCGATGCCCAGGTCACATTCAAGGCTCACTGGCCCCTTTGTGATAGCCTAAATCAAATGGGAAAGAGGAAGCCTGGTGGGGCTTCACTGCAGGTGCCCTCCCAGGTCCTGATGAGCTGGGTTCCCAGCCCCACCCACAGCAGTGGGTTGGTTCTTATAAGTCCCTCTATGGAGCTGTCCAGTGTTCCGAAATAAAAGAACCAGAAACTCCTAAACTGTGGTCCCTGACAGGTTACTCCCAAAAGGGGAATAGGAAGGAAGCATGCATCAGCTGCTCAGTCATGTTTGACTCTTTGTGACCCCATGGACTGTAGCCCGCCAGGCTCCTCTGTCCATGGGCTTCTCCAGGCAAGAATACTGGAGTGGGTTGTCAGTTCCTTCTCCAGAGGATCTTCCCAACCCAGGGATCAAACCCAGATCTCCCACATTGCAGGCAGATGCTTTACCACCTGAGCCAGCAGGGACATGGAGCCGTCCGAACAAGCAGAAAGTGCAAGTGAAGTCGCTCAGTACTCTCCGACTCTTTGTGACCCCATGACTGTAGCCTGCCAGGCTCCACTGTCCATGGGATTCTCCAGGCAAGAATACTGGAGTGGGTTGCCATTTCCTTCTCCAAGGGATCTTCCCGACCCAGGGATCAAACCCGGGTCTCCTGCATTGCAGGGAGACTCTTTACCCTCTGAGCCACTAGGGAAGCAGAACAAGCAGAACCATGTGCAATTTTAGTTGCTTTGGGGGGATAAAGAGGAGAAGCAATAAAAAAAAAAAAGAAAAGAAAAAGAAAAGAAAAACAAAACAGAGAGAAGGAAACTAGAAAGAGACTGAAGTCACCAAAGACAAACTATGGAGCAGATGGTCCATGTGGACAGTCAGTCAACAGTGACTGATTGAACTGCTCGTGGGCTGGGGGCTGTGAAAGGCACCTTGGGACATGACACTGATAGGGTGTGGCGCCCATCCTTGGAGCCCGTGGGTTACTGGAGGAGGGGAGATGAAGACACACGTCCTGTGGACACCAGAAGAAGCACTGTGCAAGCTGGGACCAGCCTGGGTGCAACCCAGGCAGCCCAGCCCAGCTCCAAGTGTAAGGGGTCCTGCCCGTGGACTCTGGGCTGCCAGCGTGTCCTGGAGCCGTCCCGGCGTCCCTCATGTTTTCACACAGCCCTCTCAGTCTATGGGCAGGAGCAGGCCATCTGGGGTAGCAGGAGCCCCATGCAGCAGGCTGGGAGAGCCCTGTGCCTGGGAGTTGAGGCATTTCAATTCAGGCCTGCAGTTGCCTCATCATCTTAGTGAGGCATTCTCAGGGTTCATGGTCATAATCTCATTTAGTCCTCAAAATAATGAGGGAGGTATATTGCTACCCACTGAGCCATGCGGCTGGCACATCTGGCCATAGGTTGGCTTCTGCCAGCCATACCTTTGGTCGTCTGTGAACATGGGCAAGTCAGTCTCACTGAGACTCAGGTTGCTTTGCCTGAGAAATGCAGGTAGGCAGGTCTTGTGTATACATTTATCGCAGAGATGGACTGAGATCCATCCAGAGATGGACTAAGCATATCTGGAAGTGCTTAGCACAATGTAAGTACACAGTAAGCGCTCAATGAACGGCAGCCGGCACACAGCCATGGTACCCACCAGCACATCAGTAGTCATCCATCTGGAGGGCAAAGGGAAGTTTGGCTGTGGGGACTGATCCCACGTGGAGTCCTCTTCCCCTGACCCTGGACCCCTGACAGGCCTTTCAGTCTGGCCCATATTATGACTCTTGGGTATCTACTTTCCTCTTCAGGGCTGTAGGCCCCTTTCTCCATAAAAAGGTTTTGGGAATTATATGTTCTGATTGGTATAAGGACAAATACATTAATGTCATAAAGTAATTCCTTCAACTTAAAAGTTCATTTTTTTCCTCCTGATTTTAAAAGGAATGAAAATATTTTTTGTGGGCTCCTCAAATATTTCAGGCCCCTGGATAAGCAAGGGGTGCCTTCAGCTCGAGTCCCAGGTAGGGTGACCAGCTGTCCCAGTTTGCTTGGGACTGAGTTTTCTCAGGATGTGGGACTTCCAATGCAAAATCCGGACAGTCCTGGGCAAACCCTAGTCCCTGGGACCCCCTCTCAGTCCTAGAGGGCCTCGCTCCCTCTCCCTGTCTCCTGTGGGGCCCAGGACACTGCTTGTTCTTCCGTCCTCCATAAAGCTGCATCCTTGTACTCTACCCTGGAGGGGTTCCGGACAGGTCCTGCCCCTGCCCCGCCCCCAGCCTGGCCTGGACACAGGTGCTGGCTTCCTCTCAAGATCAGCACACGTCCCTGCAGCTTGGACACAGAATGGAAGCTTTGTGAGGGCAGAGACGGCCTCGTTCACAGACACAGTTCCTAGAACAACACCTCACGCACAGGAGGGGCCATTAAATATTTGCTTAATGAGAAAAACACCAAGAAGCAATATGACACACACGTGCACATACGCACAAAACCCCAAAAACAAATCCAGGGAAATGAAAGTTTCCAGAATGGTCTACGCAGCCTAGAGGATTCCTGCTCCACGCCTAATCGTCTGTCCACTCCTGGGACAATGACTAGAAATCAGAGGAGATGCCTGCACTCTGTATCCGAGGGTCGATGATGCAGACTCCTTCCGTTTCTGTTCTCCCCTCTCCTGGGCCTTCATGAAGCAGGCCCCTCTTTGTAGCTCAGAGGTCTACAGTGTGAATCCAGGCAGAATGGGGTGACACCCATTCTGCTTCAGTGGCCACAGGAATTTTCCCTTGGGTCATTCTCTTGTGCCCTCGAGAGTTTCTAGGATGAGCAAGTCTGTTTTTGTTTTTGTTTTTTTTTTTAATTTTTTTTTTTTTTTATCTCAGGTGTACATGAGCTCCCAATCTTGAACCTCCCCCCCCACCTCCCACTCCACATCAACTCTCTGGATCATCCCCGTGCACCAGTCCCAAGCATCCTGTATCCTGAACCAAATATAGACCGACGATTCGTTTCCCACATGACAGCACACATGTTTCAGTGCCATTCTCCCAAACCTTCCCCCCCTCTCCCTCTCCCTCAAAGTCCAAAAGTCCATTCCATGCATCTGTGTCTCTTTTGCTGTCTTGTATACAGGGTTATCATCACCATGTTTCTAGATTCCATATATATGAGTTAGTATACTGTATTGGTGCTTTTCTTTCTGGCTTACTTCACTCTGTATAATTGGCGAGAAAGTCTGTTTTTCAGTTAGTTTTCCTCACTGGATTTCCTTCTAGGCCTCTGTGGCCTCTCAGTCTCCCTGACAGCTTAGCTTAATCACTCAGGATGAGAGGTTTTCCTCTGCATCTGAGAGAATTTGCCACCTCCCCCCCGCCCCGGGAACTGATATATCTTTGGGGGATACTTTCCCTAATCCTCCACTTCTATCTAGAATTAGTGGACTCTTCAACAACAGCAGCTTATGCCCCAATTATTCCAGCACTGGTTTCATCTTCCATATAGTAGCATGAGCTGTCTAACCCTATCTCCACCAGCAGACCATGAGCACCCCACCGCCAGGAATTGTAGCCTTTCCATCTCTGTGTTCCCAGAGAACCTGGGACCAGAGCACTGCACAGTGAATCAGGGAAGACGGTGGGCAGGGTGAGTGAGTGGGTCCCCACACCTCAGCCCAGACGCCAGTCCCTGCAAAGGCTGGACTTGGCTCTTTTAGAGTCAATTTAAAGAGGATTCCATTGCAAATCATATGTCTGACAAGGGACTCAAGATCCAGAATATATAAAGAGTGCCTATAATTCACAACAGAAAAACAACAGCCTCGTGAAAAATGGACAAAGGACTTGAATAGATACTTCTCAAAAGGAGATATACAAATGACCAATAAGCAGATGAAAAGATATTTGACCTTACCAGTCATTGGGGAAATGCAAAGCGAAAC
The DNA here is from genome assembly GCA_006410615.1 of Neotragus moschatus. Lineage (NCBI taxonomy): Eukaryota > Metazoa > Chordata > Mammalia > Artiodactyla > Bovidae > Neotragus > Neotragus moschatus. The sequence continues at coordinate 354,616 of SJYA01002182.1, read as the reverse complement.
CACAATGAGATACCATCTCACACCTACTAGGGTGGCTATTATCAAACACACAGAATATAACAACCTGTGTACACTGCTGGTGGGAATGGAAAACGGTGTAGCTGCTATGGAAAATGGTATGGTAGTCTTCAGAAGATTAAACAGGAAATTACCACATTATCCAGCAACTCCACTTCTGAATATAAACCCAAAGAAGTGAAAGCAGGGCCTGAACAGAGATTTGCACACTCGTGTTCATAGCAGCATGGCTCTCAATAGCCACAACGTGGAGGCACCCCACGGATGGATAGCTGGATAAACAAAATGCAATCCACACACACAGGGGAATATTACTCATCCATAAAAAGGAAGGCAATTCTGACACGTGCTAAAACATGGATGAACCTTGACAACATGCGAAGTGGAAGAAGCCGGTCACAAAGACAAACACCTTATGATTCCACTTATATGAGGTTCCTAGAGCAATCAGAGACACAGAAAGCAGAACAGTGGTTGCCAGGCACTGTGGGGAGGAAGCAAAGAGGAGTCAGAGTCTAACGGGTGCAGAGTTCAGAAGATGCAAGAGTTCTGGAGAGGACGGTGACGATGGTGGTACAAACATGTGAAGGAGCTTAATGCCACAGAAACACACACTTAGAGATGGTTAAAGTGATAATATACATATGTTATACATATATTATTATTATTATTACAATTTTAAAAAAGTCGAAATATGTAAGGCAAGTGCTAACAAGTATTAAAGGGGAAATTAATAGTAACACAATAATAGTGGGAGACTTTAATACCCCACTCACACCTATGGATAGATCAGCTAAACAGAAAATTAGCAAGGAAACACAAAAATTTTAAATGATACAATGGACCACTTAGACCTAATTGATATCTATAGGACATTTCACCCCAAAACAATGAATTTCACCTTTTTCTCGAGTGCACACAGAACATTCTCCAGGATAGAGCACATCCTGGGCCATGAATCTAGCCTTGGTAAATTCAGAAAAATTCAAATCATTTCAAGCATCTTTTCTGATCACAATGTGGTAGGATTAGATGTCAACTGCAGGAAAAAAAAAACTATTTAAGATACACACATATGGAGGCTAAACAACACGCTTCTGAATAACTAACAAGTCACAGAAGAAATAAAAAAGAAATCAAACTATGCATAGAAACAAATGAAAATGAAAACACAACCCCAAATCAACGGGATTCGGTAAAAGCAGTGCTAAGGGGAAGGTTCATAGCAATACATGCTTATCTCAAGAAATAACAGAAAAATCAAATAAATAACTTAACTGTACACCTAAAGCAACTAGAAAAACAAGAAATTAAGAACCCCAGGGTTGGTAGAAGGAAAGAACTCATAAAAATTAGGGCAAAAGTAATTGAAAAAGAAACAAAGGAGACTATAGCAAAAATCAACAAAACTGAAAGCTGGTTCTTTGAAAAGATAAATAAAATAGAAAAAAACACTAGCCAGACTCATCAAGAAACAGAGGGAGAAGAATCAAATCAACAGACTTAGAAATGAAAATGGAGAAATCACAACAGACAACACAGAAATACAAAGGATCATAAGAGATTACTGTCAGCAACTTTATGACAATAAAACGGACCACTTGGAAGACATGGACGAATTCTTGGAAAAGTAGGACCTTCCAAAACTGAACCAGGGAGAAACAGAAAATCTTAACAGACCCATCACAAGCATGAAAATAGAAACTGTAATAAAAAATCTTCCAGCAAACAAAAGCCCAGGACCAGATGGCTTCACAAGTGAATTCTACCAAAAATTCAGAGAAGAGCTAACACTTATCCTACTCAGTCTTTCAGAAAATTGCTGCTGCTGCTGCTGCTGCTGAGTCACTTCAGTCGTGTCTGACTCTGTGCGACCCCATAGACGGCAGCCCACCAGGCTCCCCCGTCCCTGGGATTCTCTAGGCAAGAACACTGGAGTGGGTTGCCATTTCCTTCTCCAATGCATGAAAGTGAAAAGTGAAAGCGAAGTTGCTCAGTCGTGTCCGACTTGTAGCAACCCCATGGACTGCAGCCTTCCAGACTCCTNCCCCATAGACGGCAGCCCACCAGGCTCCCCCGTCCCTGGGATTCTCTAGGCAAGAACACTGGAGTGGGTTGCCATTTCCTTCTCCAATGCATGAAAGTGAAAAGTGAAAGCGAAGTTGCTCAGTCGTGTCCGACTTGTAGCAACCCCATGGACTGCAGCCTTCCAGACTCCTGGAAGCAGAGGAACCCTGTGTTCAAAGCATTCGTGTGCAGAGACATCACTAGCTGAGAGCAAGGAAAGGATTCTGCAATGGAGATGGGGAGCTTTGACGGCCAGCCAATCCCCAGCTCCTAGCTCAGTGACTTCAAGTTCAGTTCAGTTCAGTTGCTCAGTCATGTCCGACTCTTTGCGACCCCACGAATTGCAGCATNATGCTAAAGCTGAAGCTCCAGTACTTTGGCCACCTCATGTGAAGAGTTGACTCATTGGAAAAGACTGTGATGCTGGGAGGGATTGGGGGCAGGAGGAGAAGGGGACGACAGAGGATGAGATGGCTGGATGGCATCACAGACTCGATGGACTTGAGTCTGAGTGAACTCCACGAGATGGTGTTGGACAGGGAGGTCTGGCGTGGTGCAATTCATGGGGTCGCAAAGAGTTGGACACGACTGAGCAACTGAACTCAATTGATTTTAAAAGTCTTTGTTGAATTTGTTACTGCTTGTTTTGTGTCTCCGTGTTTTGGCCATGAGGCATGTGGGATCTTAGCTTTCTGATCAAGGATCCAACCCTCCCTCCCCTGCACTGGAAGGTGAAATCGTAACCACTGGACCACGAGGGAAGTTCCGTAGCTCATGTGTTCTAATCACAGGCCCCTTCCCAGGACACGGGCACCAGGGCAGAAGGCACCCCTTCTCCCACCATGCGCTGGACAGGGCATCCAGCGCCATAAATGATTCAGAGATTTCTAGGGTGTCGAGCGGCACATGAGAGCCAACACTCAGCTCCCTGCCCTGGCATGGCCATGCCCACCAGAAGGGCAAGGGCGGCTGGGGTACCAGCTCACTGCCCTGCCGCTGGAGTGGGCCCTTCTTGGCTCCCCACTAGCCGAAAGCCCCGTGTGCACCTTCAGTTTTGCGGGCTGGGCTGTGTGGGGAACCTGAGCCTCACCACTGGCCCCCACATCCTCTCCCCTGTGCCGCCTGCCCTGCTAAGCCACCCGCACGGGGCTGGGAGACGACCTGACATGACGTGCGTCTCGGTTGGTTACTGAGTGGCTCGGAGTGTTTCCACACATGTGTGCTCTCACTGTGCCCTAGAGCAGCAGGGGCAGGGACATCTGGTCTCCTCTCTCCTAAAGGGCCGGGCAAAGTGTCTCCAAGACGAATGCAGCTGACACGGGGTTGCATCTGTGGGCATCTTCCAACCTCAGTTATTTGGGTAATTCTGGAAAGAGCTACAGGAGAAGCAAGACGGTTTAGGGGCTGGGAGCCCTGGCATTAGGTCACTCGGGCCCAAGTTCTGGATCTGCCCCTTGCTGCTAGGGGACCCCTGACCCCCCTCAGTGCCTCAGTTTCCTCACTGCTAAATGCAAACCGTATGCACAACTGACCCTTAATCAATGCTGGGGTTAATGGCACATGGTGGGCCCTCAGTACCCTGCATCAGTGGATTCAGCTAACCACAGACTATGTAGGACCATAGTATTTACTACTGAAAAGCATCTGAAGACAAGCGGACCCTTGCGGTTCAAACCTGCACTGTTCATGAGGCAATTGCAGGTAATGTGAGGATTAAATGAGTCTCCACACTTAGAACAGTGCCTGGCACACATCAAGGCCCAATAATTATTATTATTTTAAATTCTAACCATTTCCCAGCAGACCCTGGCTCCTGCCGTCTCCTTGTTCCGTGAACAGAGCCTTACAACTCCTCACACCCCCATCGAGAACCCTACCTTCTCACATCACAGTTCATCCCCATCTGCATTTCTCCAAATGGCCTTTATCATCCCAAACCCAGGAGTTCTCCATGCATTCTCGCAGCCCCTCTCTAGCAGTTACTCTCCCCTGGAGGGCCGAGTCTCCCCATTTTACAGAGGGGGAAAGTGAGGCTGAGAGCAGGGAGCAGGCCTCCTGAGGTCACCCAGAGGGAAGGCTGGGGGCATGGGTTCCCAGGCCCACTGCTGGGCCCACTTGAGGGCCTGGGGTCCCTGCCCAGTCCAGCTGGGCTGTCTGAGAATGCTCAAACGACTGGGATCACCAACCCAGGTCTTTACATGCTTAGAATAAAACTGGGAAAGTGAAACAAGGGAGACACGTATTCCCCGCTCCCCACCCCGCCACTCCCACCGCTGAAGGGCAGACAGGAGAAATCCCTGAGGCTCTCCCACCCCTGCACGGGGGCCCTCTACCCCCACCCCCGGAAGGCCCCACCAGAGGATGGGCCAGGCCAACTCTCGCCAGTAGGCGCCAGGGCCCAGTTGCTTAGTGACCCAGCACTGCCCGCCCTCACCCTCCAGGGCAAACAGCTGAGCAATCACAGATGGGATGGAGGGGCCGCTCTGTGTTTGGAAAGTTGTCCTCGCATTTTCTGCTCACTCAGTGAGATTTTTCTTTTCAGAGTCACTGGAAAAATCCATTGATTCCGTATCCCGAATCTCAGCAAGTTTCCCTTTCTCACAGTCCCGAGATCCGCTTTCACACGCTCGGCCTGAAGCGCTCTGTGTGTGCCCTCCGGGAGCGCCCGCCACCCCTTAGGGAAAGAAGTTTTGTGGGGAAGAACCTCCAGGGCCCCTCCTCCTTCATCAGGCTTGCATTTAGTGCCTGCCATGTGCCGGGGACCCAGTGCTAAACAAGACACGGTTCCTCGTCCAGAGAATTACAGCCCATCAAAACGAGGGGCAGGAGAGGATAATATGGTGGTTTTCAGGGAGCAGAAAGAAGCATCAGGTTGCAGCTGGAAATGTCCTGTAAATACCGGGACCCACCAGCTCGCCCATCCTCCTCACTAACACATACTTTCCCAGCCATGTGTGACTACGGAGGTCGTACCCGCCCATGGCCTCTCCACGTGTTCAGGCCAACACAGGGCCCGGCCTTGTATCCTCCGCTGCAAGGCTGGTCCCTGCAGCCCCCGTGCCCCACAGTGTGGCGGGCAGCCCAACACCACCCCTCGCGCTCGGGGAGAGCCTGGAGGTGAGCAGAAGGCGGAACTCGCGGACTGGACACTGGTGAAGGGACACTGATAGCGTATGGCGACCAGCTTTCCTGAGACCCGACCAGCGGAAAACGGCCTGGCAAAGAATGAACGAGATAAAGACAGTTTCCTGCGGCAGGTGAGCAGACAAGAGCTGGGATGCCTGAGGTTGTTTGGAGCTTTTCAAAACTTGACTCTCACCCAAGACACCACGTGTGTGGTGGGAAGAGCATGTGTTCTGGAGCTGGATGAGCGTGGGGTGTGGGCCTCGCCCTTGGCGAAGCCCCTCTCACACAGGACCTTGTTGAACGTGCCAGCCCTCTGGCCTGCCAGCAACAGAAACTCCGCCAGGGTGGTCTGTCAGGTGGGAACACACTGCCGCCGCCCTCCCTGCTTTGTGTTTTTTTAAACCTTGGATTGTAGCCTCATGGGCAGCAGGGGTCCAACCAGCTGGAGTCACGTTGAGTAGCGCCATGGACAAGGAAGGGCTGATCAGTGGGTTGGGGGATGACGGTGTGATGTGCACAAGTTCCCTCCCCTGCCTGTGGGAGCTACATGCAGCCCTGCTCAGAAACAAGGGAATGGCCGTAACAACCCATCACAGTCTCCTCCAGCTGCAGGAGTCGCTGCTTTTCAGAGGCTAAGCTGATCTCCTCCAAGCCTCCCCAGGCTGCTGTAGTCCTGTGGCTGCCAGCCCGTCCCCAGCCCCCTCCTGGGTTACTTAAGGCCAGGCCCTCTGATTCTGGGGGCCATCGCCCCCTCCCCCACCTTGGGAGCCGCCACTACCTCCTGATGAAAGCCGCGGGGCCACAGGGCACAGTGTCCTCCCCCAGGTGACCCTCTGCCCATGGGCCCCATCCAGACACTTCATGGGTGGGGAAGGGGAGCAACTAGGGTCTGCTGCACGGTGTGGCTGAGGCCATAGGTCTTTATACATTTTATCCATCTCTGTATCCCCCGACCCCTTGGCCCCATGCTATAAGAAAATTGAAAACACTGCGTTTTGATTGAGGCCAGGCATTGCGGCACTTTGGATGCAACATTAACAGGCGGGAACCAGCGTGGACTTTGCTCTAGAAGCAAAGGGGAGGCTCTGAAGGCTTTGGGACGCCAGAATGATATGCCATCGAATGCAGGGTACACGGCAGGGGAAGAAACAGAAGGGAAACTGGTTGGGCGACCTCCTGCAGCATCTCAGGAAGAGGTGACAAGCCCCCAGCTAGGTAGGGCAGGGTGGGGGACAGAAAGGGGAGACCACACCGTGGAGGCAGAAGCCACAGTGACAGACTGGATGGAAGGCATGAGAGGGGAGGTCCTTCAGGTGCTGAAGGTGGGGGAACAAGAGGACCAGGCGGAGACAGGGAGGGAAATCAGTCACGGGCAAAGCTACGAGCTGGTTCTGGACACATTAAATTGTACGCATCTGAGGGGCGTGAGAGACCTCCAACAGGCTACAGAAAACTTCATTCTACAGCTAAGAAGAGAAGGAGATGGGGGCTGCAGGCTGGGGAGCTGCACGTAAAGCTGGGGAGGGGTGGAGGAGGAGAAGAGATGGGAACCAGGACAGAACCACAAACAGAACGCGCAGGCTCAGCGAGTCCAACCTGCAGGTTTCTGCCTCTACAGCTCCCTTCTTCCTCCTGGTTCTGAAATTAAATGCCCCTGGTTCCTGGTAGATTGATCTGGTCCTCTTATCCCCAGAGCATATGCCTTGCCGGGACTGGGGTGGTATTTTATGGGTGGACTGAGCCATTCAGAGGAAATGAGGTCCTGAACGAAGACAGGTCTGGGTCCCCCACACAGGAGGATCCCAGAGCTGAGAAGCACACTGGTGTGGGTTACCTGGCGAGTCAGGATCAGTGGAGGACTGGGAACAGGCTGCAGGCACCAAGGTGAGCCTGATGGTGCCTCCCTGTGCCACTCATGGCTTGGAACCTGGATCCAGCGTCCAGCCTGATGGTGTAAACTAAGAGCTGGGATTCAGGGTTGAGAGCCGTGTAAAGTTTTCCTTTCTCCCAAAACAATGTAGGTGAATGGGTGTTACATGTCTGCTGAGCTGTAACTTTAGAGGGAAAAGAGGGCCAAGTCTGGATAAAGTCTAAAGGCGTGAAGAGAAAGGGTTGAGTGGGAGTGGAGGAATCTGGAACACAAAGGGGAGGATGTCTGGGGTGAGTCCCAGGTGGTCCTGGAGAAGGAGCTTGTGTCAACCATTCAGGCCCTTTTCCCCACCTCACCCTAGGGAAGTCCTTACAGTTTAGAGAACTTAGCAGTCAGGATATCTCTCTGCCAGTCCCGTGAGAAACTGGCAAGGCTCTGCTCCCATGCAAAGTGGGGAAGGACTCTTGGTTAAAGAAAAGGACAGGCTCACGTGACATTCGTTAAAAGGAGCCGATGAAGTGCCCGAGTCTGGAGGCTTGAAGCATCTTGGCCACAGCCCCTCAGTTGTGAGCTGGAGTTGAGCTGAGAAGCCAGAACCTGGCTTACAGTTCCGTGAGGCTTCTGTTCCATCATGAACCAGTCACGATCACCAAGGATTATCCTCTTAACATCCCTGCCAGCATCAGTGCGGAGAGTAACGCAGACTGCTCTGAGCAGGGGCCCAGGGCTCTGGGTCCTCGGGGCTGTCTCTACTTCGCTGAGTGACCAGGGAAAGCCTTTTACCTCCTGAGCTTCCAGCCTAGGAATCTGTCATAAATGCTCATCTTACATTCCAACTGAAGCCATCAATCACCAAATATTTCCTAAACAGGTGGTTCTCAGACTTTCTATGAGCGTCACCAAGGAGGAAGTATTTTGAAAAAGCAGATTTGAGGGTCCTACCTTCAAAGACGCAGGAGCCAAGATGTCTAGAGTGGGGCCCTCAACTGTCCATTACCAGAAAGTGATCCAAAGAGAGATTTCCGATGTCAGTGGCCAGGGTCAACCCGTGAGCACCACTGAAGACTTCAGATGCTAAGAGGAACCAGCGCAGTGCTGAGTAAGGAAAAGCACCTTTCCTCCAAAAGTTCCCAGTGTATCCAGGGGAGGTAGGGTTGCCCACGCCAGGAACCGCACCTCTTTGGTGACACACAGACAAGGACAAAGTCAAAGAGACAAGGGTTGTGGCCCTTCACCAAGAGAGCAGAGCTTCCCAAGGTGGTTAGGCAGAAGTGGGAGAAGCTATGCGTGGCAGAGACGGCTAAGTGTTCACCACAACCGGCTTCCTCGTCCACCTGGGCTCACAGCTGTACTTCATTTCTCAACCTCCCTGTGGTTAGGAGTGGCCACGTGACTGGGTTCTGGCCAATGGCACAGGGGCACAGAACACACACACCACTTCCAGGCCTGACCCACAGAATCTCCTATGTGTTATCCTGAGCCCCACCTGCCAGTGTAACTTTCCTTAAAGAGGGAAATAAACTTCTGTTGTACCTGATGACTGAAAGTGATGGGGCTGTTTGTGACATGTCAGTCCATCCTGATCTCACAGGATGCGAGAGATGGCGCAGCGATTAACCTCGACCAGCATTCAGCCAGCCCGGCTTCCGTAACCAGTGGCTAGTGCCACATAGCACCTGCAGGGGCGCGAGTCCTGATCTTACACGGTTTACCGTCTTCGTGGAGAAAAAGACACTGAGAAGGGCCAGGGCGGCAGCAGGCCGCCGGTCCCCCAGGAGGGGACCATAGACTCCAGCCCCAGAGGGCTGCCAACATGCCAACATGGAGAGGTGAGTGGTGGGCTGGGCAGGCATCCGAGAAAGCACATAAAATGGCAGTGATATGGTCCAACGGTGCTGAAGACTTTTATTTTTATTGCTCAAATTTGGAACTAACTTATTTTTAGTGTCCTTTATCTCTCATGCCAAGAAGGTCAGGGGCAGCTATGGAGGCGAAGGCCTGGGTGCTCCTGCTGCAGGCAGATAGATGGGGACTTCCCTGACTGGTCAGGCTTGCATGACGTCCCTGGAACCATGGAACTTCGTCCACGCAGGGGCCAAGCGGCCAGGCAAGGGGAGAGGAGGCGAGTGCAAGGATGGAGCTGGGAGTGGCTTCGCCCTCTGACCTCTGCGACTGCTCCCCTTCCGCTTTGCATCTTCCTTAAATTTTTCAAAAATCAGTGGTGTCTGTGTAGCCAGGAAGGGCCTGGGGTGGGGAGGGGGCGATAGGAATGCATTCCAGCTGTGCTTAAGTATAACATTTAACCACAGATAGAGCCCAACCTTCTGCCTCCATATCCACAAAGAAAACACACACGTCAAAGATACAGCAAGCAGTGCCTAGGACAGATGCGAAGAAGAACTTGTAAGGTTCTGGGACTGATGACAGGGACGCCTGTTAGTACCAAGAGTAGAATGAACATTCCTGGGCCACACTGTGCCTTAGGAACCGAGGGGTGGAAGGACACCGTGCCCCTTTCCCAGCCTGAGGCTGTCTAGCTTCTTCCACTGTGAAGAAGGCCCTGAGAGAACAAGGGCTGTCCCTGTCACCCACTGAGTGATGAAGACCCAGAAGAGCTCCTCACAAGGTGTCCAAGAGGCCCCACCCAGCCAGACGTTGTCTGGTGATGGCCTTGTGCCTCCCGGCTTCAGCCTCTCCATCTGTAAACAGATGCTAGACTTGGGTCCTTCCAGCCCAGACATTCTGCAAGCAAGAGGCTTTCTATGTCCCCGGAGCCTTCATCCTAAAGGTCTGGGTGGTGCCTGGGGTCCTAGAGCCTGTGGAACATGCAGAGAAAACTTGGGGTGTCCGTGTCCCTGCTCAGAGGTCAGAGCCCGAAACTGACGCCCCCTGCAGGCAACTGGGGTACTGAGAGGTGTGGGAGCCGGCTTCCCTTCTAGGGTCAGATCCCAGACAGGAAGACAGGGGCAGCTGGCAGGGGTGGTCAGAGATCCCAGGCACCAGGGCCACAAGTCACCAAACCCTGCCTTCTGTGGGCCTGGAGCAGAAAAACCTCTGGGCTGGGAGACGAGAGATACAGGTTCCAGCCCTGAGGGTCCATCAGGAACTTGCTGTGTGGCCTTGAATGACCCCCCACCCCGACACCAATGTCTTGAACCAGGTGACCATATAGACGCCTTCCGGAGAGCTGCTTGGTCTGCACTTCTGAGTACTCTGGTTGGGGTTCCCCCAACCGGGGGCCCCATTTGGAGACACAATCCAGGGTAAGTGACCTAATCGGGCCCAGCAGCCAAGGGAGAAGTCCCCGCAGGGCACCCGAAACAAAGGCTGAAGACTAGGGCTCCATGGCTGTCTCAGGGGAGGCCTGGAGCCCCCGGGAGCTGCTGCCTTCTGAATGGAGGGAACTGGCTGGGCCCAGGGCCTGGCCCCACTTCCTCTGCTGCTGCCACTGCACCTTCGGGGCCTCCTGGCTGCGCATGGCCCCTCTCTCCCCCATGCCACTGCCCCCCACCGAAAGGGCTGGACAGAGGTCTCAGGAGCTCCCTGGAGGCTGGGCCAGCCAAGGCTCCAGGACAGCAGGAGGCTTCCCCCTGTGGCTCTGCTCCAGCCAGGCACACGACCTACTGGCAGATACAGGTTGCTCTGACAAGGCTATTTATAGACGCCTGCTCGGGCCTTTCCCCAACGGGGCCTCAGTCTCTCGGCGACCGAGAAACACGTAAACGCCTTTCCTTGGAGACAGGAAGGAGAAATTCTCCTGGGAGCTCAAACTGGGTAGGGAAAAAAGCAATGATAGGAGTCAGAATGGGGCCAGGATAAGGCCGATCTCTTGGAAACCGTTCTAAAAGTGGCTCCCAGGGGAAGAGAGATCTGAAGTGTTTTTAAACGTGGAAAAGTATGTAGGATAGGAGACTGAGATATGTGGATGAAGCGTCCAGGTTCCTACACCAGCCACGTGTACCCCTGCACAGCCAGTGAGGCCACCCAGGGCCTGCTCCCCCACGAGAGGGGGCCCTGCGCCCCCTGCCTCCGTGGAGACGGCTGTTCAGACGGCAAGGCTGGTGCTGAGGAAGATGTCTCCAACAGCAGTTCTCAATCTGTCAAGACTCTACGCACCCTGTAGCTGGGCAGAGCCCAGGGACAAGAGGGGCCGTGTCCACCCCTCTCTCTTCGAGGCATTATCCTTATCATCCCATGTGGAGTTCAATAAAATCCATTTCTCAGAAGGGATCCCTGCCCTCCGAGGGCTTACAGACTTGGGAAAACAAGGGAGGGGGCTGTGCAGAGACCTCATGCCACGCAGTGGGTTTAGGAACTAGACAAAGCTGGAGTTACCGTGGTTGCAAAGAGAGAGGTGACATGGGTGCAAAGCCGAAGGTGTGTTTCCAAGAGTGATCCCTGGGAAGGGTGTTGGGGGAGAATGAGAGAGAAGGCTATCTGGGCCAAAAAAACAAGTTGCCTCTCCATGCCAGCATGAAACAAAAGTGAAAGTGTTAGGCGCTCAGTCACGTCCGACTCTTTGTGGCCCTGTGGACTGTAGCCGCCAGGCTCTTCTGTCCAAGGAATTCTCCAGGCAAGAATACTGGAGTGGGTTGCCATTTCATTCTCCAGAGGATCTTTCCAACCCAGAAAGATCGAACCTAGGTCTCCGGCATTGTAGGCGGATTCTTTACCACCTGAGCCACCAGGGAAGCCCCTGCATATTTTATTGTGAAATATCTCCATTTCTCCCAAGCATCACCAGAGACAGATACCTTTTTATTTGCCATGTGAAAGGAGCCTCAGCTCTGCAATGCCCCTTCCTCCACCCAATCGCACAAAAAGCCCAACCTCTAGGGCCAAGGGCTTACAGCCTGGCTGGCAGCAAGTGCAGTAGCTAAACTTTGTTCTATAAACAGGAACCACTTCCTACCCGGCAGCAACAAAACTCTCTAGGGCAATGGTTCTCAACCTCAGTTGCATCTCAGAAGTAACAGGCGAGCTTTTCAAAATCTTGATGCCCAGGCTTCACCCCAGACCAATGAAATCAGACTCCCGTGCTGTGGGGCCCAAGAACCCATATTTTCTAAAGCTTAGTAGGCAGTTCCAGGGTGCAGCTAAGGCTGAGATCCACTGGCCTAAATAAAGACCTTAGACAGCTGGAGTGCCCTTAAATACGTATATGGGTGGGGGTGAGGGTAGAAGGGGGTATACAGGTTGAGGCAGGAACCCTAGGAGAGAGCTGGACACCCTCCCTTTGCAGCCATGGTTTTCGCCTGAGCCCTTCTTACGCCCAGCCCCAGTTTCTCAGAGGGGTACCCCAGACACAGGCCTGTTCTAGTTGATTCGCTGAACACTAAAATCAAAACTCCTCTGCTGATTCTTGGGTGTCTTCTCACAGTGCATTTGTTTGATAGGCTGAACGCAGCAAATGTGGGGCCTACAGACAAGATGAATTATTAACTACGGAGGCCCCAGAGTCAGGCCTGGGGAAGTTTTTAGCTAATTTGACTCAACATAGGACTGCTGAATTAATTATGAGGCTGCATACACCTGTAAAATGTAACCGCTCACTCTGTCTACAAACAGGCCCACTTAGGCAAGGACCTGGCTTGGAGCCCTCTCATCTAAATAACAAAACAAACAAATAAACAGAGCTCTGCCACCCCTGCCTTGTAGCAGACACATGGCTGCAACTGGGAGAGTGCGGCCAGGGGACTTAGGTGAGCTGGGTGTCTGGCATACACAGCCACGTTGGGGGACACACGCAAACCCCTTTAGGTTACCCCTGGCTAGCTCAGGAAGTCAAAATGGTAGCAGCACAGTGATCTAGGAGAGAAGTTTTAGTTTGCTTCTAAAAACATCCTGGACTTCTGCAAAGTTGCTGGGCTGTGTTTTAAGATGGTTTCTGGCCATCTGCAATACGGAAGTCTCAACCTAGCAGTGTTGTCCTTAGTGAGGGACAGGGAGCCATCCGCTTGCCACCTGGAGCTTCGGAGCTCACATTTGGGGGAAGGTCACCCTCCCAGGCACAGGTGAGCGCTGTCCCCAAATCCTAGAGAGCCATTTTGAAAAGGTCCGGGGACAGGAAATGCTGAAAAGAACATTAAAAAAGAAAAAAGACCAGTTTTGCCTGGGGTCCCCAAAGGGCTCCAGATCCAACCCGGGGTCCGCTCAGTCAACAAGTTCAAGAGGGCCCGCAGGGCAACTGCCCGCCACTCCGGTAAGACGTTGACAGCCTGACTGCCAGGAGGCAGGTTTCCCTTCTAGACCACAGAGCTCGCTTCCCCGCAATGAAAGGCTCTTGTATCATTACATTTACCTTCGAAGGACGTTTGCTCTGCACATTCCTGAAGAAGGTGGTCTTGGCGGTGAAGAAGCAGTCCTCCAGTTCCTCCTCCAGGCTACAGTACCCACTGCTCATGCGGCTGTCCACCGTCATCTAGCCCGGAGCCCCGGCCGGAGGCAGACAGCGCATCTGCTAGGGGCTCGGGTGCGGCGCAGGGAGGCGGGGACCCTTCCCTAGGCGGCCGCGGCGCGAGCTTTTAGCCCCGCCGGGGAGCGAGTCTGTTACCTGGCCGGGCTAACCCGGCACCGGCAGCCTCGCCTTTCACACTGGGGCCCAAGGGCTCAGGCGGCGGGGTAACCTGTCCCCCGGAGGCGGTCAGACCCAGACGCCGCGTGGTGCTCCTCGCTCTACAACTCACTGGGCATCTGCCCCTTCGCGCCCTCCGCGCCGGCGCCCCGCTCCACCCCGCGCGGAGCCCTTCTCTGCACAGCCCCCGCCTCCGCCGCTCCTGCCCCTCCACTGCCAGAGGGGTTCGGAAGCCACTTCCTCTCGCAAGGTTCCTCCAGGCGGTCGCCACGCCCCTCTGGGTCCTCCCGCCCCAGGCCTGCGGGTCCCCACCCTGCCGCTGGACCACACCGGCAAGTGGACCCGGCATCCCCAGAGTCAGAGCAGGGATGCCGGGCGGGAATGCACTGGGATGGACCCGAGGGAGAAAATGCCCTCTCGGCAGTCTCCATCCTCCTGGTCGCAGCTCCTTCTCCTCCCCCAGGACAGCAGGAGCTCGAAGGCCCACACCTTCACAGCTCCCTTCCCCCCATCCTCCGCCTTCCCAATCCTCTCATTCCCCATTCCCTGGGTGAAGGAGCCAGGCCCCTCGGAGTGGTTAGAGAAGTGACTGCGGAAGAAGAAAATCAATATCTGGTCTGCCTGGAGAAGCAGCAATGTTTTAACTCGGAAACGCCAGAAGAAACTGCAGGGGCCTCCACCTCCGAGCGTATGCAAATCAGATGCAAAGTTACAGCAATCTGCAGAGTAAGCAGGGCCTTCCAGCCACCCCAGGAACTTGCCCCCAGGAAGCCTCAGGTTTCTAAAGGCGCCTGCAGACACCACCCAGGTTATTAGTGCGTTTAATTCCGGGCGGGGAGGGGCGCCGGGTCTGGCAAAGAGGGGTCTTTGCCAGATGTTGTCATCTCATCAAGGACAGCTCAATTACATTTCTCCATTAGAACTGGATGAAGGGACACCNAAGTGATCGCTTCAGTCCTTCAGGAGCCAGGGCAATGTGGTCACGGATGTGAGATGTGTGAACCACTCTTGCACTACTGCATGTAGAGAGAGAGGCTTGCTGCCTCCTTAGGGCCTCAGGACGAGTGGCCCAGCTGAGGTCCTCTCAGGCACCTACTGGTTCTAGGCTGGGAGGAGTGGGTGGGGCTGTGATGGGCACAGAGATACATCTCTAGCGCTTAAGCATTTCTAGAGAAGCAAGGGCTAGAACTCTGGCTCCGCTTGGCGCCAGGATACCAAGAACTTCCTGGCTGGGAAGCCATTCCCATTGTCTGATCAGAACTGAGCTCCCCTGGGCTGTCAGACAGGCCTTAGGGTGGCTCCTGTTAGAGGCAGCTGTTGAGTGGAGTGGAATCACTGACAACTTTGGCCAGCACTTCTGGTTTCTAGAGTGTGGAGGGAAATCTGTGGTGGGGGGTGGCTGGAGACTGGCCCTTTCCTTTGGCACCTGTGGATGGGCTGGCAACAAATGAGATAAAATAGAATTGTAAAATGTATTCGATTAATCCAAAAGAAGGAAGAAAAGGAAACAACGAATAGGGCGAATAGAAAACAAATAGCCAGATGACAGACTTCAAATCTAATTATATCAATAACCACATTAAATGCAAATNGGGGGGTGGCTGGAGACTGGCCCTTTCCTTTGGCACCTGTGGATGGGCTGGCAACAAATGAGATAAAATAGAATTGTAAAATGTATTCGATTAATCCAAAAGAAGGAAGAAAAGGAAACAACGAATAGGGCGAATAGAAAACAAATAGCCAGATGACAGACTTCAAATCTAATTATATCAATAACCACATTAAATGCAAATGAACTAAATAACTCAAAGAGCAGAGATGATCCAACTGGATTAAGAAAATCAAGATTCAACTACTCGCTTCCTATAAGACATGACCTTTAAATATAAAGACACAAGTAGCCTAAAATAAAAGGATGGATGAAGAAATAACATGCTAATGGTAATCAAAAGAACGCCGCAGTGGCTATTTCAACATCAGACAAAGTCGATTTCAGAACGAAGAATATCGCCAAAGATAAAGAAATTTATTTCATAATGAAAAGGGTCAATTAATCCAGAGACTGTAATAATGTTAAGTGTTTACGCACTGAATAATGGAGCTTCAAAGTACAAGATAGAGTTGGAAGGAGAAGTGGCCAAATCTACAATTAGAGTTGGAGATTTCAACACCCCTCTCTCAATAATGGATGAAAGAAGCAGAGCGCGTGGTGTGCCTCAACAAATGTTAGCTAACATTGGCATCACAATCCAGCCTGATGAACCTTTAGAGCATTTCAGAGGAGACCCAGGGCCAGGATCCNATCTACAATTAGAGTTGGAGATTTCAACACCCCTCTCTCAATAATGGATGAAAGAAGCAGAGCGCGTGGTGTGCCTCAACAAATGTTAGCTAACATTGGCATCACAATCCAGCCTGATGAACCTTTAGAGCATTTCAGAGGAGACCCAGGGCCAGGATCCCTGGAGAGGCGCGCCCGCATCTATCGGGAGTGCTCCTTAGGGAGCCCCAGCCTCTGCAGAGGCAGACCCGGTCCGCTCGCGTCTTCCCTTCCGGCTCCGTGGCTCCCCCGTGTGGCGGCTCTGGGTTCGGCCTACGGCGCGGGGCTGGGGGCTGGGGCATCCTCCCGAAGGGTTCGGTTCGGAGAAGCGAGCCCTCGGCAAGGGCAGGGCAGGGAAACGGAGGTGCGGCCGCGGAGACAGGACAGGGCCGGGAGGCAGGAAACGCGACTCTCCAGACCAGCTGGGTCACCGCTCCGTGGCTGCGGGGGCCGCGGGAGGCGATTGCAGCGGGCGCCCTGCGAGGGGAGGCCTGCGGAGGGCTGCGGGGGCGGGGCAGGGGACACGCGGAGAAAGTCTGGGCGGCCCGATCAGGAGGGCTGAAAGGCCAGCGGGCCAGCCCCGTCCCTTGGTGAAGGCGGACAGAGTCTTGAGTCCTTTTATCAACAGAGCAGAGCAATAAGAGGCCGCAAAGAAGGGGTTAATCGTGTCTTGTAGCGAGAGTGCCCAGCAAACCACAAAACCATAGTGTCCTGGGTTTATGTCCAGGAGAAGAAGGCATCTTTCCGGTATTGTGGAGAGTAGGCAGAGCCAGACCCTGAAGGGTTTTGTGTGCTAATACAGATTCAGACTGACTTTGAGAGTAATAGGAAGCTGCCAGGGGCTTCCATCACAGGGAGACTGATTTAAAAAAAAGATCCAGTAAGGGTGTTGAAGGCACCAGAGACGGCCTTGGAATGTTACCTGGTGATACCAAGATGCTTTCACCTACATCTTCTCGCTGGAGCCACAGAATCACCGTGGCTCAGAGGAGAAACCTGAGGCTCAGGGAAGCTAAGAGGCTTGTGCCCATCACATGTCCACAATGTCATCTGCACAGTCTGAATTAGAACCGGGCTCTCCTGTCATCCAGGCCAAGAGTCTTTCTTTTAAGAAAATAGGTATTACCTTTTAGAAATATTACACTGGAACCATCTGGACAGCATCGGGTTATTCAAATAGCCCCAAAGCAAAGAGCAAAAGTCAAGGGCTCTCTCACTCTACCCCGGTCACCCCCTACCCCCTCCCAAGGTGAAATATCTTCCAGCAGTTGTCTGGGTGCCCTGCAGGCCCTCACTCTCACACACATTCACACACACACACACACACACACGTACAAGGTACGAATGGATTGTCTTGTATGTACCACTGAGTGGCTTGTCTGTTGGCACTATCCCTTGTCAGTACATGCAGATCCATCCCTCCTTTGGAAAACCACGTGGGTCTTAGTGCCAGTGGCTGGAATTTCCTTCCTGGTCCCCCTCCAGTTCTCTCCACTGATCACGGTGCCCAGGAGGCAGCGGCTGGACCCAGTGCGCTGGTATTTGGGGAGAGCAGTCTCTGCTGCCCACTGAGGGCATCGGAAAGGACTTTAAAGCAATGCCTGGCTCTATCATTACATGTGGAAGGAATCTGAGATAGTCTTTTGGCATAATGCTTTTTGTAGAGATTAAATATTAATTATGTGTATCAGGAAAAAAAAATCCTAAGTACATCAATGGTGATTCAAGGTCTGAAACTTTTTCCTCTAACATAAGTTTAAGTTAATAAAAGAAATCTATTTGAAAAGGAATATTAAGTAAATAGAAGCGCCAATGGACTATTGACATGGCCAGAGTCCTCAGTGTGGAAAGTGCCTGGGGAGATTTGGGGACTGCAGCAGGTGGGGCTGGACTTGCAGACCGGGGCCGAGAGCCTCGTTTCTGAAGCCTGCTCCTGGGTTCTGGGGTGCCACCAGGAGCCGGGAATCTGGGCCCGATGGACAGGAGATCCCATCGCTGGCCGCAAGAGAGCTGAGCGGGAGGGAGAGTGCTGCTGTTTTTGACTTGTCGCCTGTGCCTTCCACGTGCCGAGGAAAGGGGCGCCAAAGGCCAGGCACAGAGCTGCCACGTCCCTCTGGGCAGCAGCAGGTCCTGGTAGGAATCCGCAGCTGTGGGCAAGGGCTTCCGCTCTCAGACAGGCACAGAAAGGACCAAGCCAAACCAGCAGAGGTCTCACTGCGTCCAGAGGGCACTGGGGAGCCCCTGGGATTCTTTCATCACAGGGGTGACGGGGTAAGAGCAACTTTCACACCACCTGAAGGGTAAAGTCTTTGGGGCATGCCCCCAAATAAGGGAACTGCAGCAGTTTTGGCAACGTATTGTGATCTTCAGTTGATGGCAACCACGTCCTTTAGGAAATAGCCTTAAACTGAAGAGGGGATCTGGATTTGCTTGGTCAGCAAAGGGTGCCCGAGAGAAAAGCCAGTCATCCCAGACCTTGGCGATCTCCAAGGAGAGACTGACAAAGGCGTGGGCGGCTCATCTGTTTCTTCACGTGCACAACCCGCAAGCCTTCTGAGTGCAGCTGGGGCTCTAAGCCCGTTCCCGCCCCCTAAACACCGCCCCTTCTTCCCCCCTCCCCACCTCTCAAGGCAGAGAGAAGACAGCCTAAACCTTGGGATTACTGCTTTTCAAAGGTTGAGGCCAAACACTTATCGACAGGATGATCTCAACTGGGTTTTGAAAAATGTATGAATGTACAGGAAGAAAATGTAGAAATGTTAACGAACAGTGGTTCCTTCTGGATGGAGGAAGGTCAATGATTTTTCTTTTCCTTCAACAGCAGACCGGAGAAATGCCACCAGGCCAAGACCTCCTAACAGTCATGTGCTTCCAAACTGGCAGAGCTCTGATCAGGGCCCTCCTCACCCCCTGAAAATCCCCTCCCCACCCCCTGAAAATGGCACTCGAACATTTGGGCAGCTCAGACCAGGTGACGAGGTCAAGGTGAACGCAAAGCTCCATCCTGGTATGCAACAGAAAATCGAGCCAAGGCGGAAATCAGCACAAACAGGCTTTTTAGAAAAGGCGAGTGAGGCTGGAGCAGGGCCCAGGTTTTATTGATAGAAGGCTAGGTGCTGCCCCAGTTGTGCTGAAGCATGCAGCTGGGCCTGTCCAAGGCAAACACTGCAGCCCAACCCAGCCAGCCCTGGAGCAAACCCCACTGAGCAAACCCCACTCCAGGCTGGCTGCCACAGGGGCTGCTTAGCACCCACGAGGGGCTCTTGGCTCCTTCTGTATTTTTGTGGTGGTTCTACTCTAGACACAGCCCTGATTCAGCTTGCCAGAAAATTCCAAGGTTGATACGTCTCCCCAACAGAAGGAGGGGAGTCACTCTCCTCCCAGATACTCAGACTTGGAAACACCTGCTCACTGTTGAAATTCTGAGGATGAGACAGGCATCCAGCAAACTCCAGGCTCTGCTCTGGGGCTTCCTGCTCCCCTCCCCCCACACCCCACCCCCGCCTGGGCACTTGAGAGTGTTGGCTAAGTGGGGCCTAGTTTGGGTTTCTCAAACTGCACTGTTCATATTTGGGTCTAGATGATTCTTTGTTGTGCGGGGGTGAAGTGGAGGGGCTTTCCTGTACAACTGGAGTCATTTAGCAGCATCCCAGGCCTCTGCCTCCTCCAAGCTGTGTCCACTAAAAATGTCTCCAGGCGCTGCCCATGACCCAGTGGAGAGGGGAGGGCAAAACCACCCCCATTTGAGACCTGTTGCTCCAGAGGGAGAAACAGAGACCCAAAGTAGAAGCCCAGGATATAGTGGGCTGGGCAGGCTTGAGGAGAACAGAAAGAAGACAGACTTGGAAGTTCCCAGTGGAAAAGAAAGTGGGGGAAATAGTCTAAATAAGATATTTATAAAAAAAAAAAAAGATATTTAGGAGACATTGCTCTATGGTGGGCTATGCAACTTCCCTCCTCCACCTTCTAAAGAAAGTCTTCCGCAAATGTCTGCATCATTCACCAGGGCTTGGGGGTCAGATCTGTCTCCCTTCCTTTTCTCACCCTGGATGGGGCACGGCCCTCCCGAGAGGTCTGGTTACACGCAGACTCCGGTATAGACAGCTCCAATTCTGAAGCATGTGGAGGATGTACAAAGGTTTTCTTCTCATACTAAATACATGAGTTACTTGAATCTGTTTAGGAATGGGACATTCCTCCACGATGAATGAAGTTGATCCAAATGTATTACTTGTCCCTTCTTTTTTTAAAAAAAATAATAATAATTTTAATGTATTTATTTATGGCCATGCTGGGTCTTCACTGCTGCGCTAACTTTTCTCCAGTTGCGGCGAGCGGCGGCGACTCTCTAGTTGGACTGCTTCTGGTTGCAGGGGCTCCTCTTGTTGTGGAGCACGGGCTCCAGGGCACGAGAGCTGCAGCGGTTGTGGCTCGCGGGCTCCAGAGCACAGGCTCAATAGTTGCTTCGCTGCATGTGGGATCTTCCTGGATCAAGGATCAAGACCGTGTCTCCTACATTGGCAGGCGGTTTCTTTACCACTGAGCCACCAGGGGGCCTTTCTTATGGGCAACTTCCAATCAGCAGTACTTCACACATTTTTAACCAGGGACCGGTCTATCTCAAGGACATGTGTAAGCTCTCATTAGTATGCTCATCTATTGAAAGAAATCCTTTAGAGAGTTTCAAAATAATCACCTTGCACGGATTCATGACAACATGGCCAAGAGGAGGAACTGCTAGACCGCTGTCACCAGACACTGGTGCATTAAGATAAATCAATGCTTTGTTATTTAAACAATGCACATGCATGCTAAGTTGCTTCAGTTGCGTCCAACTCTGTGCGGCCCTGTGGACCATAGCCCGCCACGCTCTTCTATCCATGAGATTCTTCAGGCAAGAATAATGGAATGGGTGGCCATTCCCTCCTCCAGGGGATCTTCCTGACCCAGGGATCAAACCTGCATCCCTTACAACTCCTGCACTGGCAGGCAGGTTCTTTACCATTAGCACCACCTGGGAAGCCCCATATATATAAGCTATGTAGCACACTGTAACCTAGTGATCCAGAGAGCTGAGGGCCTGCATCAGTGACCTTATCAACAGTGCATTTCTCAGGCAAAGTGCATATCTTTACGCCATCTTCTGTGATGCGGCCAGCCTGCACCACCCACTGTGTCTCTATGGCAATTGAAAAGTGAAAGTCACTCCAGTCTATGGGATGTTCCGGGCTGGAAAAGGTACTGGAGTGAGTTGCCATTTCCTTCTCCAGAAAGTCGCTCAGTCATGTCCGAATCTGTGACCTCAGGGACTATACAGTCTGTGGAATTCTCCAGGCCAGAATATTGGAGTGGGTAGCCTTTCCCTTCTCCAGGGGATCTTCCCAACCCAGGGATCAAATCCGGGTCTCCCGCATTGCAGGCGGGTTCTTTACCACCAGCTTTACTGGTAAAAGGTGACAGGCAGTTGTCCTGCTGAAAAAAATGTTTTGATGATCTACACTGATTTATCCTATCAGTGTACTGGTTTCTTCCAACGCCAGGAAGCCTCCGACAGGCAGCAGCAGTGAAACTGGGCAATGAATCATAGCTTTTCTCGCTGTTCAGAATGTCCTCCATAATCCCAGGTTAATACAGACACGGTGTTATCCTCAGGGCCTTTGCCGTGATATCCCATGAATGGTAGCAGTACATACAGCATGAGATGGTCTTGACTGCACAGCTCTGCACAGGACGTGTGTTCATCCTTCTTGACGTGTTTAAGTGACTTCTATATTGCCACTGATTGCGGATAGCGTGCAGGGCAACCTCCTTCTCACGCTCTGTGAATTTCCAAGACACTACGTCACATGGGCTGGCAGCTTGTTCTAGGAGGATTTGTGCTGAGTGTAGAACTCCACAGCTCTGTCTGTGATGCCCAGGACTGAGACTGGGACGACACCTCCCACCGGCCCACCACCACAGGGCGGATGGCGGGCTGCCTCACGGCTTGGGCTCCCGGTGTCTGAGTTCAGCCCCAGCCACGGGGGGTGGGAGCGGTGGACAGAGGCGGCCAGGTGCCTTGGTGTCTGCACGTTTCTCCCAGAGACACGGCTTTCAGAGCCGATTTCATATCATTTTAATAAAAATACACATCATATTTGCTTCCTGTACTGCTTTCCCAGTGGGAGGAAAGGCCTGGGGAATAGCAGCAGGGAGGCTGGTAGCACCCATGGGTGGACCCAGTGACTGAACATGGTTGAGCAGGGACATCATGGCTAGAAAAACCACGTGTGGGTGGCGAGTCTGAGGACCTGGGACTGGACCCCAGTTCCCCAGGCCCACTCGTATTCTCTTGAGAAAATAACCAGTCATTCAGCATCTGTGTTGTCTCTCACAGCACCCAGGGCTTTCCCCTCAGAAACCAGGGATTCATTTAAAGTGCTGCTCCTACTTGACTGTCTCACCAAGTCCCCAGCATTCCTGGGCTTGGCACATTGTCTACATTCAAAACATATTTGTTAAATAGATAAACAGATGACGTCCTGGGACACTCCTTACTTCCTTGACCAACAACCTTCGACTCATACACTAAGGCTTAGAGGAAACGTCACCTCCTCTGGGAAGTATTCCCTGATTTCTCCCAACAGAAACAGCCGCACTTCCCTGTACACTGTCTACTTAGAACGCTTGGTTCATACTTTTACTGAAACACGTATCACAGTATATACTATTTGGTTGTATTTTGCCTCCCCTGCCAGAATGTAAGTTCTCTGAGGATTCCCACTCTTACCAGTGCTTGACACACAGCAGATAAATCAATGTGTGTTCAATGCAGGAATTAAAAACAAGGCTCCCCTGTCTCCCTCCCAAAGGCTTGACATCAAAGGTCAAATACATCCTGGTTCAAGTGCCTCAGCAAAGCCCAGAATCAAGAACTGCTTTGGGCATCGTCTTCCTGGTCCTCTGACACAGGGAAACACTTGTGCAGTCCCTCTGAAGCTGGCCTGGTCTGGCTGGCTGGCTGGCAGGACAATGCACTGAGAAGCCTCAGTGCCAGCACCCCCGCCACCCCAGGGCTACGACACTTCAGAGAACCCTCAGGAGCTTTCCCTGGGACTCCCACCCCCACCGATACCACACCCCACGGCTGCAGCCCTAGGACAAGGCAGGCTCCGTGCCTGGGTGGACTACAGGGCACTTCTCAAGAGCAGCAGGCTTCCCTGAGCCTTCCTCCCTGCTCCATGCCCCCAGCCCCTTGGCAAGGGGTGTGCCACCTGCAGTTTATCACAAGAAGCATATCCTTGGTCTCTCTCCGTTTCCGGCACAGAGCTCCACAAACCCTTGGAACTTCCTAAGTACAGAGAGCAAGAAAGATGTCTCCTATGTTGATGAGGTGACTTTGGACCCCATCTAAGGATCAGGCTCATTGGCAGGAGAACCTACCGAGTGTTAGAGGGTAGGAAGTTTCCCTCCCAGTCCCCAGGTCTCTGGGGTGTGGCGAGGGGCTGGAGGATGAATCGGTTGCCAGTGGCCAGGGAATTGATCAGTCCTGTCTGTGTAATGAAGCCGCCATAAAACGCGGAAAGGATGGGGCTGGAGAGCTGGGTGGTTGAACACAGGGAGGTTCGGACAGAGCAGGGCTGGGGGGAGGGCATGGGAGCTCTGTGTCCCTCCTGCCTACCTTGCCGTCTGCATTGCTTCAATCAGGATGTTTCCGTTCCATCCTTTTGTAATAAACTGGTAATCTAGTGGGCCAAAGATGCCTCTGAGTTCTGTGAGCTGCAGTAGCAAAGTAACTGAGCCTCAGGAGGGGGCTGTGGAAACCTGGATCTGTAGCCAGTGGGTCAGGGGCACGGGTGACAGCACGGCCTTGTGATCAATATCTGGAGTGGTGATTGGGGGGGAGGTGCGCAGAAAGTGCCAGAATGGAGCTGAGTCGTAGGACACTCAGGGCAGCGGAGGATGCTTTGGCAGTGTAGCCACCTGCCCCCTACTTCATCAGAACTGGGTGGAGAATCTGAGTGTGTGCCGTGGACCTCATCAGGCGAGAATGGGACCCTGACATCAGGCGGGAACGGGCCCCGACATCCGGCAAGAATGAGACCCTGACATCCAGCAAACATGGAACACTCGCACACCTCCCACTTACCAGAGCTCGTGGGGGTAAGGGGAGCGCGGACCCCTCAGAGGTCAAGCCCCGCAGTCCGTGCTGCCTACCTGGCTGAAGGTCACAGCAAGGGTGCTCTCTGGAGAAGGTCTGTCCCGGGAGGCGCCGTCCTGCTGAGTGCAGTCCAGCTGGATCAGGCTGCGGCACTCCGGGTGGCAGGTGAATTTACAGTCTGGAGGGAGAGAACCGCAGGGGGATTAGTGGCCAGAGAAACACCCTGGGGGCAGCATGCAGTTCCCAGAGGGAAGGGCCCTCAGGAGGGAAGCGGAGGCGAGCAGAGGGGAGACCCCCGGGGGGAGTGTTGCTGGCTCCCCCAGCCACCGTGCTCGTGGAGGTGAGGAGGTGCTTTGCAGCTCACAGACTGCCCCCACCTCTGCTGTTGCGTGTGGCCTTGCGACCGTTATTACTGCTGCTTTACAGACGGGAAACTGGGGCTGGGAAACTTTGATGACTTTCTCTTAGGTCATCTCCCTTCAGGCTGGCGCACTCTCTACTATTCTGTTATCCCATTGTTATCAACGGGAAGGCTGTCACCTGTCTCTGAC
Organism: Neotragus moschatus; assembly: GCA_006410615.1. Classification (NCBI taxonomy): domain Eukaryota; kingdom Metazoa; phylum Chordata; class Mammalia; order Artiodactyla; family Bovidae; genus Neotragus; species Neotragus moschatus. The sequence goes on along the minus strand of SJYA01002182.1, from coordinate 329,950 downwards.
CCTACCCCATCTAGAAATGTGTCAGCTTCTCTAACCTGGCTGACACAGCCTACAGACAGCATCCCAAACTAGGTGCCTCGGGGGAAACCTCACCTTTATTTCCTAAACAATGTTCACCTCTACGGAAGTAAGACTCAACACCCAGAGTTGAGAAGGGTGTAGGGGAATACCTTCAAGATAGGGAAGCTGAGGCTCAGAGAGGTAAAGCGAGGTGCCCAGCGACACACAGCTCACTGGCCGAGCCACAGCTGCCTCTGGAACCTCCCGGGCAGAAGGGAGGTGAAGCTGAAGAGGGCAGGAGGCAGAGAGGCTGGGACCAGTGAGGGGAGGGGGTGTATGGAGGATGGAGCGAAACAGGCCAGCAGCGAGGGAAGGGAGCACACACCCCCGAGCGGTGCCCCGATCTGAGGCTGGCTCCCCGAGACGGGCAGCGCCCCGATCTGAGGCTGGCTCCCCGAGACGGGCAGCGCCCCGATCTGAGGCTGGCTCCCCGAGACGGGCAGTGCCCCGATCTGAGGCTGGCTCCCCAGGACGAGCGGTGCCCCGATCTGAGGCTGGCTCCCGAGACGGGCGGTGCCCCGATCTGAGGCTGGTTCCCCGAGACAAGCAGTGCCCCGATCTGAGGCTGGTTCCCCCAGAATCTGCTGGGCTTGCCGGGGTCACCTGTCCTGCAGGTGCCGCAGCTCAGCTGGAAGGCCCAGCTGAGGAGGCGGCCACAGTGTCCGTGAGAAGGCTGCCCGATGGTGATGTGGGCGTGTGGGGGGTGCATGGCAGCCTGGGCCTGTCTGGGTAACCTGGGGATGAGGAAAGCTTCTGATTGATGAGGGCTCGGCCTCCTTCCTTTCAACAAGCTCCAGAACCTCGGCACACTGGGACTGCCTTCTTTTAAAAACACTTTTTATGACTTGTGCGGTTGTGTCGGGCCTTATGCGCAGCGCTCAGGGTCTTCCTTGCGTCCTGTGGATGTTTTGAGGCATGTAGACTCTCTAGGTACGGCGTGCTGGCTTCAGTGGCTGTGGCACACATCCCAGGGGTGCGGGATCCTCGTCCCCCAGCCGGGGATTGAACCCCCGTCCCCTGCACTGCGAGGAGGACCCCTAACTGCTGGGCCGCCAGGGGAGCCCTTGCCCGTCTTCTTAAAGCTGCTGAAGCGCTCTGCGGGGGCTGGTGGTAGAGGTGGATCTCCTCTTCTCCCCAGGCTCTTGGCGGGGGGCGGGGCGGGGCCCGGAGTGCGACCACCACTCTCTTCAAGCCACCACCTTCCCTTCCGTCCCCAAAGATGAGCGCAGGGACCACCCTCCTTGGACAGTTTCTGCCGTTGATGCCACAGTGTAGCAGCTGGGGATTCCAGAACTCTGCCACCTTCTGACTCCACGCTCTGAAGTCCTGAGCACCCTCTGGGATGGTGCTCAGGAGCTCTGCTGCTCGCCTCTCCCATGCCCGCAGCCAGGCCCACCACGATGCCTCCTCCTTCAGAGCCCACCCAGGCCTTCTTGGCCCTCCTCCAGGGAAGCGGTCTCGCCTGCGCAGCGGCTGCGTGGGGCCCACTTGGAGCCACGCACCATACCCCTCCCAGTGCCCCATACATTCCTGGGCCCCCAGAGGATTCCTGCCCAGTGTGGGGAAGACCTCACCCCTGGCAGGGTGGAAGGCAGCGGGGAGGGTGTGCAGGGTGAGTCTCCACTGCCCACGGTACCCAAAAGGCCAGGGCTTCAATAAGAGAGCCCCGAGAAGCTTTGCTCCAGGCTCCGCTCCCGGGACACATCTGTGCGGCTCCCGGCGGGCTCAGAGCATGAAGGATGCTCCGGGGCTGCCAGCCGGTGGGAGCCCACCAGCTCTGCCCCAAGGGAGGAATGCCCCTGTCTCCCAAAGGCAAGAGCATCTGGACAGAGGACGCTGCCCTGCAGTCTCTTCTCTCAGCGGTGTCCTGCCAGTTCGGGCACTGAGTCCACCTGCGCACCGCGATCTTTCCGTGCCTGTCTGTCTCTCACTGACACACATGCACACGCACTCTGAAAAGAGCACCAAAACCACACGGAGATTTACTGATTTTTTTCTTATGGGTCTGGTGCTGAGCTGGACAGAGCCAGGGAACAGAGGAGTCCAGGAGGAGGGGTTCAGGATTTTATAAAAAGCACACTTGAGCACCAATGAGTCTGTCCCATCAGACTGTGGAATCACAGACCGGAGCAAAACCACCAAAGCACGTCTTGATATTTCCTGGCCCCTGGAAATGCTAGGCCCAGGGCTTTTAGGCCAGCAGAGATGAAGTCAGAGTCCTCAGGCCCTTCTGCGCACCAGAAGCGGACCCCACCAGCACAGCCGGCAGGCCCCCGGGGCTCTGAGTACGGACAGTCACAAGGCTGCAAAGGCAGGGCCGTGTTCCACCGGGGCCCAGCGCTTCGGCCCTCACGGGCCACCTTTCCCCCGAGACAGAAGGAAAGATGGTGGCACACCCCCAGATGGACCCTTCTCCAAGAGGGGCCCATGTGTCCGGATGGGGAAGGGCTCCTGGGGCACCCTCAGACCCAGGCCGTGCTGGAGTCCTTGCTGCCCTAACAAAGCACCACCCACCAGGTGGCCTAGAACTGAAATTTATTCTCTCTTAGTTCTGGAGGCTAGCAGTCTGAAATCAAGTTGTCAAGAGGGTCACGCTCCTCCTGAAGACTGTAGGAGGACCCTTCCTTGCCTCTTGCCGGCTACTGGGAGTGTGCTAGGAAGATCTCTGGTGTTCCTCAGCCTATAGCTGCAGGTCTGCACTCTCTGCCTCCATCTCTGAGTCCAGCCCCCTTTTGTTTTCCCATAGCACAGGACAAGTCCCAAGGGCCTGCTGTCCCTGTGGGCTGTGTTGGCACCTGGTCACCTGCACGTGACGCCAGCCATATTGGGTCAGGGGACTCTCCGACCGGAGCACGGCCTCTTCCTGGGCTGTACTTAGTCGCTCAGTCGTGTGTGACTCTGTGCGACCCCGTGGACTGTAGCCCACCAGGCTCCTCTGTCCATGGGGATTCTCCAGGCAACAATACTGGGGTGGGTTGCCATGCCCTCCTCCAGGAGGTCTTCCTGACCCAGGGATCGAACGCAGGTCTCCCCAGGCAGATTCTTTACCCTCTGAGGCAGACCTCTTCCTGACTAATCACGCTTACTACTACCTTGTTTCCAAACAAGTTCACATTCTGGCGCACCGGGATGAGAATTTCAGCCTGTTTGTAGGGGTGGGAGATATAATTCAACCCATAACACAAACCCTGGGCAGAATTAAGAACCCAGAGCCCTCAGTCTCAAACAGAGGGGGTTCCTCACAGACCCCAGGGGTCATCGCAGCCTGGCAGAGGAAGGAGGAGGTGGAGAGCTGAGCCAAGGCCGGGACCTCCGCCACCTCCACCAGTCCCGCTCCTGGCCGTCTGGGTCCCTGAAGATCACACCAAAGGCACCGTCCCCAGCGAGTGGGTCAGGTCCAGAGGCCATGGCAAGCGAGTCCCAAGATGCATCTTTCTTCCACTTGAGCCTGGAGGAGGTGAACTCTGCCTGGAACATTTTGGAGATTGTTTTCCAAGATGCAAAAGCTACAGACCTCCCTTTAGTCCCCAGGGCTGCCAAAGTTAGCTCTTGCCTGACCCCAGTTGCCAAATGTGCACACACACACAGGCACACAGGCCTACAAAGAGGCTAATTTTTCTCAACCGGATGCATTCTGTTGATAAGGAACCCATCAGGCCCTTTCACCCCAGGCTTGTAAGCAAGATCTGAAGACAGCAAGGAGCTGGTCTGCTTCACTCTCCCTCCCCCAGCCGGAGCCGGGATGTGGGGTGAGGGCGGGCAGGCTCCCAGGACTCAGAGCCTGGTTACAGCACACCCACAGGCCTCCTGGTGGTCACTCCCAGGTCAGTGAAGAGCAGCTTCTCACCCCGTGACCAAAGCCACTTCCGAGGCCCACAGGGAAGTGTAGCAGCCTCTGAGTCCAGGAGCTCCGTGTCTGTCCTCTGGATACCCCAGGCCTTCCTGGACAAGGTCAGCCTCGGATCAAACTAACCACTTCCCCCTGTTCTCCTTGGGACCTGTCCTGTGCTATGGGGAAATGGAAAGTGGGTGGACTTAGAGCAAGTACCTGCTTTACAGTGCTGCTAAGAGCATTAAGTGAGGTAATTATGTAAATCATAACACCTGAAGCAAACTAAGAGGTCAATACATATTAACTATTTTTATTAAGTGGCTAAAACCCAAGTCGGCCTCCCCAGCGGTCACGGCCCCTGGAGTCCGCATCCCGGAAGCCCGTACGTGTTCCTGGCATCAGTGTCACTGACCTCCCCCCAGACCCACTGCATTCTGACACAAAGGCCTGGACGCATCCTCAGGTGACTCTTCATGACCCGCCAGGTTCCTCTGTCCATGGATTCTCCAGGCAAGAATACTGGAGTGGGTTGCCAAGCCTTCCTCCAGGGGATCTTCCCGACCCAGGGACTGAACTCCACCTCTGGCACTGACAGGCAGGTTCTTTACCACGGAGCCACCTGGGAAGTCCCTCAGATGCCCACTGCGCCCCCTCGCCAGGCTGAGCAGGGAAGGCCCCCAGCCTCAACCCCCTGCACAGGGTGAGGCGCCAGCTGCGCACGGAGCCTGGAGGCGGGCAACCCTCCCCACCTCGGGGAGGCACCTCTGCCTGCCTGGGCTGTCTCTCCTCTCTGCATTCCTACTCAGCCCCTCCAACATTTGAACTTCTAAAATCTTGCTTTAGTTGCAGAAGAGAAAGTTGCTAACCAAGGTTGATAACTTTTAGTATTAAAGAGGATGTGGGTGCATGAGAAGGTTCTTGCCTTCCTGGTGGTACCAGTTTCCTGCAGGAATATGTATTTATCCGTCTCTAAATATGTCTCCACAAAAAGGTTTATCACATAGTTGTTCATGGCAACAAAATACTAGAAATACCCCATATCCATCTACGGGGGGGCAGTTACAGTTACATTTTAAAATGAAATATCACTTAGCAGTTACATAAGATGAGGTAGATTCATATTGATCAGTTTGGAAAGAGGTCCACAAGTATATCACTGAAAGAGAAAAAAGGTTCTGTTTTATGGTCCTGGTTATATAAAAACATACACACTATGCACAGAGAGAAATCTGGAAGGTGATATGTTTGCTCTGAGTAATGAGATTTCAAGTGTTTTTGCTCTTTATAGTTCCTAAATTTTGCTTCTGAATTTTTTTTAATTGAATCTATATTCTTTACTAGGTGATGGCACCCCACTCCAGTACTCTGCCTGGAAAAATCCCATGGACAGAGGAGCCTGGTAGGCTGCAGTCCATGGGATCTCGAAGAGTCAGACATGACTAAGCGACTTCACTTTGACTTTTCACTTTCATGCACTGGAGAAGGAAATGGCAACCCACGCCAGTGTTCTTGCCTGGAGAATCCCAGGGACGGGGGAGCCTGGTGGGCTGCCGTCTGTGGGGTCGCACAGAGTCGGACACGACTGGAGTGACTTAGCATAGCAATGGAAAAAATACCACCAAGAAATGCACGAAGAAAATTCCTGGACCCACATCACAGCAGCTACCATTATTCTCCACCTCCAGTGCGCCAGACGCTTCACAAACATGCTTCCACGTTATCAGTACTAAGCACGCGTGATATGTTTCTACCCCTGTCGGACTTTATTCTTTAGAGCAGTTTCAGGTTCACAGCAAAAGTGAGTGGAAGTATATAGGGAGTCCCTGCCTCCCCGCTGCCCGCAGACATGCACAGCCTCCCCTCCCCGACACCCCCGTCTGAGTGGCGGCCTGGTTGCAGCTGATGAGCCCTGGTGAGTGGCCACTCTCACCATGTTCGTCAGGGTCCGCTCCTGGAGCCGCGCATCCTGCGAGTTTGGGCAGAGGGAGGACATGCGCCCACCGCGGCTGTGTCTCACAGCGCAGTCTCACCGCCCTCAGTATCCCTGTGCTCTGCCTACGCATTTCTTCCTCTTCACTAATCCTCGGTAACCACTGATTTGTTTTTACTGCCGCCATCGTCTTGTCTTTTCCAGAATGTCCCACACACTCCACAGCCTTTTCAGACCGGCTCCTTTCACTGAGCAATATGCACCTAAGTACCTCCATGTCTTGTCATCTCTTTTAAGTTCTGAGTGTTAATCCACCGTCTGGATGGACCGCGGTTTCTTTAGGCATTCCCCTATGAAGGACATCTTGGTTGCCTCCAAGTGCTGGAGGCATGGGTAAAGCTGCTGCAAACATCGATATGTGGCTTTCCACATGGACGGGAGTTTCCAGTACCGCTGTTCTACTCCTGTTTTAGTGAAGAAGGGAATGGCAACCCCTCCAGTGCTCTCGCCTGGAGAATCCCATGGCTGGAGGAGACTGGTAGGCTACAGTCCACAGGTTGCAAAGAGCCGGACGCAACTGAATGACTTCACTTTCTTTCTTTTTATAGTTCCTTTTGGAGAAGGAAATGGCAACCACTCCAGTGTTCTTGCCTAGAGAATCTCATGGACAGGGGGGCCTGGTGGGCTACAGTCTATGGGGTTGCAAAGAGTTGGACATGACTAAGTAACTAACACACACATTCCTATTTTAGAAATGAGGAAACTGAGGCTTGGAGAGGTTAAGAGACTTCTTGAGACCCTTGTAGCTAGTGAGTGGCAGAACTAGAGGTGGAAATCCATCACACCTTGCCGCTTTTCAGGAGCCCTACTTTCTGGTAAACTGTCCCCTCCACTTGCTCTTGGTTCTCCCTACTCCACACTACTTGGTGCCAGGGATGGGCTTCATCAGGGATGGGGGTTACGGTGACCCAAGGGCAGAAGACAGCATGGGGCCCAGTGATGTGGGTGAGGGGTGCTTCTTCCTCTGCCCTGGGAGGTAACAGCAAGAACGCCCCTCTCCAAGGCCTCTGCCTTGTCCTGGGAAGTGCCAGTTCACGGCTCGAGGCCCAGCCCAGCCAGGTCACTTGGCCTGGGAGAACCTGCTCTGGCCTGCTTCTGCATCCACAGCCCCTTCATCCCTGGGAGATTAGCAGCTACTGGGGCAACAGCCAGAAATCCTGGCACTGAGCTCCTCGCGGAGTACCAGAGAGGCCAGCTCCTCAGTCAAGGTCAAGCCCCACAAGCAGTGGACTCTCCGCCCTCCCCACTCAGAGTCCCAGGCTCTGCAGCTCCGCTTCCTATAACACCCAAACAGAGCCAACTGCTGCACCGTGTGCAAAGATGAGGATGGCAGAAGAGTGGCCGGCAATGGACACATGCCCGGAGCTCCGAAGTGTACCCGCTCGGCAGCTGTAAGGCAGACATTCTCAAGCAAGCCACGTGGCCCCTTAAAGGACACTGTTTAATGTGCTTGGTAGAGGTCCTTGGGAGAGGGTGAGAAAAGCAAAATAATCAATTTTGAAGTGCACAAAATCTGGCCTCCAGAGCCACACAGAACAGGGTCTGAGCGCAAGCTCTCCTTCTAATTGGTTATGAGATGCCACGGTTTTCTCATCTGTACAGTGGAAGTAACGATATCCTCCTTACCAGCAGCTTTGTTGCCAAAATTAGAGTGTGTAAAGCACCCCATGGATCTTCCCTGGTGGCTCAGACAGTAAAGCGTCTGCCTACAATGCGGGAGACCTGGGTTCAATCCCTGGGTCGGGAAGATCTCCTGGAGAAGGAAATGGCAACCTCCTTGAGTATTCTTGCCTGGAAAATCCCATGGATGGAGGAACCTGGTTAGGCCAGGTTCTGGGGTCGCCAAAGAGTCGGACACGACAGAGCGACTTCACTCGCTCAAAGCACCCCATAGTGTCTGCACATAGCAGATGCCCAACAGACAGCAGCTGTCACTTGCAACAAAGGGCCTCCTGAGCCTGGGAACCAGGATTCCTGCTGACTCAGTGCACAATGGATGTGTGTGCACACCTGCGTGCTAAGTCGCTTCAGTCGTTTCTGACTCTGTGTTCCTACGGACTGTAGTCCATCAGGCTCCTCTGTCCCTGGGATTTCCCACGCAAGCAAACTGGAGTGGGTTGCCATGCCCTCCTCCAGGGGATCTTCCAGACCCAGGGATGGAACCCACATCTGTGTCTCCTGCACTGGCAGGCAGGTTGCCAGCCCTCAAATCTCTCAGTTTGGGGTCCTCTTCCAATGTATTAAGTAAGACAAATCATGCAACTTTCCTGTCCCTTAAGTCCTCCTGCCCCACCTCCCTCCAGCACCGCTTCTGGTGGCCCAGGGAGTGAGGCAGAGTCACGAGAGGATGGGTAGTGCCGGACAGAGGGGAGGGAGAGAGGCGGACGGACCTGTCAGCCTTGGAGGTCGGGGGCCACTGCCAGAATCACCATAGTTTCTACAGTTTTCACACTCCTGGTTGAACGTCTCATGAGGCAGCAAGAGACGCGCGCGCACACACACACACACACACACACACACACACACACACACACACCCTACAGACTGTCTCTACAGTTTTCACACTCCTGGTTGAACGTCTCATGAGGCAGCAAGAGACGCACGCACGCGCACGCGCACACGCACACGCACGCACGCACGCACGCACACACACACATGCACGCGCACACACACACACACACACACCCTACAGACTGTGCCGGAATGCAAGCCAGGAAGCCAAAAGGGAGGGCGGTGTCGTGGTAGGCTCGGCCTGGAAGTCAGGCCTGTGTCCTGGGTCAGAGATGCCAGCCCTCCCACGGACAGGAGACGCAGGCGGCTGGCTGCACCGGGATGTTGTCAAAGAGCCATGACGGAATCCTCCTAAGCACGTTCAAGTCTGGATCGGATGTTGAGTCCCCTCGTAAAATGGGAGTTGGGATGATTGGACTTCACGGAAAGCAGGGCCTCGGGTCAGGCAGGTCAAGGGAGTGAAGGCGCTGGGGGTGATGCGAAGAGCCTGGGCTGAGTTGAGGACACGATGCCACCTCAAGACCCTAGGCCACCCCCTTCTGCCAAGTGACGTATTGAGGGCACGTGCGGCAGGGCTGGAGGGGTGATGTGTGCACTCTCAAGCCACCCTTCTGTACTGAAGGGAAAGGCAGAACGTTCTGCTGAGTTGCTGCTCAGGAGCCAAAGCAGATGTTTACAATTCTTCCCCGGGGCCTCGGTCCCTGGGTCTAAGGGGGCAGTTCCTCATTCCCTGAGCCTGGCTTCTTGGTGGCCACAGTTCCCGGCAGGCCCAGCGTGTCCTCTGCACCCAGGCCGGCCTGCAGAGGCACGATTGCGTCCCCTGTGGGTGGGTGTGGGTGGGTGTGCCTCTTGGGCGGGCCCATTATTCATCTGTCTCCAACACAAGCACACATCCCTAGGATGAAAGCACCAACAAACGGCAAGTGCCGTGGTCAGGCCAGGCCAAGTGTGGGTGGGGGTGTTCTGGGAGGGGCCCGTGGAGGGGCTGGGGGCAGGAGGGTTCACAGCAAGTTCAGATGGAAGGTGCGGGAGCAAGGGGGGGGGTCAGGCAGTACCCGCCCCGGGCCAGCGAGGCGGGGGCCGGGGCTGAGCCCAGGGCACCTGCCATGTGGTCTGTTCCATGACACTTAGCTCTTTGGGGTGCTGCACCCTGAAGCGTTCCCTCCAAACTGCCTTCTACAGATGTGTGCATGTGTGTGTCCACAATGCGTCACTTCAGTCGCGTCTGACTCGTAGCCACCCCGTGGACTGCAGGCCTCCAGGCTCCACTGTCTGTGGGATCCTCCAGGCAAGAACACTGGAGCACGTAGACAGGGGAGCTTCCCAGCCCACGGACTGAACCTGCAACTCTTGCATTGGCGGGCGGCTAGCTTACCACTAGTGATACCTGGAAAGCCCTGTGTGGAAGTGTATATATGCTTAAAATTATAAACAAGGCTGAATCCTCTTTTAACAATTCACGCTTCATGTTTAGGTCGCGTTAACTAACTCCCTGCCAGGACTATGCTAGAACTCTCCCTCCTGTCAACTCGGTCCCCACCCCCTGGTTTTCACTGTATCAGATGATTTAACTTCCAGTGTTTACAATATTTACATTCTGTCATAAGTCTAATGATCACACAGTTATCTAAAATTAACTCCACCTTTAAACTGAATCAGCCTTTTTACGACAGCAAAACTGTTTTTAATTTTAATCAATCTTTCAGTTGACTGAAATTTTTGGTATTATATTTGATATGCATTGTGTTTGCCAATGATGCTTCAAGCATTTTAAAGAGATGTGCCCTGTTTTATTGGACTTTTAATGCTGTGGTACTGGGGTGTTACGCACGAAAAGGATGATCAGGAGGAAATGCGGATGGAGAAGGCAGAGGCAGCTGAGCTTGCAGGACCTCAGCGCAACGCCACAGAGCATCTCTGAAAATGCCCCCTTGGCCAATCCCTGCAGGCGGCCACAGACTCTGGTAAAACGTACAAGTAAATGACACGAGGTGGGGAAGCCAAATGGACCTCATTTCTCACAAGTCTGTAGGGGACTTGTCATCTGGACCGTCTGATGCCACATCCAAAAACATCCAAGTTGAATTTGGGGTGGGGCCATGCAGAAGTACAAAGACATGGCACAATGTTTTTTTTTTTTTTGGACACAATTTCTGATCGGTGACAATTAAAGTACACGCACCCATCGGGACGCACACACTCCGAGAGACAGAGTTAACCCTTCTGCTGACAAGTGTCTCTCCTGTCTTCCTACACCTACCTAATCACGGTCAGTTTTCTGCGTGGGCATGCAAGTATTTACTGGGGGCCTACCAAGGTCAAGCATTGTTCCAAAGGACAGCTGGTTTTATCCAAAAACTTGTGTAAAAGGAAAAGTGTATATCTATATATATATATAGATATAGATAGATAGATAGATAGATACACACATACATATAAGCATATAAAAGGAATATATATATATAACTTTGAATATTACACATATATTTTTAATACAGGTATTAATCCTGTTTTGATAAGAAACAGGAAAGATAAATCTTTATCTTTTGAAAAGATAAATCTTATTTCCAAAGCACTTAAAATTTTTTTTTTAAGAAACACTGTAGACAGCAGTGGGAAAGAACAAAATAATGCAATTTATAGCAACATGGATGGATCCAGAGATTGTCATACAGAATGAAACAAGTCAGACAGAAACAGACAAATATCATATGATATCACTTATAGGTAGAATCTAAAAAAATGGTACAAATGGACCTATTTACAAAACAGAGTGTCACAGATGTAGAAAACAAACATGGTTACCAAGGAGGGAGCCGGGGCCGGGGTGCAAGAGGGATAAGTCGGGAGATTGGGATTGACGTGTACAGACTATCACACATAAGAGGGAAATGGGACTTGCCTGGTGGTCCAGTGACTAAGGTTGCACACTCCAAGTGCAGGGCGCCCTGGGTTCAATCCCTGGGGGAGGAGTTAGACCCTTCATGCTACAAGTAAGACTCAGGGGAGCCAGACAAGTAAATAAGTGAAATGCTTTTAAGATGCACAATTAATAAGGACCTACTGATTGGCACACAGAGCTCTTCTCAATACTCTGTAATGACCTGTATGGGAAAAGCATTTAAGAAAGAGTGGAGTGGAAACACGAATAACTGATTCACTGCGCTTTACAGCAGAAACTAACACAACGCTATAAACCAACTGTACTCCAATAAAATTTTTTTATAAAAATACCACTGTGGGGTTTAAGGTGATTTAAGAAACGGCAAGAAGCCCACAGACACTAAAGCCAGCGTGGAACTGCCGATGCCGCCTCAGCTCCGGGCAGCTCGGAAGGGGCCTCTGCTTCCTCCAGTCATGTGTGGCTCCGCTCTAGGTGTAGGAGAGACAAAGCAGGTGGGCACCCCCCAGGGATCAGGGCCCCCCCCCCCATCCCTGGGACTCGAGGAGGAGCCTGGGCAGCTGGGAGAGAGAGGGTGTGGGCCCCGCAGCCAGGGGCAGAGGTAACAGGGAGGGGCTTGAGAGGTTTTTTTTTGCTATTGTTTTTAAAGCAGATACCACCTCTGAGAAGGGGCAAAAGGCCACCTCATCTCTTGCTAAGCTTGAGTATATTTTTGGTAGTGCTCCACAGACCCCAGAGATAAGGAGAGCCAAAGAGCTTCGCGAGAAGCCACGCCTCGGCCTCGGCAGGCTGCGGGTGAAGCTTCAACAGGTGTGTAGGTGTGAAAGCACGCGCAGGTGTCTGCACACAGGCATGCCTGATCCGAGCGCCGGGAGGTCACAGGAGGCCAGGAGCAGAGAGGTTCGCCCTCACGGGACAGCCAGCCTGCCACAGCCCACTGGCATTTCCACACCTGCTCTGATGTCATCTGATTTCAGAGTGCCAGTCACCAACCGAACGGCGACCAACTGGGTGAAGGAGACTTTTGCAGGAGGAGAAAAGTAAATAGATTACGTCTGAGGCCCTCTCTGCAGGAGACACACAATGCCTTCTTTATAGCTGTGTCCCTGTAGCCAGGACCACCGGAGACTTCTGGAGAGAGCTGGGCCTGCAGCCCGCTGACCCCCGAGCAGCCTTGTATAATGATCTACGACTTGCTCCTCGGCAACACGCTTGCTCCGCGTCTAAGGATGCCCAGTGGGCTAATCCGGCCCTGTCTGTTAATTCCGTGGTGTGATAAATTCAGTGATCAGAATTTTTCTGGAAAAGGTGTTTAAGAGTTTCATGGCCCTCCTCTGCTTCTGCCTGGGCAAATCTTCAAACCCTATCTCTTTCATGGAGAGGTGAGCGGCCCACCTTGGCCCAGGTAGGATGGAAGGGCAGACAGTGTGCTGGAGGCTGGTACCGATGATCCAGGGTGAGTCACTGCTAAAAGTCTTTCTGGGAGCAGCTGCCGGTGAGGGGTCTGCTGTGTGACCAGCATCATGTCAGCTGGTCTCTGCTGAGGTCATGTTTAACCCATGTAACACCAGCCAGAGGTGGGGATTCTTGGGGCCATTTAATGCTGGGGAAAACTGAGGCTCAGAGAGGTTAATCCGTACAAGGAAGGCCCTCCTACTCAGCTTCCAAGGTCCAGACTCAACTGGGCCTGCCTCATGAATAGATCTAGAGATCAATTTATTGTACTAATCAAAGTAAGTCAGAAAAAGACAGATACCATATGATATCATTTATATGTGGAATCTAAAACATGACAGAAATATACCTATGAAACCGAACTGCTGCTAACTGCTAAGTTACTTCAGTTGTGTCCAACTCTGTGCGACCCCACAGACGGCAGCTCACCAGGCTCCCCCATCCCTGGGGTTCTCCAGGCAAGAACACTGGAGTGGGTTGCCATTTCCTTCTCCAATGCATGAAAGTGAAAAGTGAAAGTGAAGTTGCTCAGTTGTGTCTGACTCTTAGCGACCCCATGGACTGCAGCCCACCAGGCTCCTCCATCTGTGGGATTTTCCAGATGCGAGTACTGGAGTGGGGTGCCATTGCCTTCTCCGATGAAACCGAAACAGACATACAAATACAGAGAGCAGACTTGTTCCCAAGGGGTTGGAACGGTGTGGGAGAGAAGGACAGATGAGAGTTTGGGGTAAGCAGGTACAAACTGTCTTGCACAGGATGGGTAAATAACAGGTCCTATTGCATAGCACAGGGAGCTGTACTCACTATCCTGTGATAAACTGCCACAGAAAACAACATGTATATGTATGTGTGTGTGTGTATAACCGAGTCATTTGCTGTACAGCAGAAATTAAACACAACATTATACATCAACTGTACTTCAATGAGGTTAAAACAAAGCTGGCCTGGCTCCAAGCCCCCTCCCTTAAATGCTACGTTACAGGTCGCTCATGGAGCTGCAGCCGGCCGTCCACAGCCTGCCACCCCGCCGTCTCTGCGCACCCTGCCCGCCCCTCCTCTTCTAGACGATCTAAGCAAATGCTGACACAAGCCGGACGAGCCATAGCTGCAGGGCTGTATCTGCCCTGACCTCAGTGCTTGCCACTCCAGGCCTGATTGATTCCATTATAGCTATAACTCTTTGGGCCGAAGAGCAAAGGAGCAAGGAAATGCTCTGCTGANGGGCTTGAGAGGTTTTTTTTTGCTATTGTTTTTAAAGCAGATACCACCTCTGAGAAGGGGCAAAAGGCCACCTCATCTCTTGCTAAGCTTGAGTATATTTTTGGTAGTGCTCCACAGACCCCAGAGATAAGGAGAGCCAAAGAGCTTCGCGAGAAGCCACGCCTCGGCCTCGGCAGGCTGCGGGTGAAGCTTCAACAGGTGTGTAGGTGTGAAAGCACGCGCAGGTGTCTGCACACAGGCATGCCTGATCCGAGCGCCGGGAGGTCACAGGAGGCCAGGAGCAGAGAGGTTCGCCCTCACGGGACAGCCAGCCTGCCACAGCCCACTGGCATTTCCACACCTGCTCTGATGTCATCTGATTTCAGAGTGCCAGTCACCAACCGAACGGCGACCAACTGGGTGAAGGAGACTTTTGCAGGAGGAGAAAAGTAAATAGATTACGTCTGAGGCCCTCTCTGCAGGAGACACACAATGCCTTCTTTATAGCTGTGTCCCTGTAGCCAGGACCACCGGAGACTTCTGGAGAGAGCTGGGCCTGCAGCCCGCTGACCCCCGAGCAGCCTTGTATAATGATCTACGACTTGCTCCTCGGCAACACGCTTGCTCCGCGTCTAAGGATGCCCAGTGGGCTAATCCGGCCCTGTCTGTTAATTCCGTGGTGTGATAAATTCAGTGATCAGAATTTTTCTGGAAAAGGTGTTTAAGAGTTTCATGGCCCTCCTCTGCTTCTGCCTGGGCAAATCTTCAAACCCTATCTCTTTCATGGAGAGGTGAGCGGCCCACCTTGGCCCAGGTAGGATGGAAGGGCAGACAGTGTGCTGGAGGCTGGTACCGATGATCCAGGGTGAGTCACTGCTAAAAGTCTTTCTGGGAGCAGCTGCCGGTGAGGGGTCTGCTGTGTGACCAGCATCATGTCAGCTGGTCTCTGCTGAGGTCATGTTTAACCCATGTAACACCAGCCAGAGGTGGGGATTCTTGGGGCCATTTAATGCTGGGGAAAACTGAGGCTCAGAGAGGTTAATCCGTACAAGGAAGGCCCTCCTACTCAGCTTCCAAGGTCCAGACTCAACTGGGCCTGCCTCATGAATAGATCTAGAGATCAATTTATTGTACTAATCAAAGTAAGTCAGAAAAAGACAGATACCATATGATATCATTTATATGTGGAATCTAAAACATGACAGAAATATACCTATGAAACCGAACTGCTGCTAACTGCTAAGTTACTTCAGTTGTGTCCAACTCTGTGCGACCCCACAGACGGCAGCTCACCAGGCTCCCCCATCCCTGGGGTTCTCCAGGCAAGAACACTGGAGTGGGTTGCCATTTCCTTCTCCAATGCATGAAAGTGAAAAGTGAAAGTGAAGTTGCTCAGTTGTGTCTGACTCTTAGCGACCCCATGGACTGCAGCCCACCAGGCTCCTCCATCTGTGGGATTTTCCAGATGCGAGTACTGGAGTGGGGTGCCATTGCCTTCTCCGATGAAACCGAAACAGACATACAAATACAGAGAGCAGACTTGTTCCCAAGGGGTTGGAACGGTGTGGGAGAGAAGGACAGATGAGAGTTTGGGGTAAGCAGGTACAAACTGTCTTGCACAGGATGGGTAAATAACAGGTCCTATTGCATAGCACAGGGAGCTGTACTCACTATCCTGTGATAAACTGCCACAGAAAACAACATGTATATGTATGTGTGTGTGTGTATAACCGAGTCATTTGCTGTACAGCAGAAATTAAACACAACATTATACATCAACTGTACTTCAATGAGGTTAAAACAAAGCTGGCCTGGCTCCAAGCCCCCTCCCTTAAATGCTACGTTACAGGTCGCTCATGGAGCTGCAGCCGGCCGTCCACAGCCTGCCACCCCGCCGTCTCTGCGCACCCTGCCCGCCCCTCCTCTTCTAGACGATCTAAGCAAATGCTGACACAAGCCGGACGAGCCATAGCTGCAGGGCTGTATCTGCCCTGACCTCAGTGCTTGCCACTCCAGGCCTGATTGATTCCATTACAGCTATAACTCTTTGGGCCGAAGAGCAAAGGAGCAAGGAAATGCTCTGCTGAATAATTCTTATGGGTGGGTGGAGGGAGGAGGGTGGATGGGAAGACACAACTGAACATTTAAATGGAGGAACTCGGTCTTCAGCCATCCTCTTTATGAGGGTCATAGTGTGTGTTAGGCTATTGATGAGGTTAGATTTAGGCTGGCTGAACAGTATTCGTCTCCAAATAGGGATTACGATCTAGGGAATGAAAACTCTCACTTCTTAAGCGTAAAACTGTAATCAGGAAAATCAGATTTTCCAGAGTTAAGATCATACGATCTTCTAAACGCTTTCACAAATTGAGCTTTCAGTTTAGTTCTGTCCCTAAGGCTTGGTGTTATCACCCACCCAGATGCCTACCTGGGCCTGAATGTGTCAGAGAACGGCACGGAGACAAAGGGGAAAGCTTATGGGTACCAAAGAGCCAGCCAGCAAAGAGAGGCCGCTAGAGGCCAGGAAGATGAGCAGAGCCCGTCAGGGAGGGGTTCCTGGCCTGACCGCGTGGCTCTGACCCTCAGCCAGGGGCCTGACTTCTGTGGGCCCTCGCATCTGTGAAACAGAATCACCGCTTTCCCACCCTCCCCATATAGAGGACGGAATAAGTGATACTTAAACAAATGAAAAACCCGGATAAACACAAATCCCTTGGATCTTTAGCAGAAGAGTGCTGCAGAAATGCAAGATAGAGTAACTCGTCTGCTCCAGCAGGGAGAAGGCTGGACTGGAAGGCAGGAGCCCAGTCCCAGTCCTGGACCGGCCACCAGCTTGTTCTGCCCCTTGCCGCCTTTGTTTGAAAAAAAAAAAAAAAAAGGGGAGTAAATGACCTCCGATCCCGGGAAACTTTGGATTACTAGTCTCTCCTCCTCATCTTCCGCTCACCCACTCCATCCCGTTGCCCTTCCCCAGCGAGGACTGTGCTCAGTCTGTGCTGCGGGAGGAGATGCAGCCTAGTCACGGCAGGGCTGGGCTCCTGTCCAGCCATGTTCTGCCCGGCAGCCTCCAGCCCCCGACAGGCACCCCCACTAACCGTGCAGGTGAGAAGGCTTGGCTATGTCATTTCACTGCCCCGGGGGCCTGAGAAGGCCGACCCAGCAGCTTGGCAAGGTGTGATGCCCCTGGGAGCCACAGGATGCCCAGAAATGGGAAAGAGGGGTCACTCAAGATGCCCATCTGTATTCCATCCACTCAGGGACTGGAGCAGTCACTGGGGTGACTGCTTGGCCCTCACGCTCAGTCAAGGAAAAGCTGCTAAAACCCACAGCCAACCTGGGCTTCTGAAGTCCCACCTAAACCTGGCAGGTCAGCAGCACCTGAGTGTTGGTCCTAGGGAGTCAGGAGGGACAAGGAGGGGTGCTGAGCTCAGCATGAAATACCAGGTGCCCAGGGGCTCCCTCAGGCCTTCCCCATGGAGAAGGTCACTAGCCTGGCCCCCCCACCCTCGAACACCCCCAGCTGGAGTGACCCGGACCTACCTCGAGCCAGCCGGGCGTTGGGGTGGAGCCCAGGGAGGGCCTGGGGCTTTAGGGACCCCCAGTGGCCCTTGGGGAGCCTCCGGAAGAGGCGCTGGAGTCGTGAGGTGACGGTTCCGAAGCAGGCAGAGGCCATCTCCTCCACCCGGCCCTCCGTCATCCCGCTGGGCTGCGGGGGGATCACTAGCTTCTCTCCAGGCCTGGCGTCGGGCACAGGGCAACGAAGCAGAGAGCTGCTGGCCCAGGAGGACTCCAGGCCTTGTGCGAACCAGGCTTTGCTGCAATCAGCCCAGCCTCCCTGCTCCTCTGAAGGCAGGCCAGGGCACTGGGGACCCTGGGCCAGCACCAGCCCAGCCGGACGGATGCCTTCTTCCCAGCTCAGGTCCCATCCCCTCCACCTCCCCCCAGCGGAAAACTTTCTATTCCTGGGGCTTTTAGCTTGATAAGATAAACATGCCCCCAAACAGGCTGCAGAAAGGGCCCGCCTTGGGCCTTGCTTCTCAGGAGCGCCTGGGAGTCTGTGAAATCAACGTCTCCACAGTTTCAGCAGAGGACAGGAGTGATCAGTTACCTTGTGCGGGTGCCCAGCCCAGGAACTCGTTAATGGATCTCTTTGGGGATGCCGGATTAATAATGCTTTACCAGCTGCACAGGTTCCTAAGGGACAACCGGCTAATTCACATCCTCTCAGGCCCAGCCTGGTGTGGGGGAAGAGCTCTCAGCTGCCAGGGCCCCTAGGAAGCGGTGTTGCCTTAAGAGGGTCTGACCACTTATCTGAGAGCAAATACCCCAGCAGAGAAGAGGCGACAGAAGTCAGAGGCAGAAAGAGAACAGTCTCCCGTGAAGAGGCAGAGGGCTTCCCAGGCGGTGCTAGCAGTAAAGAACCTGTCTGCCAACGCAGGGGAGGTAAGAGACTCGGGTTCGACCCCCGGGTGGGGAAGGCTCCCTGGAGGAGGAAATGGCAAGCCACTCCAGTATCCTTGCCTGGAGAATCCTGTGGACAGAGGGGCCTGGTGGGCTACAGTCCATGGGGCTGCAGAGTCAGACGTGACTGAGCAACTGAGGAGGCACACACACACACACGTGGAGAGGCAGAGCTGTCGTTCTCTTGCCCTAACGTGGGGTTCATAGGGTGACCCCTCAACATGACTCGCAGAAGCACCCGAGTCCTGGGGGGGAGGTCCCCAGACAGGCTGTCACCTGGGCAAGGTGGGCGGTTAGCGGTGGCAGAAACTTCTAGGAAGATCAGGGAGAGGGCTCCTGCTTCGGGGCTGTCCAGAGACTCCAGAACTCACCCAGCAGCCACTGGCAGGGCCCCGCTTCACATGGAGGGGGGCGCTGTCCTCCAACCAGAGGAGAGCGACCCCAGAGGACCAAGGAAGCTGCATTTACACCTCTGCGGGCTGCGTCCAGGAAGGGAACGTTCACGAGTTCAGCTCAGAGTCCCGTGGGCCCTCGTACAGCCTCCAACCTGCTTCCGCCCCTTTATGCTGTGGTTCTTCCCCAGGCCACAGAGGACGAGCGGCATCATATCCCAGAGGCAAGGTCCTCCGGCCACCAAGAGCAGAAAATGGTAGAACAAACCTAAACTGCACCTGACCTTCCAAATTGCCCCCCCGACCACCTGCCCCCTCACAGGAGCTCTGGCCAGGAGTGTTAGGTAAAGACGACCAGGACCCCGAAAAGAGTGTCTAACAGGCTTTTTAATGGCGAAGCGCTCCCGGGCGGGGATCCCGGACCCGAACGAGGCAGGTCGAGGAAATCCGCGCCTGGACTGTGTTGGGGGTGGTTTTTATACATTCGTTGTGAGGGATGGTCAGGCTAGATGGACGGGGGTTCGGACAGGTTGCCAGGCCGAGGCGTCGCGGGCTGACAGGTCCTTCTACGTGGCTGGGGTGGGGTNCGGGGATCCCGGACCCGAACGAGGCAGGTCGAGGAAATCCGCGCCTGGACTGTGTTGGGGGTGGTTTTTATACATTCGTTGTGAGGGATGGTCAGGCTAGATGGACGGGGGTTCGGACAGGTTGCCAGGCCGAGGCGTCGCGGGCTGACAGGTCCTTCTACGTGGCTGGGGTGGGGTGGCTTTAGCTGGTGAAGTGTGCTGTCATTGGTCCCCGGGATCTGAGAGGCTCCTTCCGTTAGAGACCTCCCCCGCCGGTGGGGGAGAGAAGGGGCAGCCCATCATGGCCCCCGGGGTCCGACCTTACAAGGAGGACCCAGCTGGACCACCCGTCCCTGCTGAGGCCCTCAGGACTTGGTGTAGGAACAATAAAACACACAGTTTATAAGTCATCTATTTAAGACAGGGATGTCCCCAAAGGCGCCCTTCCGCGGGCTGGGACACTGGCACTTTCTCCCTAATGCTTCCTCGTGGGGGACTGCTAACGGTCTTTTTTGTGATCCCCTAGTTTACCCAGCAGCTTCCCTGGTGGCTCAGTGGTGAAGGCTCCACCTGCCAGTGCAAGAGACCCGGGTTCGATACCTGGGTTGGGAAGACCCCCTGGAGAAGGGAATAGCTGCCTATTCCAGTATTCTTGCTGGGAGAATTCCATGCAGAGAGGAGCCTGCTGGGCTACATATAGTCCATGGGGTTGCAAAAGAGTCAGACACAATAGCGAGCAGACAACAAGTTTTCCCAGCAGCTCTCCACAGACAAGACTCACAAGTGAGCCCAGGTCCTGAGATGATGCCAGCTCACCGTGCGAGGTCCGGAGCCCAGATTCCCGGCCCCACTGGGACATAAGATCTTCCTTCACAAGGACCCAGGCTTTCCCGCCCGGCTAAGGACAGGCAAGGGTGGCATTCCCATTCTCATGCTCAGAGAGGAGGACGCACACATGCTGGGGGAATTTTAAATCGTGAGTCATGGGTCTTGGGGGAAAATCCCTCCTGAATGCCCCACTTGGGCTTGAGGAGGCACTGATCTCACTTCCCCTCTTCCTCATCACAGAGATGTTTTGTGGACAGGTTAAGTCACTGGGGGAAGCCAGCAGGAAAGAACTGGCTGAGAAGCCAGACAGGGCTTTGGAAGGTTCTAGAATCCTTACTCCCGATCTTTTGAAAACTTGGATAGGTTTTCTACTGCAGGAGTATTTTAGGAGGAACACAATGATCTCTTGCTGTCCCAACATCTAAGCACTGACCCTCTGGTCAGAGGGTCATGCTGAAGAGTCCAGCCAAGGCCAACATAATTTGAAGGAATACCCTTCACCAGCCTACATGCTGGGTTGCAATGAATTCTCACCATGATATACCCTATTTATAAAAAGGTCCTCCCAGATTGCTTTTAAAAACTTTCATCACTCGAAGAGACATTTGCATTCTGTATGCTCAACCTCTTTTTTCTAAAAACTCTCAGGTTACAGCTGGAGTCTTTTGTTCCATTTGGATAATGAGGCATCTCCGAGTTTTCTTTGGATTTTTGATACTTTCCTCAGTTGCAGAAAGGACATAATTGTTTCAACAGAAACCACAAAGCCTCCAGCTTCCATTTAACTTAGATGGAAAAAACAGCTTCCTCCAAGTCAGCAAGGAAAGTAATTGATGACACAAATAGGAGCCTGACCTAGAGACACACTGTCAGAGCTGGGGTAGGGGGCAGGGGGCTTTTTGGTGTCCCCAACTCAGCCACACCATTGCCCGGGACAAGGGGGAGGCCCACGGTGCAAACCTCAGTTTATTTTCCAGTCCCAATCATCCAAACTCTTCTTCCCATCGTTGTTCCCTCTGAGACACAACCTAATTTCTCTTTGGTCCTGTGTCATGAACTCTGACCCTGGGTCACAGCAAGGAGGATCTTTCCTGTTCCAGGAAAAGTCTTCAACCTGCATTTCCACACCCACCCCCCCTGCACACACCTAATACCAGTGGGGTGGGGGTGGAGGCAGACACACTTCTTCCTTTTATCTTGAGATTGAAGAAAAACTTCACCTTTTGTTTCAGGACCTCATGATTTACACATGCTGAAAATCTATTTAGAAACCAAAGCCTGAGAACAGGTTGAAGGGCTGCCAGCTCTCAACTGTCCAGTACCCGACTGAGCCTCTAGCTTGGACAGGGCTTACCCACCCCTTGGCTCACCCCTCTGTTTCTGTATCTCTTTTTATGGACATTTCAGCATTCGTTGGCAGGTGAATGAGGAAGCGCCACTAACTGGCCCATTCAGTGACATTAGCTCACAGGGCAAAAGGCTGCCTGTGTTGGGTTCTGGCGCTAACCCTCTGGGTCATCAGAGAAGCCCTTGACTCTCTGGATGCTGGGTCTCCCGGTCTGTGAGATGACCACGATCCACCAGCCCTGCCTGCCTCTCAAGGGCGCTGCTGGGCCCAGCAGAGCCAGTAGGCAAGAAAACACTTTAGATCTGGCCAAGGCATCTCTGAGATAAGACTGATCTCTGCTCCCATACTTCCTTGGCCATTCTCAGTACTTTCCTCTTTCACGTGAATATCTCCATCTTTGTAGACACAGAATACCAATTTGCGTCTTCAGCAAACATGACGATTCTTTCCCAGATCTGGCATCCGGGAGACACAAAACATAAATGGATTAAAAAAAAAAAAAAAATAGGCAAAGAACATCATTCTTCTTTCAGGCCTGACTTTTGCGGACCTGTGGTTTAATTTATGAAAGGTACACAGAAGCCAAGTTTTCATGTTTTAGCAGCCCTAAGCCGACAACCACTGCAGACGTCTGAGTAAGATCTGCTCCGCCCTGGAAATGTTTGTTCAAGAAGCAGGGAGGGGGAGCAGAAGGTGGCCTGCAGGCCCTTCGCTGAACAGCAAACACGACCCAGCCTCGCTGTGGTCACAGGCGAGAGACATACCCGGCTGCCTGCCTGCCTGCTCGCCCAGTGACACATAGGAACTGCTTGAACTTTTCAACACCACCTCTTCCCAACCCTCAACATAACATCTGCTCATGCCCCCCGCACCCCGCCGACGCCCTCGATGAGGCCAGGGGAATAGGGGTGAGCCAGAAAACCCTGAAGAACATCGGGGGGCGCTACAGCAGTCAGGGCTCACAGGACAGAGTGCTCTCTGCCAGGAGGTTGGGCACGGGGCTGCCGTGCCAGGACAGACCTGCTGCTCTCCCCTCTTCCTGTCCAAACAAGGCAAACGAGAGCCCAGCGTCACAGCTTCCCTGTGGGCACATCTCTCAAGAATGCTCTCCATGCCAGGAGCCACAGGCAGGTGCCAACAGGCCCTGCTTGAACCTGCTGGCCACGGCTGCCAACACCCCAGAGCAGAGGGCTCCCAGACTCCGCCAGGCTCTGCCCACATTGGCAGGGTGCGGGGGCCCTTCAAGAACACCCAGGATCACCTCCCGGGTCCAGGTCAAGACGGCGCTGACCTTGGGGGAGCACTCCTGTAAGTCCTCCCCGGCGCCGATTTTACTCCACCTCCAGCAGGGGACTGAGCCTGCCGTCATCACCTTGTCCCCCGAAAGCCAGCCCAGCACCCCTCTCAGCGCTAAGATCCAGCCCGGAACGTGTATGGAGAAGCTGCCAAAACTCTTGGAGAAAAACCGAAAGTGACTAAAGGCACAGCCATTTCCAGGGTCAGGGCTGGCCTTGCCAGCGTCAGCTGCCTGCAGCACTTCCCGACCCAGCCAGGGGAGAGCGACCAGGCCCCGGGGGACAGCGGGGCGAGGCCCTCTGAGAGGCAGGAAGCCTCCCCCACGGGCACGACAGGACCACGGGGTGGGTACTGAGGGAAGCCAACGAGAGGGAGAGATGTCCCCTCTGCGTGCTCCGCACACCCACAACACCTGCCCAAGGGAAATCACCGTGTCATCGGAGGACGGCAACCAGCAAGGGCCTCTGATGAGGCCAGCTTCCTCAGCAGCCTCCACAGCGCCTCAGCAGGCAGGGCCAGAGCAGAACGCAGGTCCTTCCCCGGGAGACTGAGGGGTGGGGATCGGGAGGGCCCTGCGGGAGAGCCCTGAGGAGGCAGGGCCCCCCCACCGTGGGCAGTGGACAGAGATCCCCCAGACGCTGGGTGTGGACCAAAGGCAGGAAATGGCGTGACAGCCTGAGCTGGTGCAGGCCACCTTCAGGGCAGGTCGGGTTTGCTCCACATGAGGCTCTAAGCTCCCCTGCCCCTGCCAAATGGACGGGCGCCTCCTTCTCTCCGTCCGAGACCCCAGTAGAAGCCTCCCTGCGTCCTGACCTCGTGAATCTGCTCTGGGATGAATGTGGAGGCAGCAGGCAAAGGCTGTAGGCTCCTCAGGGAAAAGGCGCTGTGGACCCGAGAAGAATTCCTCGGGCGCGTATCATTCTTAGAGCCGTGCCGGGCCTGCCCTGAGTCTCAGCCACTCCCTGAGCCCCTGTGTCCTGCCTCCAGGACAGCTTCCTGGGGCTACAGGGTCCCCTCAGCAGGCAAGCAGGGCTGGGGGCTGTCTTTCCCCTGCCCCGCAAGGCCTATCTGCCAGGCTTGGCACCAGCTGAATTCACTGGTAAACTTGGGGAGAGGAGAGAGGATCCCGGATCAAGCCCACATAGCTGAGGGGAGATGTCAATTCAATTCCCCCCAATAACTCTGCAGGATCAGCCGGAGAACACACATGTTCATTACCAAGTCTAATTAGGCTGGCAGACAAGTGGCATTAATCATTTTTGACTGTACCTGGGATTCAAGCCCTTCTTACTCCATAATCAGAAAATTTTATGCTCTGATGGATAGGGGGAAAAAAAACTAAACCCACATTTAATCCTTTCACTTTCGTCTTGTGCAAACACAGGAAGCAGGGAGGAGAAGAGACAGACAGCAGTAGCTGGGGGGCCTCAGATGGCCTCTCTCAAGGCGTCCAGGTCCTTCCTCTGTCCTCCCATGTCCCCCAGCCCTCCACCAGGACTCTCCCCAAGGAAAAACCCCAGTCAGAGCCACAAGCAGAGGAAGTAAGGGAGGTGGGGGATTCCACTACCTCTAACAACGAAATGTCCATTTCGGGGCTTACTTTTCCTAAGCTCCAAGGCCAAGCATGGGCCTGAATCAATGAAAATACTTTAAGCCACATACGTCGATGTGACCAGGTGTCCTGGACAAATAAAACACTTTCCAAGTGCCCCAGATTCCTGGGTCTGCTACAGAGAGACTCAATGTCCCTGTCCCAGTAACCTCTTCTGCAAAGAACCCAAGAGAGGGGCTGGGTCTGTGGGACTCTGTGGCTGTCACATGGGGGGGGGGGGTCCACGCTGTGGAGAGATGGGTTAAGCCCGACCACTGATGCTGTGACAAGGCAGAGCTAGCAAGGCTCGACAAGGGGCTCTCACCCAGGAGGTCCCTGTTCCCATGCCAGCAGGCTCCATGGCAAACGCTTCACACTCCCACCATAATACAGGTCTCCCACAGGAGGGGGAGGTCAGGATGGTGAGCTCCAGGGCCCCCTTCACCCTACAACGCCAACCACATAACCCTTTACAGCTCTGAACACTAGTGTTCAGAGGACCCGCTCCACTAGCAATGTGCAAGCGATGTCCAAGTATCCCTCTCTCACTGTTGAGCTGGACTTAGCTTTTCCCACTTTCCAGACCATTTCCTATTCCAAGATGGCTAATGCATCCACCAAACCAAGAGGAAAGGTTAACTCCGTGTTCCTTCTGTAGAAGAGAGGGTCCACAACGTATAAGGGACATTCCCTGAGAATAAAGGCAAAGGGCAGTCCGTGAGAGTTCCGAGGGTGGTGTGCTATTGACCATTCCCTCTTGGAATGCTGGAAACAGATTCTCACCACGGCCACTGTCCCCCCACCCCCAGACACACACACACGACTTCATATAATCTCTCTCTCTCTCCCTCCCAGTCCCACCAGCTTTCCTTCTCTAATAAACACGAGCTCTTTAATCCTAGAAATGAATACCAACTTTGAATGTCTCCTGTTGGCAAATCCAGCATTAACCAGAGCTCCGTCCTTGAAGCAGGGATAAGCTTGAGATAGAGGAATTTTCACCGAAAAGGCAGTGGGAAGACAGTTTTCTAAAAGCTTCCCTTATTAAAAGCCCATTTTGCCAACACTGCTCCCACCCAGTGTCAACCTCCTGCTGAGACAGATGTCACTTACACACCCGCTGTCCCTCCACGTGTTTCCAAGAGCTGGGAGATTTAATAGTAAAAACAGACTGCCTTTATCAGGCACGAGACTGTGCCCTGTGCTGGGGACAAGGGGTACAAACACAAGGGGCTAGGGTCCCCCGATGACCTCGAGGCCACCAACACGCTGTGAGGATGCCCACAGCAGGAGGAAGTGGCACCCCCCCGCCTGGGCTGCGCGGGACACCCTCTTCCCGCATCAGTTCAGCAACCAAGCAGGGCTGGAAAACTGCTCCCACTGTTCGGAAAGGTGATCCTAAGAAGTGTCGGGAGCCCAGGCAAATTGTTACAGCTGCTGGACGGGAGGGGATGATAATAACATTCATACTGCCCTAAACGTTTACACTGCATTCTACCAGGCACTGTTCTAAGCCCTTTCCATACATTAATTCATTAATTGTCACATGAACACAATTGAGAAGGTAATGCTATCATCTCCATTTTTTAAAACACAGAAGTGGAACACAGAGGTACCCAGGGTCACACAGAGACTAATCGGCAGAATCAGGATTCAAACCTAGGTCTTCTGGTCAAACCTAGGTCTTCTGGTTCCAGGCTGTTCTCTTAGGCACTGCAGAGTACTGCCTTTAAAAGTCATGTTTCTGACCCTTGCTTTTTAAAACAAAGATAAAACAAACCCACCCCACCATGAAATTAGCACTTCAGCTGAGAGAAAGCCGATTGGTGAGTTTGGCCTGTTGTGTCTCTACCTGCCAGCCATCAGAACATTTCTCAACTGTTTATTAATAATGACAAACAGAGGCTCCTCTCTGTAGCCCCTTGATTCCAACTCTGCTCCCGCTCTGGTGTTCGACATCCCTGGGTGGTACTAACCCACCTAGCTGAGGGCTACCAAGTCACACAGAAATCAGAGGACACGCCTATTTCACAAGAAACTGTCTAATGTGAAAGTATGAAAGTGAGAGTCACTCAGTTGTGTCCGACTCTTTGAGACCCCATGGAATTCTCCAGGCCAGAATACGGGAGTGGGTAGCCTTTCCCTTCTCCAGGGGATCTTTCCAACCNATCAGAGGACACGCCTATTTCACAAGAAACTGTCTAATGTGAAAGTATGAAAGTGAGAGTCACTCAGTTGTGTCCGACTCTTTGAGACCCCATGGAATTCTCCAGGCCAGAATACGGGAGTGGGTAGCCTTTCCCTTCTCCAGGGGATCTTTCCAACCCAGAGATCGAACCCAGGTCTACCGCATTGCAGGCAGATTCTTTACCAGCTGAGCCACAAGGGAAGCTCTGCATAAATTCATTTAATCATGGAGTATCACGCATACACACAAATAAACACACAGACACATTACCAGTAACAACCCCGCAAGTCGTAAAACTATATGCCAAATGTTCCACAATTTATACAGTCCTCCAGTGTCTTTTTCACTCTTACTTTTAAACTTCTCTCGGTATTTGCCAGGCTGCACGGCATGCAATATATTAAGTTTCCTGATGAGGGATTAAACCCTGCAGTGGAAACACCGAGTCCTAACCACTGGACTAACTAGAAGTCCTCAATGTCCTAATACAAACTAGAATTCCAACAAAGCAGCTTTCCTGGGATTCCAGCACATTAAAACCCATTACAAAGGATACTGCCTCTCTATGTTACTGTTGGGAGGCAGTAAAGTACCCCCCAGGGCCCTTGAGAGGGCAAACGCTGCAAACACATCTGTGGGAAAGTTGCATTTGATTCTACTGAAGGTCAGGGCGATCTGCCAAGTGACAGCAGCCCTCCGCCCACATCACACATTTCTGTATCTATCCTCCTTTTCTTATTAACTAGCACCTGAACTGAGTTCTGATGGTGGAGGGAGCAGAGCCCACCCTCAGCTCCCACCCTCCTCTTCCACTCGATCCTGGCTTCGAGTCTGAGCTCTGCTTCCCTGAAGCCAGCTGCAGTGGGAAGCACTCTGCACAGCCTTGGCTGGGGACTGCAGAGAGGCCGGGTCAGGCTTTCCCGATGAGGGTGTAATAGCTGCTGCTGCACAGTGCTGCAGCTGGATGGGAGATGGGGACTGCCGTCACGAGGGAAGAGGCTTGGCAGAAAGACGCAACCCCAAGCCATTTCCAGAGATGCTTTCTAGAGGCCGTACCGTTGTCTGCACTTTGTGCTTCAGATATTTAAACTGTCTATATAAACACATATGCACATGAGTGTGGGTATCGTCTGCCAAATACGACAACAGCAAATATGGGGTGGGGAACAGGAAAAGAAGAAATCTATTTTTCTAGATAAATCTAATAGGAAAAAAAAATCTATATTTCTAGATAAGTGTAATAGGAAAATCTATTTTTCTAGATAAATCTAATAGGAAAAGAAGAAAAGAAACATCACTGAAGAAATAGACACACCTGACTACTCGAAGAGAAAAATAACAAACCCCCCAAAAGACCGCAAATGTGCTCAGAAAATCTATACAGTGGATGTCCAGTGTTTTATAGTCAGGCTTTGAGAAGATTCTGGCTCAGAGGAGGAGGCTGGAGGGACCTGAGAGCCCTGGGGAGGGTGAGACAGGGAAGGTAGTTGGGTAATTCTTGAGCCTGATGCCTGGTGCAGTAGCCAGTAGGAGGAAAAGGAGGAAGCAGGGCCCAGCCAAACATCAGAGCAGAGGGCAACGGTCCGAGGGGCCAGAGGTGGAAGGCCGGAGAGGCTACGGATCCAGGTCACTTCACCCTCTTCTCAAGCCTCATGGCCTCTGTCCATCCAAAGCCCAACCAGGTCTCTTCCCTGTCCCCACAGGTCACCCTGGAGGAAGGGTGTACCACAGGCAGGCAGGCAGACAAAGTTATCTGCCATTACCCTAATAAGCAGGGGCCAAACGGTCATCTCAAGAATAGCCTCACAACCCACTCTCAGGAAGCTACGAAAAAGCAAGAGAGGGCACCGGAGACAAGGGAATGATCTGGTAGCATCAGGCATCAACCCCAGGCTCTGTGTGTGTGTGTGTGTCTGTGTCTGTGTATGTGTGTCTGTGTGTGTACTGGCTGTTTCTGGAGAGGGGCGAGGCGCGCACCTGTCAGAGGAAGAGGTGTTTGTTAAATATCGCATAAGCATACCTAAGGGCACTACGGAGCAGAGTGTGTCCAGGGGCTACCTCCCTCGGTGAAAATCCTGGTCTTCCCTGGAGCCGGAGCGGGCAGCGCCCCCTCTCGGCCCGTCCCAGCCGGCTCGCTCGCAGCCGCTTGCGGGCGGACTGCGGTCTTCCCGCGCCCCCCAGCCCCGCCCCGCCCCGACCCTCACACTTACTAGCGCAGCGCAGCGCCCGCCGCCACACCTCTCGCCCGCACAGGTCGCACCAGCCGCGGCCGCCCCGCAGCGCCAGTTCCACGAAGCAGTGGCCCTCGCCTCGCTCCGCCGGGACGCGGGGATCCTGCGGCTGCTCGAAGATGCTGCGCACGTCGCGGGGCCGGGGCGCGCCAGGCCGCCGCCGCAGTCTCTGCTGCAGACCAGGCCGGAGGGGGCGAGCGGGTCGGGAGGCCCGGGGCTGGGGCTCCGGGTCCCCCCGGGCGGCCCTCCGGGCACCGCGTCTCTCGTGCGCCCCTGGCGCAGTGGAGAGCGGCGCGGGGGCGCAGCGGCGCGAGGAGTGGCCCGGGGGTGGCGGCGGCGGCGGCAGCTCGGGGCCGCTCAGGCTCTGCAGATAGTGCGGCGGTTCTGGCTCCAAGAGCAACCGGTACGGGCGCTGCCCGATGGCCGGGGACGCCATGGCCATGCCGGGCGGCTTTCCGCGCTGGCGCTCCTCCCGAGTCCGCCTCGAGAGCGGGGCGGCCCCAGACCAGCGCGCCTTTAAAGGGACCGCAGCCTTCGGGGCGGGGCTGGGGCGGGGAGACCTCGGAGAGGCAGGAAGGACGACCCAAGGGAACCACCGACCGCTCGAGGGGCAGGGGCGGCAGTGGGGGACGCCTGGCGAGNCCATCACTCTGACTCAGTGGTCACTGCCTGTCCTCTCGAAAGGTGCGGCTCAATTTGGTTGATTTAGTAGAGGGCACCAGCGAATCAACTTGAGAAACAAATGGTCTGAATTCTTCTAGACCTGAGTTGCTCCCTCCCCTTCCCAGGCCAGAGATGGGTCTCCCCCTAGTGTCTTCTAGGGGAATCTTCACTTTTGCTTTTGGATTTCCCCTTGGAGGCTCGTTTTTAGGTGATTCCTAACATTTCAACAGTCAAGAGGCCAGGGAATGCCCAGCTTGCTTTGGCCCATGGCTTCTTCCTCATGGTGGTGGCCACCATGAATCCTTTGATCCCTGGGTCTCAACCAAAGGTTCTCACCTCATGAGGCCGTTTCTGAGTGCGTGGCAAGAATGTGGCCAAGAGCACAGAGCTATGAAGCAGAAGGTGTGAGATGGGGGCCTGTGAGCCACAGCCACCCAGCTCTGCTCCCCTCCTGCACCTCTCCTCTCCCCTGTCTGAACCTTGCTTTCTCTCCATCAGTGGTTTTCAAATGCTGCCGTACATCACCGTCACCTGGAGGGCTTGTTGAATTACAGATTACCAAGCTCCACCCCCTGAGTTTCTGAGTCAGTTTGTCTGGGCCCGGGGGTTAGGATTTTGTCTATTTTTTCTTTTCCATTATGGTTTATTACAGGACATTGACTATAGTTCCCTGTACTGCGCAGTAGACATTGACGGTAGTTCCCTTGTTGCTTGCCCATCCTTTATGTAACAGTTTGAGATTCTGCATTTTAAACAAGTTCCCAGGCAGTGTTGACGCTGCTGGTCTATTACTTTAGATCGAAAGTGGCAAGAAGAAAATAGGATCCTCTGTTCTTTGCCCCGCAGAGCAGGTGACGTTCAGCGGGACACGACTGAGAAAAACGCAGTGGGGGATACGTCTGCAATGTTTTCTGGCAGAGATTGACCCTGAAAAGACCTATTTGCCTTTGTGGTCTTTTTTCCCCCCTCATCTCTCCCACTTCTTCTGCAGGCAGTTCTCGAGAGGCCGTTGCAGAAGCCTGTACTGCATATACGTTTGCTTGAATCCACCCTGTATTATCCACCTCTGGTCACAGGCTTGAGACTTGTTTGAAGATCACTTCCTCCAACACTGCGAGAGCAGAGGGCTGGGAGAGGCCCAGGGTGTGGGCCAAGCTCGAGCTCTGGTGATAGTCTGATGTGGCAAGGAGAAGGGACCTGGCAGAGAGTGCGTCACCGAGGAGCCAGTTTTGAAATACCATTTGTGAAATTACCAACAATGGCCATTTCTGTCCTTCATCCCCCTCCCCTCGGCATGAGTGTGGGCAGCCCAGCCCAGATTCCTGGGGTGGAGAGGCTCACGGGATGAGTGTCTCCTCCTGCCCCGGGAAACTGAGGACTATCTGGAATAATCAGGCATAAAGCCCTTTCCCCAGGTTCCTGAGCTGGGCAGAAACGTGCTCCAGTTTAGCTGTCCTGCCCCAGCTCTGATCTGGAGGAGCGCAGGGAGAAAGTGCTCCAGCTGGGCCAGAGCCTTGCATGTGGACGGAAGGGAGATAAAAGTGGAGATAATGTAATTCCATGTGAGCAGCCCGAAAAGTGTATCGGGTTTATCTCCCAGTGCATCTCCTTGAGGAAGAGACTGAGGTCAGACGAGGCTGCTGCCTCTCCTGAACCCCAGCAGGAGGCTCTCTGCCGGGAACTTGCCTCTTCTGATGTCATGTTTCCCAGCCCAGTCTCCTTCTTCCCCAGAAGAGCATCCTCCCCCATCACACACACACACACACATACACACATGTGCACACACAGCCCGTTTTCCTTCATCAGAGAAGTACTAAGTAAGCTCCAGGCTCCTGGTAGGGTCAGGACCTGGGGTAATGTCTGATGCTGAACTTCGGAACTGCTCCGGTTGGTCTTCGCTCATGCTGGCCACAAGGGTAAGACCACAGCATCTGCTGAGACACCTCCACTGGGAGTTTTCTCCCCTCGTTAGCAGATCCTCTTGGCTCGGAGCCACTGACTTTTTTCTGCCTGTGACTCACTCCCAGAAGAGTGGGTGTGCTGTTTTTCCTTTCCTTTTTCAAAAGGAAAAACATCCTTCCATCCATCCGAAGGGAAGGATGCTGACAGTGAGTTTGAGTGTGTGAGGTCATTTCAGAGGTGGTCTCTTGGTTCCCCCAGTGGGTGAGATGTTTCAAGGCTATCTCCTAACACCCCCACCCCACCCCATCCCACGCCCCCACCCACCAGGGAGCTTCCTAGTAGGAAGGAAAAGAGGAGGAGAGAGTGTGGCCTGACTTTCTGAAGGGGAAGTTTCTGGGTTTGTCTGGCTTGGAGGCATTCGAAGTCGCCTGAAACCCCCAAAGCGACTTAGGGACCTCCCAGTGATAGTGCCAGTACAACTGTCTGCTTGGGGGTCACTGGACCTGTCAAGACAGGTCAGGCTACGCTGCAGTAAACAACCCCCCACATCGCAGTGTCTTGCACCCAGAGACTGCTTTCTCACTCACACCACAGGCCTCCTTGCCTGCTGGTGGGGAGACTTTGTTCCTGAGAGTTAGGGATCCAGGCCGATGGAGGCGCCACGTAGCATGTCGCCCAGCAGCAAACCAGAGGGACACAGAGATCCGTGAGGCTCCGATAGCAGCTCGCAAAAGCTCCAGCTACTTCGGCTCGCTCGTCGGCTAGAATTAGTTCTAAAGCCCACCCATCACAAGGAGGGCAGGAAGTGTATTCCTTCCTTGTGCTCGGATGGCAAAGAGCTGGAAGTACTTGGTCAACAGCACAAATGACCCCTCCTTGCCGTCCTTAAGAGCACAGAGCAATGACTCATTTAACGAGGGATCACCTAATATCCACTGCATCTCGGGTGCTATTTTAGGCATCAAAGGTGCCACAGTGAAATGGCCATGTTCCTGAAGCTAATAGAAGTTTAGGCAGAGAGTGAGCTACTAGACATGTCAACCTGAGTGTAACAGAGCCTCAGGTCATGCGCACTTGATGGGAAACAAAGCACAGTGAGGGACAGGGAGCAGCAGGGGCTGTCGGATTGGACTGGAGGCAAGAAGCACCTCTCTGAGGGGCAGACGTTCAAACACAGCCCCAAGTGGAGCCAGCCCGTTGTCTATCTGAGCAAGGAAGGTCCAGGCTGAAGGAGCGGCAGGCATAACGGCCCCCCCAACCTTCCCAGACTTTATGGGCATGAGTTTCTTCCAAATGTGGATTCCAGACCCTCCCTGCAGAGATCAGTTCCCTGAGTCTGGATATTGGCTTGTATCTTATGAGTTTGATGAACATGACTCAGAGACCACACTCTGCAAATGGGATCAAGGCAGCGGGCAGTTGGGACTGTGTGAGCTGCTCAGTAGACGTCTGAGGAAAAGCGCTCTTACCTTGAGAAACTGCTGGAGAATGCCTCTTCCTCACGGCTTCCTTCCCCTCCTGGCAGCTTCTGCACGCAGAGCTCAGCCTCCTCAGAGAGTGGGGAGCACCTTTCATTGCTAGACTGTGAGCAGGCACTGTGACAACACTTTATTGGGGAGTTAAAGAGTTTGTGACGGTCCTTTGTAAGGTGCAGTGTGTTGTACATACTCTAGAAACATGCACTGAATACCTGCTATATGGCAAGCACCCTTGGCTGGAATGACCTCATCTTCACAGCAACTCTGTGAAGTGGCTGGCATGCCTACTTTACAGATGAGAGAACTGAGGGCTGGAGAAGGCAGTGACTGGCCCCCAAAGGTGTCACAGGTTGGATTGAGATCTCTGATTTTGCCTTGGCACTGCCCAGCTGGTGTGGTACAAATGGCAGCGTTTAAAACCTCTGATCTCACTTTGTAGGTGCTGTTTGAAGAAAATCTTTCCCCATTTTGCTCTCTCTGTTGCAATCTTGCTCGACTTTCCAAGTCTAGTCCAGATAGCAGGCCCTCCATAGGGTCTTCCCAGAGTCCCCCAGCCCTAATCCGTTGTTTCTCCTCCATCCATGTCATCCTAACATGAGTCACAATTAGATGTGCACATTCTTGCCTCCCTTCCTTGTCAGTCTTTCTGCCACTGTGCAGGGCAAATAGGAGGTGCTCGTTAAACGTTTAGCGAAATGAACTCGGCTGTAGGCTCCCAACTTGCACCTAATACAGAATTTATTTCTTAGTATCCCTTCAAGCCATGGCCCCTGCACCCAGGGAGGGAGAGATGAAGGAACTGTCTGGTCTAGGGAGACTAGAAGGCCCCCAGGACCTGTGGGAGCCAGGAGGAAGTGGCTGGCCACCGGGGTGGGTTCTCTGCCTTCATGTGCTAGTAACTGGCCAGGGGTGGGGGCCCAGGGCACCATCGCCCTTCTCAAGGGCTTGGGCTTTGTGTGTAACACCAGTGCCCCTGGGGTATCCTCTAGGTCCTTGACACTGCCTGGTGGCCAGAGGGGCAAACCGGGCTGGCCGCGTGAGCAGGAACATGAGGGCTCCTGGGGCGGCGTCACTGTGTAAGATGAGAGGCAGTGGGGCTGGCTTTCCTGCAGTGTGGGGGCGCCTCCTCCATCTGGGCCTCAGTTACGGAACTCTCCCATCCCCAGCTGCTCTGCCAGGCTCACGATAAGGCTGGTTTCTCTGTGGATGTTTCTTCTCTCGTGTTGGAAAAACTCAGATATTCCAGGCCCGTTTGTCAGCAGCTGTTGCCCTCAGCCAGAGGCGGGGCGCTGAGACACAGCGACAGACGTTCCAGGACTAAGCCATCGCTGTGGCCAGCAGCGGTGGCCAGGGCAGGGGCAAGCGGAGGGCCACAGGGGCCTGGGCCGCTTCCCACTGGAAGCATGTGTGTGTGTGCACGCGCGCTCACACATGCCTGTCCCTCCTCTGGGCCTCCGCCGGCTCCTCTCATTTCTGCCCCTCTCCCCTCTGTCTCCCCCTCTCCACCCCCTCCCTCTCCTTCCTCCTCATCCTTCCCTCCTCCCCTTACTCCCACTCTTCTCCCTCCTTCTCTCTCGGCCTCACGAAGGCTCCAGGGAAAGGACGGGACTGCGTCAAGTGCCCGCAGTGATTCTGAGCTTCCAGGAATACACTGAAGCTACTTCAGGTCACGCTGGCTCATTCCTGACCACCTCCCATTGGGGCTCCTGGATTACAGAGGCTTTTTTTTTTGCATGTGTGTGAGATGAAGCAAAAAGCAGCCAGGAATCCCATGCTTTGCAAAATCACTGAAGCAGTGTGGGAGTGAGCCCGGGATGACCGGCTGTCGGAATCCTCTGGGGCTGTCCCTGCCGCAGGGAGGTGGCCTCAGAGAGTGCGTGCTGGCCCAGGAGGAGGGAGGCCATGCCGCTGTCCCTGAGACCAGCCTCCTCAGCCTCAGCCAGCAGGTTGTGGGCTGGTGCCTGGTCCGGTGTCCACCGCTGACCACGGGCCCATACCGGGCGTCCATACAGCCTCTACTGGAGGCTGCAAACTGCCTCGTGTCCTCGAACTTTAGAGCTTGTGGGAGAATCACGGGGGAAACATCTGCAAGGCAGGCTCCAGGGCCACACCCTTACAGATGGGACTCAGGAGGTGGGGAGGGTCCCAGAATCTGGGTTTTGAACCAGAATGCCTGTCTGTGCAGAGGAAACTACACAGATTCTGAGAGTAGCAAAAACTATCGCCCTGAGGCCCCAGGGCTCAGGAGGCCCCAGGGCCCCGGCCCATCTCCGCTGCTTCCTTCCAGGTGCCCCTTGAACCGAGCGGCCTGTTTTAACAGCATGTTTACCATTGATCCGAATGCTGCAGGGCCTCTTCCCCAAGGTTTGCGACAGACCTGAGCCACCGATGGGCCCATAGGAAACAAGGGCTCCAGTTTTCCCACCCAGCCTGTGTGGTGGCCTCAGTGACGGGAGGTGGGGCTGGGAGGGTGTGCAGAGACCCCAGGGAATGTTTCAGACCCCTTGTGGAAACACAGAATCTGTCCCTACCCACAGCTTTGAAAGATCCTGTCTCCATCTTACAAACGAGGACTGTAGGCATGGAGTTTCAGTCTGCATTCCACACAGGCACAGGTGTCTTTAAAACACCAGTTGGGCTTGACCTAAAAAACCTGTTTCCGTGGCTCCCGGAGGTGAAGCCCGCGTTCCTTCGTTCCTTTGAGGGGCTGAGAGGCAGCTTCTGGGTCTGGCTCCCTGCCTAGTGCTCAACGCCCACTTCCTGCTTCAGCATACTCTGCAGCGACACACATACCTGCCGCTCCTCCCCCGCCGAGGCGGGTGTCGGCCCCCTGCCAGGGATGCCTCCCGTGCCTTCTCTGCCGGGCAACCCTGATCACCTGCCAAGACCCCACCCTGGAGCCGCCTGCTTCCTGAGTCCTTCCCTGACCCCTGCCCTCTGGCGGTGGTGACGCGGGCTGCCCCCTGAGCTGTGCCTTCCTGTCTCTGCCTGCTCCTGTGGTGCTGAAGGGCCCTTCCCCATCGGGGTGAGCTCCCCAAGGGCGGGCACGGCACCTGAGTCGCCACGTAGCTCTGGTTCCCCTCCCAGGGCCTGGTACCCAGCAGGTGCCCAGCTGACGTCTCAGACACCTGGTTGGGGGGGCGTCTTACCAGGTTCTGGAGGAACTGGACAAGGTCATGGGCCTGGGTCCAGTTCAGTGCTTCCTGCGGAGAGGGCACCAGAAACCCTGCTGGGCTGGGAGCTGGGAGCACCCATGTCAGGGGCTCTGCAGCACAGAACCACACTGAAGCTTTTGCGGGTTCCCTGCTGGCCTTTGCTCCTGAGCTCATAGAGTCTGGATAGTATCATTCCCCCAAATCTGCACTTGGCTTTTGGGGATCCTATGACTCCACCCAGCATACAGGGTCTTAGAAGCAGTTGCAGCTGCCAGGGAAAATCTGCCGTGGGGCGTACCCAGCAGGGCCGCTGAGGAGCCAGGAGTGTTGGCCTGCACTTCCGGTGGGCAGGGCAGACCGGAGGGGGCCCAGTGCCCAGAGCTGTCAGAGCAATGGCTGGCTCCTGGGAACTCAGGACCTGAGCCTGCCCGGCCTGAGTGACCCAGGGCCCAAGGCCCAGATGGCACCCAGGAAGCCTGGCAAACACACCCAGCAGCCCTCCCTGGGTCTTTACAGGGCACCGGTCTTCCCATGTAGGACTAGCGCAGACAATGTCGGACTCCAGGACCCAGCCTTCCTCAGCGCTGCCCTGAGGGGGCTGTCAGGCAGAACAGCCGAGGACGCAGAAGCTCCCAAAAGACAGGCAGGAAGGATTCCCGGGTCTTCATACTTCAAAGCGCCAAGTAGGGCCCCTCACTCTTTCCCGCCCCCGCTGGAGCCACTTTATTGCACAACCTTCCCCACCCCTAGGCCAGCGGGGTAGTCGGCTCTGGTGAAGGGAAAGGGAGGAACCCTGCAAGGGAAGGACTAGACATGCACAAATCTGAATGCTACACCCTGGCACCATCCAGCTTCTGGGCAAAAAGAGGGGATGTGCAAAACGGCCCATAGGACTGCTCTCAACCAATATTTAGGGCCAGCTGAACAGTGGTAGCTCCCATGGAAAAGGAAATGGCAACCCACTCCAGTGTTCTTGCCTGGAGAATCCCAGGGACGGGGGAGCCCGGTGGGCTGCCGTCTATGGGGTCGCACAGAGTCAGACACCACTGAAGCGACTTAGCAGTGGCACAACAATGGTAGGGGAAAGGAAGAGGCACTTGGATAGAGGTTTCGAGGTTAAAAAAAATCAAACAGACCCTCCCTGCCAGTTCGAGGCCCTTACACACCTCCTCAAAATGACAGGGAGCCAGAAAAGAGAGATCCCAGCAGGAGGCCAGCCTCCCTGGGCGCCTCCCTGAAACCAGGCTCCAGTTCAGGGAAAGGCAGTGAGCTGTCCTGCTTCCTTCTCCTAGTCCTCCTCACAGATCCCCAGGCACACGCAGCCTAGAGCCCTCCCTGATCCCTGAGCACACCCAGCCTAGAGCCCTCCTTGCCTCCTGAAACAGCTCAGTGACAGCCACCCAGAAAAGGGTCCTGTTTATTTCATTCTGAAAGCTGCAGGCCTTGACTTCCTTGGGGCTCCGGCCTCACGGGCCTGTGCTAACTGGCACAGCTACTGTTGACGTCACTGGCTGCGAACCCCTGAATCTGGTGGTGGTGCCCCAGACCCGTTCCTCAGCTTTAGAAAGCGTGGTCTAACTGGAGGGAACGGGAAATCGGGCAGTCACGCCTGAGACCTCGACGGGTGACCCTCAGCAGCCATGGGAGACGGGAGAGGTCTGTTTGTTCAACAAAAGACACTGGAAGAGGAAGGCAGACGGGGATGGAGTCGTCTGCGCCGCCCCCCCGGGGAGCCCCCAGGAGGCCCCCTCTTCTGTTCCCTGAGGAGTGAAGCCCTGGACACCGGGGCGGGGGTGAGGGAGGGCATCTGGGAGCCTTGGCCCCCACGGGCCAGCAGGATCGGCAAGATCGCTGCACATCGAGGAAGACACAGGGGCTGGCCCCCGGCTCGTGCAGGAGCGCAGGCCAGCCTGGGATCCGGCCGATGCTCCCGGCCTACTGCGCGGCCCTGAGAAAGGCAGCGGAAAGTAATGCTGGCGACTCCCGGCTGTCAGCCAGGAGGGAGGTAGGCTGGTGAGGTGGACCCGGCACCGTCCTATTGGGTCCCCGGTGCGGGCAGTGCTTGAATGACCGTAATGCTTCAGGATACCGCGGGCGCATCCCCAAGCTCAGATGTCAGGAGCCAGTGGGGCCCTGCTCAGCCTGTAAAGAAAGGCCGCGGTTAGTGTCTCCTGCCCAGGTGGAGAAGCCGGAACCCCGCCCGGGGCCCCGCCCCCTCAGCTTTCGGGGCAGCGGCTGGAGAGCTCCGCTCTCCTCCCGGAGTGCCTGTGTCTCCAGACAAGAACTCTGTTCTCATCCCTGGCTACACCTTAGAATCATCGGGAAAGCTTATGAAAATCCCCAACTCCAAGCAGCAGTCAGAGCCTCTGAGGCCAAGCCCCAGGCATCTGTTCTTTTTAAAAGCTCCCCTGGGGACTCCAATGCGCCCACAGGTTAAGAGGAGGGGAAATGGAATTCAGATGGTTTCTTTAGGCTCTTTGCTTACAGCTCTGAATCAGGAAGTAAAAATCCACTAAAATACAAATGTGAGCTCTCTGTAAATAGACTATATATCGCAGCAAGAAAAATTTATGTCGGCATTAAAATTAGAACTTCCTGCCCCTAAGGGCTGTTTCGGAAAATCTTTCTAAGAAGCTGTCAAATCTTCTCCCTGTGGGTATTAGGAGGATGGGTTTCCTCTTGCCAGAATGCAACATGGGATGCCTTCTCAATCCAAGGACCCTCTGAAACTCTAGGAGCAGCCGTGAGCTCTGCTCCCAGCTTCCCTACCTTCTGGTGACCTCAGGGAACACCTACCGTTTAGTGAATCCCGGCTCTGTGTACCCTTCCCTCCCATCAGAGTGCGTCTCTCATCCTGTTTAATCCCTTCGTTAGCACCAGGAGGTGGAATCTCTGTGCACATGGTCAAGCTCAGAGCCACAGAAACTTCCTGGGGTCGCACCATGGGTGAGGAGCAGGCAGGGTCACATTCGGTAGGAATCTCTGCAGACTCTTTGGTTCCCAGATGGGGAAGTGACAGACGTAAGGATGATGGGGAAGACGTGGGAGGTGCGTGCACACACGTGTGAGTGAGTATATGTGTAAACGGGATCACCCCTGCTTCTGAGATTGTGTCCTTCCTTCTCTTTGGTGTTCAAACGCACCTTCGAAAGTGAGACTTCTAGATGGCAGGGCTTTTTTCCCTTCCAATGGTGCTTACTTTGTAATATGAGAAGCCGGTCACTCTGTTATTCTCAAGCTTTCTTGTGTGAATTTTACGCAAAATTCAAAGGCTGAGCCCTGCTGCATCCGCCAGCACCCCCCCTCCCCGACTTCCACCCTCCTCCAGCCCAGGAGTGGACTCCCGTCTGACGATGACGCAGAGCCTCTAACATGGTGCCTGCAGGCCGGGCCAGTTCTCCCAGCCCTGCTCTGCGTTTCCTGGGTCACTGCCACTCTGAGGATGGTCATACGGTTAAAGGAACTGGTCTGGGCGTCAGGCAGAGGCCACGTTCATGCAGAGCTGGACATGGCCACAAATCCACATACCTCCCAGCCTTCATCCCTCACTGCCCTGCGGCCCACCCACATCTTCCAGACAACAGTGAAAGCCTCCAGCTGGTCAGCACACCAACTGACCTGGGGGCAAGTCAAAGCCCTGGACTGTGGACCCCTGTCACCACACCTGCCTGGGCAAGCACGGGGCCTGTGCCCCTGGGCAAGGACTGCTGGAGGACCTGGCCTCCCCACCCCCTGCGCAGCAGGGACGCCTCACCCTTCGATGACGCGGTTGTTGTCCTGGAGGTCAGACGCCAGCACCTTCATCTCACCATAGAGCTCTTGCATGCTGTTCAGGGCCAAGCAAGAGAGGCAGAAGTGGCTAAGGACCAAGGCAAGCCCCCGCCTAGACCTTTCCTGGGAGCCCCCCTTCCCCCACAGCCCTACCAAGCCTTATTCCCGCCTCCCGGGCCTGGCAAGGGGCAAAGCCCCTAACACACACACACATGCTCACACGCACACACCCCTTCTCTGGCACTTACTGGAGAACTAGGTCGTTCAGTGCAGAGCTGGGATAAGGAGCTGTCAGGGGTGGGGAGGCCTGACCCCCCTGTGTTCTCTCCTGCAGGAGCTGGTGAGATAGTCGGTCAAGGATCTGAAAAAGCCATGCTTTAGTCAGAAGCATAGTCATAAGTCAGCTCAGGTGCTGGGCACAGTGGAGGTGTGGGGAGGCATAAGAAATGCATAACAAAATTATCCCCAGCCCACATCCCTGGAGTGTCAGGAATTTCCCACAAGCCTCCCTTCTTATCCTGGGAGCATGGGGTGCAGACTGTCAGGCTCCCCTCTGTGTCTGACCTGTACCTGTCAGGACACAGTTGAGTCAGAAGATGCAGAGAAGGGGTGGGGGCAGCCCAGCACGGTCTCTGAAAGAATGTGTCCAGTGCTGGGGAGAGGAGGAGCTGTGTGGGCCTTACTCCTTGAAGAACGGCCCCTCTCTGCCCCTGCTGGCAAAGCAAATGGCCTCTTAGAGTTGCCTAAGTTGGTCTTTTTGAGCAGAACAGATCAGAAGACCAAGGAGTGTTCAGGTCACCTCCCTCGGGGAGCCTCCCAGGTTGAACGGGGCCCAGATGTCCCAGGGTTTGGGAGCCTCTGCCCTGTTAGCGAGCATGCTTGTTCTGAGAATGCTGGGCACTGCCTTCTATCCTGGCGGGTCAGAGACCCTCCACGCCACACCAGAGTGCTCGGACGTGGTCAAGGACAGCTCTGCCCTGAGGCAGGGGAATGGCCCGGATGCCTCCCAGGCGTCCGACTGGCACAGCCCCGCTTGGCACAGCTAGGGCCCCAAAGCAGCCCACCTTGCTGAGGCTCTCCTGGGCTCCCTGGGCTTCCGTGTTGCAGGCGGCCACGGAGCAGCCCACCAGGCGCAGGTGGCTCCTGGTCTCGTGCAGCAGCCTGGAGAGGGAAGAGAGGCGTCAGGGCCCGGCCCGCCGCCGGCCAGCATGGACACGGAGAGGCTTCCCGCGCAGAGGCTTGGGCGCGGGCCGCCCGCCCTGCCCCTGCCCTTCCAGGAGCCCTCAGCCCACACTTGCCCCAGGGAAGGGTGCTGACGAGGGTCCTGGCAGGACCAGCACCGTGGGGCTGCATGCCCCTCCTGGGCTGGGGCACACAAGCCAGAGAGCTTAGTAAGTGAGGGCCTGGGTCAGGCTCTGGAGAGACCAGACGCCTGTTCTGGGGAGCTCAGACCGGGGCCTGCTGACGCCCCTGTTTCCAGAGCAATGTATATTATCATATGTGAGACAGATTGCCAGCCCAGGTCGATGCATGAGACAGGGCGCTCAGGTCTGGTGCACTGGGATGACCCAGAGGGATGGGATGGGGAGGGAGGTGGGGGGGGGTTCAGGATGGGGGACACGTGTACACCGTGGATGAGTCATGTCAGTGTATGAAAAAACCACCACAATATTGTAAAGTAATTAGCCTCCAATTAAAATAAGTTAATTAATTTTAAAAAGACTCTTAAGAATTCCTCTAAGCAGAGGGAGTAAGCAAGGACACTGCCCCACAATATTAAAAGAACGCCAGCTCCCGGAGGCTTCAGCTCTTCACCCCAGCTCAACTCTCAGCCCTGTGACTTGTCAGAATTACTGAGCAGCATTCAAATGCCGCCGGCCAAGCCCAACTCCAGGCCGTTAGGTCAGAATGGGGGGTGGCCTCCGGCGCGGGACGCGGAAGCTGTCTTCTAAAGTGAGTCTCCTCTCCATCCTCAGAACCCGCCGCTCCTGGGAAGTGGCCCTCTCGTCTCAGGGAGGGGCTTGTCTGAGGGGCAGAAACCAAAAACTCCCACAGGGGACAGCCTGGAGGGGGCTCCACATGGGGGTCTGCCTGCCCCTGCTTCCCAGGCCACGTGTCCTCATCTCAGTCCCCAGAGAGGGGGCTTCTGAACACAACCACCTGGGACAATGGAGAGAATCTAGATTTTAGATGCGGTCATACCTATATGCTAAGTCCTGGGTCTGCTATTTACTAGTGGTGTGGTATTAAGGAAGCAGCTGTTCTGTGAGCCTCAGTTTCCTCATCTGTGAAATGGGGTGATAGTATCCACTGCAGAGGGCAGACCTTGTGAGATTAAATGAGTTAACAGAAACCGCCCAGCAGACTGCCTGGCCCACCCAGGGCCACAGAACCACCTTTCTTTGCTGTTGCTTTTGTTCCTCTAGGACCACCTCCGTCTCAGCTGGGGCTCTGCAAAGCCCAGGGCTGTCTGAGGCCGGGAAGGGCCTGGAGGGCCCTGGGAACCGAGTTCAGAAGGGAGGGCCGGTGTTACCTCATCCGCTTGCCGTGTGTGACCAGGGATGCCTGGTACTTCTGCACGCACTCCTCCTGGAACACCTGCAGGAGCCTTTTGGCTAAATGACTAAAATTCACCCTGCAAAGACAGCAACCGAGGCACAGAGATAAGCAGCCAGAGCCACCGGAGCACAAGCCTGGACTGCCGGCACCTCCAGCGCCGTCCCCTCCGTCTAGAGCAGGGCCACCTCCCCAGGGGAGGCGACGGTGCTCGCTCACATGCATGGCGATGGTCNAAAATTCACCCTGCAAAGACAGCAACCGAGGCACAGAGATAAGCAGCCAGAGCCACCGGAGCACAAGCCTGGACTGCCGGCACCTCCAGAGCCGTCCCCTCCGTCTAGAGCAGGGCCACCTCCCCAGGGGAGGCGACGGTGCTCGCTCACATGCATGGCGATGGTCAGCGCGGCCAGCACACAGCACACCCCAGCAGAGGGATGTGCGAGAAGGATCAGGGGTCTCGGGAAACACACACGCCTGAGCTCAGCCCCCAGAGAGAAGGAGAGACGGTCGTGTGTGTGTGTGTGGGGGGGGGTCAGGGGTGCAGGCATGTAACTGGCAGAATGAGTCCTCAAATAAGTATGAAGTCAGGGGGGCTTCCTGGAAGAAGAGAGTGTCCAGGAGGCAGAGAAGCAGAGGGACATCCAAAGGAGAGCCTGGGCTAGAGCACAAAGAGGCCAGAGCAGAGAGCGGTACGGGGTTAGTCAGCGAGGGCAACAGGGAAGGAAAGCCCTCACAGCATCGCGTTCACGCCAGGAGTCAATCCAGTCCCATCAAGACTGCTGCTGAGAGACGTGCCCCCCCCGGCCCCAGAGTTAGTGCCCCCCAGCTTTTCTCCTGCCCAGCTGGGGCCTGGGGCCAGGGCCCTTTACCGCCTCGTGTCTGGCAGAGACTCACTGTCCCCTGGCGACACCCACCCTCCGGCTCACCCGCCTGCTGGGGCACAGGCCACTCACTTATCCAGCTTGTGAATCTGCTCCTCGTTGTAGCCCAGCCCTGAAGGAGACAGACAGGGCCGAGGTCACGCATGCGATTGGTCAGCAGAGCAGAACGGTGCGAGGCCTGGGCGAGCTGCAAGGGTGAAGGTGCTCCCAGCCCCGCAGAGCCAGAAGGACAGGCCGAGGGAGACTAGCACCCAAGACCCTGCATTATGAGCAGGCAGAGGCCCACGCGGGCCAGGCAAGCCCACGCATCGGGGGTGGCAAGACGGGTGCCCAGGGACGGCTCCAGGTGGGCACCAGCGGATGAGACGGGCCTTGAAGGATGTGTAGTCAGCCCTGACGCCTCATCCAGTCCTCTTCCCAGCAAGGCAGATGCTAACAGCTGGTGGACCCCATCCCTGAATATTCAGGCTGCAGACAGCCGGGCTCTGCGCTAAGGGATTGCCTAGGCCAGGCCACCACCTTTGACCTTCCCTTCTCAGCCCAGCACTGTTGCCAGCAGGGCTGAGCTTCTCACTGCCTCGGCGGCAGCCTAATTCTCTCTGCACTGGGGAGGTGCTGCCCTCTCCTGGATTCCAGGGGAATCGCCCCTGGTTAGCGGCAGAAACAACGTGATAAGGCGGTTCCTGCCGCTGGGAGTCCCTGATAGGGAATCGCCTCCCTCCCTCTCCCTGCGCTCAGCTGACTGTGAGGTCCAGGCGATCTGGGACGAGGTCGGGTCTGCCTCCCTCCTGTTACAGC
Organism: Neotragus moschatus; assembly: GCA_006410615.1. Classification (NCBI taxonomy): domain Eukaryota; kingdom Metazoa; phylum Chordata; class Mammalia; order Artiodactyla; family Bovidae; genus Neotragus; species Neotragus moschatus. The sequence goes on along the minus strand of SJYA01002182.1, from coordinate 285,889 downwards.
AGGGCGCTGTCGGCAATTGATTTTTGCCTTATCCGTCACTTGTAACACACAGGATGGGAGTGAAGAGAAAGTGAGACAGTGCCCTGAAAATCTCGGGGCATCTTCCACAATGCCATCTTTCCCCAGGTGTTGGCAGTGAAGTGTCATTTGTCCTGGTTCTTTATACACTTGAATAAAGGACTCTTACAGACTGATAAAAGTGAAGTTCTTTTTGAGGCTGTAAAATGGGGTGGCTCAAAGCAGCTGGACCCAGGGTGCTTGGGCTACTTAACTTTCCTGTGTCTCAGTTTCCTTATCTATAAAATGGGGAGGTTAACAGTGTCTTATGATTTTTATGAGCATCACATAGTTTTAAAAAATATACGCACTGTCCATAGAACAGTGCCCAGCACACAGGAGGTGCTCAAGGTCACAGGATGACGGGATTNCTGTTACCATAGCAGGGCGCTGCAGGCAATTGATTTTTGCCTTATCCATCACTTGTAACACACAGGATGGGAGTGAAGGGAAAGTGAGAACGTGCCCTGAAAATGACGGGGCATTTTCCACAATGCCATCTTTCCCCAGGTATTGGCAGTGGAGTGTCACTTGTCCTGGTTCTTTACACACTTGAATAAAGGACTCTTACAGACTGATACAAGTGAAATTCTTTTTGAGGCTGTAAAATGGGGTGGCTCAAAGCAGCTGGACCCAGGTTGTTTGGGCTACTTAACTTTCCTGGGTCTCAGTTTCCTTATCTATAAAATGGGGAGGTTAGTTTTAAAAAATATATGCGCTGTCCATAGAACAGTGCCCAGCACACGGGAGGTGCTCAGAGTGTACAGGTCACAGGATGACGGGATTCCAGTGCTGGAGGCAGAGAAACCTCCGGAGGGCTCCTAACGTCACAGCAAAGATGGTCAGCTGGGTGTCAGGCCAGGCTTCTTGAGCCCACGGCCCCCTGGCCTCAGGGAACAGGGCAGACTTGGTTTTCCCATCTCCTGAGCTCCCTCCAAGGTCAGACCCAGAGGCAAGACTGAGGCTCCCAAGGAGAGACCATCATCTTTCAGAAACTGCATGTCCAACACAGCGGCCGTGTGGCTGCTTTGAACTTGAAGTGTGGCCGGTGCAGCTAATATGACGGAAAACCTGAATTTTTGTTTTAACTTAACAAATTTGATTAAATTTAAAAACTAAAGCAGTGTGCAATGTTTTTTCCCTATCAAATACAGCTTTATTGTTTTGGNGGTGGCCGTGTGGCTGCTTTGAACTTGAAGTGTGGCCAGTGCAGCTAATATGACGGAGAACCTGAATTTTTGTTTTAACTTAATGAATTCGATTAAATTTAAAAACTAAAGCAGTGTGCAACGTTTTTTCCCTATCAAACACAGCTTTATTGTTTTGGTAAAAGTACATGTAATTCTGTTAAGGAAATTAGCTTCTGAATAGAGGTGCCCAGTAAGTGTAAAATACACATGGGATTGCGAAGACTTAGCACAGAATAAGACTGTAAAATATCTCTTTAATAATTGTTTCCATTGATTACATGCTGAAATGACAATTTGAATATATTGGGTGAAATAAAATACGTTATTAAAGTAAATTTCACCTGTTTCTACTTTTAACATTTTGGCTACTAGCAAACTTAAAATTACAAATGTGCCTGGCATTATATTTCTAGGGGACAGTACTTTTTAGATAATCTTAGGGGTGGAAGAGAGCTTTGCAATCAAGCCCAAGCCCTCAAATGCTGATTTCCTGCACTTGAGGAAATGCTAGGGGCACGTGGGCGAGAGGGTCAGTTCCTAGAGTGTGTTACCTCCCTAACCCCACAAGTCAGCTGGGGCCTCCCCAGGCTCCCCCTCCTGCACCAGTGACGCTAACTGGTATTTCTCCCCATCCTCCCCTTTCTGGAAAGCTTGACGGCCTTAGTGAGCCAGAGACACACAGACAGGGAAGCACTTCTTAAACCGTAAAGTGCTCTGTGAAGATGAGGGGGGGTCTCGGTCAGGCCGCCTCTCCTATNTTGATTACATACTGAAACGACAATTTGAATATATTGGGTGAAATAAAATACGCTATTAAAGTAAATTTCACCTGTTTGTACTTTTTACCTTTTGGCTACTAGCGAACTTAAAATTACGAATGTGCCTGGCATTATATTTCTATGGGACAATACTTCTTAGATAATCTTAGGGGTGGAAGACAGCTTTGCAATCAAGCCCAAGCCCTCAAATGTCGATTTCCTGCACATGAGGAAATGCTAGGGGCACGTGGGCGAGAGGGTCAGTTCCTGGAGTATGTTACCTCCCTAACCCCACGAATCAGCTGGGGCCTCCCCAGGCTCCCCCTCCTGCATCAGTGACGCTAACTGATATTTCTCCCCATCCTCCCTTTTCTGGAAAGATTGACGGCCTTAGTGAGCCGTCCGGGAAGTACTTCGGACAGGGAAGTACTTCTTAAACCGTAAAGTGCTCTGTGAAGATGGGGGGTCTCGGTCAGGCCGTCTCTCCTATAAGCTCCCAGGTCTCAGCGGAGCCCCCAGGTGGCAACGGGCACAGGAAAGGCTCAGGCCAGTGGTCTGCAGGGAGCCCCCCACCCCTCCCCACCCCCCGTACCCCAAGCCAGCTGCACCACTCACTGCTGCTGCGGTATTAGGAAGAGCCAGCTAACCGGAGGGAAGGAGNTCAGGCCGTCTCTCCTATAAGCTCCCAGGTCTCAGCGGAGCCCCCAGGTGGCAACGGGCACAGGAAAGGCTCAGGCCAGTGGTCTGCAGGGAGCCCCCCACCCCTCCCCACCCCCCGTACCCCAAGCCAGCTGCACCACTCACTGCTGCTGCGGTATTAGGAAGAGCCAGCTAACCGGAGGGAAGGAGGGAGGGGAGAGGAGGGGGTTTGCTCTCCCCGTGGCTCACCTGGCCTCATTCTGGATTTCTTGAACTGTTTGTAGGTAAGGTACATCTTGTCCAAACAGCACTGAATCTGTTGGATGCTGTGGGCAGGAGATAGAAGAATCGAACCACACGGGTCAAGGGTGAGGGANCCCAGCAGTGCGCTGGCCACCGGCCTCTTCCTGTGGCTCGCTTCCCCCTCCCAGCTGCATCGCAGCGTGGGCACCTGCCCAGCAGCATGCTGGCCACCGGCCTCTTCCTGCGGCTCGCTTCCCTCTTCCAGCTGCATCGCAGCGCGGGCACCTGCCCAGCAGTGCGCTGGCCACTGGCCTCTTCCTGCGGCTTGCTTCCCTCTTGCATTGCAGTGCGGGCACCTTCCCAGCAGTGCTCTGGCCACCGGCCTCTTCCTGTGGCTCGCTTCCCCCTCCCAGCTGCATCGCAGCGTGGGCACCTGCCCAGCAGCATGCTGGCCACCGGCCTCTTCCTGCGGCTCGCTTCCCTCTTCCAGCTGCATCGCAGCGCGGGCACCTGCCCAGCAGTGCGCTGGCCACTGGCCTCTTCCTGCGGCTTGCTTCCCTCTTGCATTGCAGTGCGGGCACCTTCCCAGCAGTGCTCTGGCCACCGGCCTCTTCCTGTGGCTCGCTTCCCCCTCCCAGCTGCATCGCAGCGTGGGCACCTGCCAAGCAGTGCACTGGCCACTGGCTTCTTCCTGCGGCTCGCTTCCCTCTCCCAGCTGCATCGCAGCGCGGGCACCTTCCCCCTCCCAGCTGCATCGCAGCTTGGGCACCTGCCCAGCAGTGCGCTGGCCACCGGCCTCTTCCTGCGGCTCGTTTCCTGTAGCTTGGTTTCCTCCTTCTCAGTCTCTCCCTTTTCCAATCAATCACCCTGAACTGGCCCAAGTCAGAGGGTGGAGGGTGTGCAGCTCCTAGGACTAGGGCAAGGAATCCTCGGAGGCGAGGACGCGGAGGCCCAGGGGAGGATGGTGCTGGGGATGAGCCTGCCTGCACCTCCGTCCTGCGGGCCCAGGGGCCCCGTGTGGGTGTGGGCGCTTCTCCCAGAGCCCTGCCCCAGGGCCCAGGGCAGCTGAGGGTCTCACTTTTCAGATAGTGGACAGGGAGGACAGAGGCCCCTTTTCCTGGAGGCAGGGGTGCTGCCTCGAAGCCTGAGGGGCAGGCTCCTCACAGGCCCACTGCCCGGAGGCACTGGAAAGTGGAGAAGGTAAGTGCAGCCAGCTGGCAGGGTAGGGCGTGCCCTCTCCACTCAGTCTGGCAGGGATGTCGGCAGCTCTGGACAGGAGGAGGCAAAGGGCACTGTTGGAAAGCCCAGGGGAGGAAAAGACAGAGAGGAGTGGCCGGCCCCATGCCTGCTGCACCCCCGCCCCGGACAGGACACCCACCTCTCAGGGCCGAGGCTGCTGCTGAGGAAGAGGAGAGCCATCCTTGAGAGCTCCAGTGTCCGCCTACACGTGGCCTGGAGCATCTCCCTGCCAAAGGGAGCATGATTAGTGCTGCCTCCCTCCCAGAACCAAGGGCCCAGCCCCAGGGTGGTGCCGAAGGGGGCCTGGGCTGCCTCTCCTGCCCGCCCACCCGGGCCTCAGGGTACTCACATGAACCAGTGCAGCCCCCGAACCATCAGCTCCTGCCCCCCAAGCAGAGTCCGTGCCAGCCGCAGGGCCTGGTAGCCAGCACCCAAGATGCCCTGAAACACACAGTGGGGCAAGGTGACGTCCTGCACCCCGATCCCTGTAGGAGCCCTCCTCCCTGCCAGCTGGCGGCCGCCCCCTCACCTTAGCTGTGCTGTAATCTGCCTGGAGGTCCACTTTGGGGACAAACTTGGGAACGTCCAGAGCGGCTGCGGATGAAGACTGGGTCAGAGAGGGACGGCCGTCTGGCCCTGGGTGAGGTCTGAGTGCATCTGCCCCAGCCCCAGCTCACACTCGGCCCGCACCGCCTATCGGCCACCTCCAGCTTCCCGGCTTGCCTAGAGCCCCACCTCCTAAGCCTTCAGTTCAGTTCAGTTTACTTTAGTTGCTCAGTCGTGTCCCACTCTTTGCACCCCATGAATCGCAGCACACCTTAAATGCCGTGAATATGCTTCTATAAAGAAGGCTTCCTTGGCGGCTCAGCTGGTAAAGAATCTGCCCACAATGCAGGAGACCTGGGTTCGATCTCTGGGTTGGGAAGATCGTCTGGAGAAGGGAGAGGCTACCCACTCCAGTATTTTGGCCTGGAGAATCCAAGGACTGTATAGTCCATGGGGTTGCAGAGTGACGTGCATGGGGTTGCAGAGTGACGTGCAGTCACAGAGCTTTTTGTTACAATTGCAGTCCCTCTCTGCCCCCTTGTGCCCACTTTGGAGAACGACAGCCAAGGCAGCAGAAAAGAGACTCAAACCACTCCTCCCAGTCCTCGGGGTCACAGAGTCACGCAGGACTGAGCCAACTGGGGCTTCCCTGGTGGCTCAAATGGTAAAGAATCCACCTGCAATGCAGGAGACCCCGGTTCACTCCCTGGGTGGGAAAGATCTCCTGGAGAAGGGAATGGCAACACATTCCAGTGTTCTTGCCTGGAGAATTCCATGGACAGAGGAGCCTGGCGGGCTACAGTCCACGGGGGTCCCAAAGAGTGGGACATGGTTGAGTGACTAATACTCTTCACACTCGGGAGTTTTAAGGTGAATTCCCTTCCCAGCCTTGGGGACCCTGAGGAGGAGGATGAAACTGGCATCATTCAAATGAGGAGTGATTTTTTGCTAGAACTTGCAGAACAGAGCTCTGGGCCCCTGATCACCTGCCCTTCTCTCCAGCAGCTTGGGCCCCTGCTTCCTCCAACACAAACTCAGAGGCTTCCCATCAGGCATGGACTGCAGACAGCAGGTGAAACCCAGCCCTCCCTGTTTCCCTTGGAATTTCTATCACAGGTCTCTGGATGCCGTGACGCAGGTTGGTCCAGCCACCGGCCCGAGTCCCGGGGCATTTCAGAGGCATATATGGTACTAGAACCCAGAGATGCCTCCATACCCTGGGGGCCCAAAGACATACCCACAAAACAAATGAACCAATATCTTGGGTTATAAGCCTCTGGCACTTGGAAGAGAAAGTGAAGAGGAGAAAAGGTCCAGCCTGGGAGGCCCTACTCACGGTCCCTGAAGGCCAGCCCCTTGGGGGACTCGCTGGCCGTGCTGAACAGGGTCAGGGGGCTGCTCGCTGTGGTGTGGGCGATGTGCTGAGCAGAGAGTCCAGGCTCAAGGACACACAGGTGACCCTCAAAGAGGTACTCCTGGTGCTGGGGGGCCACGCCGGTCTGCTCGTACACGGCCTCCAGGAAGATGGCTATCCTAGAAAACCAGAAACAGAGGCAGGAGAGGAGGTGACGGGGTGTCAACAGGCAGGAATCAGCATCAGGGTGACCCACACAGAGCTAAAGACTTGGGCTTCGCTTTTCAGAGGGAGGGACTGGGTGATTTTTCTTCTCCAGGGTTGGGAGACAAAGGGTAGAGGTAGTCTCCTGCAGCGGATGGAGACAAAGTCCAGTGTCCAGCCTCTTCCTTCACGGTCCCTCTTGCCACGCTCCCTAGAGGCACCTAGGGAGCCTCGTCCCCTAGGGTTACCAGGACTAGGACTCACCTAGTCCCCCAGAAAGCTCCAGAAATAAAGGGTTCTACAAGCAATCCACTGGGGAGTGCACTGGCGGTGAGGGTGTGCTTGCGCACACACACCCCTCAAGAGGTTTCTAATGCATGTCAGCTTTGTAAAGGCTGCTGAATCTCTCAAGTTCCCAGCAAGGAACATTGGTTAACGACGGAACTAGTACTTTCGCAACCTAAGGTTGGACCCAGAAGCTTCCCTATCTAAGCGCCCCACAGAGCCCTGCGGGACAGGCCCCTGGGCCAGGGGCGGGGCTGGGGCGTGGGACGGAGAGGCGGGGCCCCGCGATCGCGCCGCTCACGTGTTGTGCGCGTGGACGTAGACGCGGTGCAGGACGGCCTGGGGCAGGGAGAACACGTGGATCACGCCTCGCTGCAGGATGTCGCTGGTCTCCGCGAAGAACTGGTCGAAGCCCCAGCACTTGGCCTGCTCCACCTCTAGGATGTTGGCCAGGATGGGCACCAGCTGGCTCTGCAGACCCCTGTCCCCGGGACACGGAGACAGTCAGAGGGTGGGGGCCCAGACTTAACCTCCTGGAGGAGGTAATGGGGGTGTCGAGTAAGAAAGCCCTGGAGAGCCAGGACTGAGGGGGTACGGCAGGGTCGCGGGGGGGAGGAAAAGCCAGAAGGGTCTTCTAGCTCCAGGGGGAGAAACTGGGGCCGGGAAGGGAGAGAGGGGAACCCAAGCCAGTGGCACAGCGGGGACTCCCGCTGGGCCAGGCCTCTGCTGAGAAGAGGACCCAGGGCTGGGCTGGGGTCCGCAGCCCCACTCCTGCGGGCTCTCACTCACATGGACAGCTGGCAGGTGATGGGCAGGGTGTAGCTCCACTCCAGGGGCCNGGGAACCCAAGCCAGTGGCACAGCGGGGACTCCCGCTGGGCCAGGCCTCTGCTGAGAAGAGGACCCAGGGCTGGGCTGGGGTCCGCAGCCCCACTCCTGCGGGCTCTCACTCACATGGACAGCTGGCAGGTGATGGGCAGGGTGTAGCTCCACTCCAGGGGCCCATTCTCCCGCCTCTGGGTGCCTGCAATGGCCCCAGCTGGCTTCTCCGTGGTGATGCGGTACCTGGGGGGATGGGCAGGACCAGGTTACCAGGAGCCCCCGCCCTGCCCACGACGCTTCCAAGAGAGGACAGACTCGGCCTGGAGGCTTGGAGACCTGCTGTCTCCTCTGTCTGTTTCATCTGCCCCTCACCACTCATCCGTGCCCGCCTGTCTCCCCCACGTGCCCGTCACCTCCCCCACACCCCACAGTCCACCCTCCCCTCCTCTAAAGTCCAGCTACCCTGCCAGCCCCCACCCAAGGCAGGCTCCTTCCCCTTTCCCTAACTTAACACAGGTTCTGCTGGCTTGACCCCTGAGCTGAAGGAGCACCGACCTTCCTGCAAATCCACCTGAAACCTCTTTTCTCTGGTGGTGCCCTCAGTGGGAGCAGCCACAGTCTCTGGATGAGACAGGGAAACCCCGGGGGACCTGGGATCAGGAGGCTGGATTCTTGCCCCCAACCCCGCCCTGTCCTTTGCCCTGGCAGGCTTTGTGACCTTGGGCAGATTGCTTNACCATATAGTAGTTGTCCTGTGTGGCTGGTTTTTCTCACTCAGCACAGTGTCTTCCAGGTTCAGCCAAGTGTCCGAATTTCCTTCTTTTTTAAGGCTCACTAGTTAATCCGTCAGTTGCATGTTGCACACTTTGCTTACCCGTTCATCTGTCTGACGTGTGGATTGTTTTTGCCCTTTGGCTATTACGATTCATTGTAGCCAAGAGGCAAGAACAATAGCCAAGGGGAGATGGTGAGGGCCAGGGAGGCAGTCCGTGGGGTCCCTGACAGTCAGACATGACTGGGCAGCTGAACAGCAACAGCCTCATGAATCACAGCAGCATCATGAGTCGTGCCGTCGCGGACAACGGTGTACCACCCGTCTTTCACTGTACTCTGGAACTGGAGTTGTAAACTGCCAGTCTGCAGGAAGCAGACCCCGGGCTCTGTCCGCTCACTAGCGTCTGCCCCAGGTCTGTGCGCGGGGCGCCTCTTACGTGCCAGTGTTTTGTGTCTAGATGCTTCTTCCAGAAATGCCACACCCCCTGGGACTCTGCCTCCTGCTGAGGGCGGGGTCTGGGGCTGGACTGGGGAGGGAAGGGGGTGCCCCAGGCGTCAGGGAGGGGCTCACCCACGCAGCGCAGCACCACCAGGAACTCATCTTCGGGCAGCCCGAAGGTGTTCTCAGGGCTCTCCAGCACACTCAGCAGGCTCCCGCTCGAGCAGTACTCCATGACCAGCACCTTCTGCCGGCCGGCCCCCTGTGGGAGAGGGACGGGGTCTTGGGGAGGGCACTCCTCCCCTTTCCCAAGCTGTGGTGGCTCGGCCACGGGCCCAGAGTCCCCATTTTATAGGTTTCCACTTCTCGCTGGCCTTCCCTCCTCTGACCTCAAACTGAGCCCAAGGTCACCTTTTCCAGGAAGCCTTCCTTGATTAGGCCCCACTCCACAGCCTGATTTTCCTATGCAGTGCCCGCAGCCCCTTGGCGGCCTTTCCTCCTCTCCAGGTGACCCACTGATGAGCACGTGCCAAGTCTATTATTCCGTGACCTGACTGGGTCGAAGACAAGACCGCGCTCCTCTGACCGAGCACCGGACTCACCGTCTCCTCCACCGCGAAGAGCTTGATAATGTTCTGATGGTTCAGCTTCCGCAGGACCTCAAACTCCCTCACCTGCACCTCGCGGGGCCGCAGGTAGCTGGCCGTGTTGAAGACCTTCACAGCAACCAGCTCCCCAGATTTCTGCCATGGGGGTAACAGAAGTGGCACCCCTGCCCTGGGAAGCACACCCTGCCTCCCAGTTTCTGTTCAAACTCAGAAGAGCTAACCCCAGGGATGAGCCAGGGTAGCCTGGTTGGGGATGGGGGCTCCCACCCTGAGCTCCTTCCCCTCCCCGGGGGGATCCACGGCCGGGCCTGCCGCAGCAGTGGGAGATGACAGGACCCTGGCACTCTGGTACCCGGCAGGGGATGGTTTGTTGTTACTGCTGTTGTTGCTACGGTGGCAGCTAACTCTCCCCGGTGTTAGCAGCACCGTCTGGTCTGGCTTCAGCGCTTAAGTCCAAGACAGTGCAGGGCGTCTCGTGTGTCCAGTACAGCCCTCAACGGGGTAAAGGCAGGATAAATCCAGACGGTTCCCCCTGCACCCCCGCTGTTCCTAGATTTGCTGCCAGCTCCACGGGATGTTGGCTCACATCTTTGTCCCTCTCTCCAGCCCCAAAGCGTGCCCAATGGGCATCACCCCAGAAGCCCTTTTCAGACCCCCGCACGCCTGCCCTGCCCCAGGCAGTGCAGATCAGAGGAGCCTGCCCAGACGCACTCCAACCCCACTGGGGACCGACTTCCCGGGTGCACGGGGCGAAGTGGGCCGGGTGGGCGCCTACCTTGTTGCGGGCCTTGTACACGCTGGCCGTGGCCCCCTGCCCCAGCAGGTCGTCCGTGTGCCACAGGTAGTTGACCGTGCTCTGCATCTCCTGCTTCCGGCCGGCCGACTGCCTTCCGCCCTAAAGAGCACACTGGTGTCCAGGGCGGCAGCTGACCCGGGGTGGACATTGGGGACCCAGCCGGTAGCTGTGCCCGAGACCACCCCGCTGAGGGGCTCCACACAGTCACTCCGGAGGCCAGGGGGCAGGGGCAGAAATGGAAAGCACAGGAAGATTAAGTAACTTCCCCCAAAAGAAGCCCCGCCGCCAGGCCCTCAGCACACAGCCTAGCCCCGTCCCCTCGCAGGGCTTTGTCCCCTCCCGACTCCGCACATCCTGTCGTCCCCGCCCCGGGCAGGCCACTCTGCAGGGACAAGCCTGTTTCTCTGCCACCTCCCCTCGGCACTGGGAGTTCTGGGTTTTGGCATCCAGGCCTGGATTGTCCCAGGAAGCAGAAAGTGCTTGAAACGGCTCCAGGTCAGACAGCGTCACCCACATCACCACAAATCTCCAGGATTGCAACACGAGCCGGGGCCTTCCCCAGTGTTCCTGGGGGCCACCACTTCCTGCTGCTGTCAGTCACGACCAGCAAGCCAGCCTGGCTAGGCCAGCGCTGCTCCGGGAGGTGTGTGTGAGCAAGCATGTGTGCACAGGTGTGTGTGTGAGTGAGCATGTATGCGCGGGTGTGTGTGTGAGCATGTATGCGCGCGTGTGGGTGTGGGTGTGTGTAGGTGTGGGAGAGGCAGGAGGCCATCACATCCAGAAGCTCTGGCGGCCTCGGGAGGATCTGAAACCCCTCTGCGGCTCTATTCCCCGTATTTGCCCCCACACCCTTCTCCCGAAAGGCCAGTTCCTCTCAAGCAACTGACTGCAGAGAGAGCAGCCTCAGGAGTTACATTCAGGGCTGCTCTGAAGAGCGGGGCCAGGGCTGGTCTTCATGAGAGGGGCCCCCATCCCCCAGATACTCTTGGATGAGGCTGGACTAGCCTGGGCTGCTGCTTGTTCTACCGTCTCAAAGATGGTCAACCCTAGGGTCACCATGCCTGGAACCCCACAGCTCCTTAGCTTCGAGCCCTCTGTAAGCTTTTTTTTTTAAATGGGAATCTTAAGAAGGTCAATCCGTTGAGCCAGAGGCCGCTTGGAGAGATCAGAGGTCAATTCCAGTTTCAGAAGACGGATTGGTGTTTGCAGTTTTATAGAAGCTGCTGAGAGGATGAGTCTCTCTGAAGACAAGGTAATAGCTCAGCAGAAATGAGCTGGTGAGGTTTTCCCCTGAGAGGCTGTGGAGGAATCAGCCCACGGGCCTTTAGCTGAGGAACCAGGTAGGATATCCTGAAATCAAGGCCAAAGGTCCAGCCAGGTGAGGCATCAGCTCCTCCAGAGTCCTCCCCAGGGCTGGTTCTGGGGCCTCACGCAGCTGTGGGTGCGAGGGAAGGGCAGCTGGAGCAGAGAGCAGAGTCCCACAGGGCTGGGGTGCCCTGGGCTCTCTCCTGGTCCGGCCAGGGCCGTGCCCAGGGGCCGACAGCAATACATCTGGTCAGGTGTGCGTGCTCCGCGGCCCCCAGCGCAGCAGCTGGTGCCCAGAAGGGCGGTGCTGGGACGGATGAGGGCGGTGGATGAGGGCGGTGGGCGGCGGAGCCACGAACCAGCTGCCCCACCCCTCCCCCTCCGTCTCCAGGCGCTACAGCGGCCTGAAGCACTTACCTTGCGCTCTGCGCAACCCGGATCAGGCAGAGACTCTCCCCAGCAAGAGTGTGCTATGCTTTCTGTCTGCGGCCAGTCCAGGAGCTGAGCTGCACCGGAAAGAGGAGGGCGGATGAGAGGCACCCCTGGGCGCTGTTCATTCTCGGCCTCCATCAAAGGCCTCCCAGCCCCAGCCCTTTAACCCTTTCCTGTTTGTCACCCTCCACCACAGAGCCGGGGGTTTCCAGCCTAGACGTACCAGCCTCCAGGAGCTGTCCTCGCCACTCCCACCCCTCAGGGGCTTGGGCCAATGAGCAGGACCCTAGGAGAGGTGAGAGTCAGCCCCAGAAGCGAGGCAGAAAAGGAAATTACAGAGGCAGCGCTGGAGGCTGGCATCGGACGCTTGGAAGGGCGCGTCGGAGTTCTCCTCTGCACCGTAACAAACCCTCCCTGCCTCTCAGGGCCTCCAAGCCGTCTTTTCCAAGGGTGCCTATCTGAGATGGTGCACAGGGCACCTTGGGGCAGGGGGCAGCAGCCTCAGATAGGCGGACTCGGGGCAGGAGCCCGCAGAGCCGACCCCGCCGGCCAGCCCCCTGGCACTTCGCTGATTGCTGTCCTGCAGCCGCCTGGCTCCCCGATGCCCCCATTCAACCCTCCTCCCCTCTGCGTGGACTCTGCACACTCACCCCATCTCGGCTGTGGGACAGGCAGGCTGTGGGACTGGGAGGCACCCCCAGACTTTCAGGGCTTGCTGCCCTGCACGGGCCGCATCAGTGGCATCCCGGTGGCCATGGGTCTCGGAGACCTGAAGATGGGCGGCTGTGAGTTCCGCCGCAGGAACTCAGCCCTAGGCTCCCCGCTCTCTCCCACTTCCTGATTTCGTTCCTTCTCTCTCTCTTAAAGAGACAGAGGCAGCCGGCGGCCGCCACCCGCCTAGCAGGAAGGAGAAAGAGGATGCTCTGAGTTCCCAAGTGCAGGCTACAGAACCCTGGTCTGAGCCACGAAAGAGGCCCGGCACTGAGGCTGGGCGGCTGCGGTGGGCTGCGGGGTGCTATTTCTGTATCTCCCTGTGTTCACCGGAGCAGGGAAGTTTGGGACTCAGCCCACAGTCTACAGAGCAGGTTGGGCCAGTTAACCCAGTGAAGAACTGCCTGGGAAAGCCAACTTCCCACACCCAGGAGCCCCAGGGAGGGCCAGGACCTCTGGCCAGCCACTTCTAGGAGTTTGGTCTGACTCATCTTTCCAGGGAGCCTGCAGAGGTCTTAGAGGAAGCCCCGGAGCCCAGGTTATGCCCTCTAGGGCAACCTCGAGCACAGCACACGACCCCTGCAGATGGTCTTCTCACCCAAGGCCCGAGGAGGGTCACATATACCCTACTGGGTGTGAGGGCAACATGGCAGAGCCTACTTGGGAACGCCTGGGAAACTGTGCAGTGCTTTACAGACAGGCACTGAGGTCAGTGAGGTTCACACACCTCCAGGAATTTGCCCACGATCTTCAGAGGCCAGCTGAAGCTGGAACCCAGGGGTGCCAACTGCCCAGTCGGGACTCCAGATCAAGTTCCCGAGAAGGCTGGAGAGGTCTGCCCAGTACTGGTCAGCTCCCAGATGTCAGTGGACAAGAAATGGTTAAAGCCAGGAAATTCCATGTTTCAATAGAAAGCTGGAGGGACTTTCCCATGGCCACACCTGGTGGTTTCCTCCGACAGCCCCACCCCCAGCCCAGTGGCACCAGAACAGGAGCCCGTGCTCTCCGAGCTGTGCCCTGCCCCCATCCCCGCAGGCAGAGACGCTGGTGTGATCCAGAGTGGCTGCCCTGCCCACTGGTGCAGCAGGACCAGGAGAAACATCCCTGAGACCTCGTGATCTGCACTCAGGATTCCCAGCTTTTGCCATCTGCTATACGGTAGAATTGTACTTCCTTGAGATCCTCTGATTTGGCGGGGCCACGGGATTTCTGTTTTTTTTTTTATTTATTTACTTCATTGTTACCTTTTAAAAAATTCTTTTGCTGTCTTTTTTTTTTTTTTCTGCATTGGGTGTTCGTTGCTTTGCATGGACTTTCTCTCATTGCAGCAAACAGACGCTACTCCTGGTTGCTGTGAGGTGGCTTCTCTCTTGTGGCAGAGCACAGACGCTCAGGTCCGTGGGCCTCAGCAGTTGCAGCCCGTAGCCTCTAGAGCTCAGGCTCAGCAGTCGTGGCGCACAGGCTTAGTTGACATGGAATCTTGCTGGATCAGGGATCAATCCTGTGTCTCCTGCACTGGCAGGTGGATTCTTATACACCGTGCTGCCAGGGAAGTCCCCATGTGTGTTTTCTTAATCAAAGCATTTAATTGCTGATGTAGAGCAGCCCCCCCCCCCCAATCCTGCCCC
>SJYA01002182.1:249931-271764 GCA_006410615.1 Neotragus moschatus | reverse complement strand
CCAATCCTGCCCCTGCCCCCCGCCAGCCCCAGTGACAGTGTGACTCTGTTAGACGCGGTGATCAGTCTGGGTCCCTGAGTGACTATGGAGCAGAGACCCCTACCCCCACCCCCCGCTGGCCCACAAGGAAGGGATATTTTAAGTCACTGAGATTTGCAACTTAGCCAGCTTATGGCTAAAGCTCGACTCTTTTGCCGCCAGTGAGCCTGTCTGGTCCTCACCAGCACCTTTGCTCTTGGGTGCAATGACTGTGTGTCTAGCATCTACCAGGAAGCCGGCCCTGTGGGCGCTGTGTGCTGAAGACAGAAGGGGAGACCTAGGGGCCCCCAACTCCACTGCCAGAAGCGTGGTGAAGGCAGTGAGAAAGAGGCTTCAGCAGGGAGTGAACTTGGCAGAGGGGGGCTGCGGGGAGGAGGGACCGCCGATGACCGAGAAGGGTTTGTGGGAAGAAAAGATACTCAACCAGACTCTGGAAGGAGGACGGCTGGGCAGAGTGGAGGGGCTTGGAGGTTCAAGCATGCAGAGTCGCAGGGGTGTGCGGTGGGCGGCGCTGCCACGCGGGGACTCCAAGCCTCCCTGTGGACAGAATGAGCAAGTGTCTGGCCTGTGGTTTGGAGCCACTGGTCCCAGCTGGGCAGCCTGGCCGTTGTTTAATCTGAGGACACTGGGGGGCTTCTGAGGGGAAGAGGGAGCCCGTGAGAGGCCTCATCACATTCTCCCGAGTGGCTCTGAGTGGCAATTCAGAGGAAGCAAAAGGACCCGGGGTCTCTGATGGCAGCTCTCCAGGAGAAAGCGCACGTCTGTTGCTCCAGAGGGAGGCAGCAGGGGGTCGCAGGAAGGGCAGGGCTTTGCCATCTGAGGTTTGACGTTCTCATCCATTCTGTACGGAAACAAAACGAGGTGCAGGGCCCACTACCCGGAAGGGCCTGAATAGATGCTGGCTGCCTTCTCTGGCCCGACGTGGCTCGAGCTGTTTGTCCGCTGCCTCACCTGCCCTGTGCCTTAGAGCAGAGGAGAGGCAGGCGAGGGCAGGGGTTTGTGGAAGGGGCAGCAGCGTGTCCTCAGCAGACGTTTCTGAAGCTCTGCACCAGCAGGTTCCTGGGTGGGGAAGGAGGGACAGACGTGCCGTCCGGGCTGGGCTGCTGGTGGCGGGCTCACCAGGCCACCGTGCGCGGTCATCCTTGGTGTGGAAAAGTGAGCGCTTCACTCATCCTGCTAACTCTGCAGACCTCCTCTTCGCCATCCCCTCCCATGTGCTCAGCTAGAGGCTTTGCCTCTAACTTTGCTGGAAATAAAGAAGTGATGGACAGGCAACGCCCTCCTCTTCCCAGCTCACCTCCACTCCCCACCTCCCCTCCCCTGAGATGGGCGAAGCGCCTCTTCTCTGGCCCCGGGAGCCCTTCCATCTGTGCTCTGTAATTTCACTCTCATTCTCCTGAGTCCTGCCCTTGAGCAAACCTGCCCCCATACTGTCCATTTTAAAAAGAAAACCTGGGCCCTTGACCCCTTTT
Organism: Neotragus moschatus; assembly: GCA_006410615.1. Lineage (NCBI taxonomy): Eukaryota > Metazoa > Chordata > Mammalia > Artiodactyla > Bovidae > Neotragus > Neotragus moschatus. The sequence continues at coordinate 270,253 of SJYA01002182.1, read as the reverse complement.
GATGTGCCCCCATTCAAAGCAACCTAGAGAAGGAAATGGCAAACCACTCCTGGGTTCTTGCCTGGAGAATCCCCATGGACAGGGAAGCCTGGCGGGCCACTCCTGGGTTCTTGCCTGGAGAATCCCCATGGACAGGGAAGCCTGGCGGGCTATACAGTCCCTGGGGTCGCAAAGAGGCAGACATGACCGAGTGACTGGGCACTCAAAGCAAAGCCTTGAATGAACTGCCAGGACCTTGGCTCCCCCTTCCCGGCCCTTCTTGTGGGCTGCCAGCTCACTCTGGCCAGCTCGTTTCCCCTCGAAGGTGGGTGCTGTTGACAAGCGTGACCTTTCTCCACAGGCCTCATGTGCAGCCGATCCTTGTTGCAGCACTTCTTCCCCTGGGATTTCTGCGACTCCCCAGCCACCTGCCTCTGTCACTCACTGCCACCGCCCTCTCTGCTGGCCCCTTCTTCTCTGGATCTCTCACTATTGGGACCTTCTCTTTCCCTCCATTTGTGTGTTCTTCCCGGGAATCTCGTAGTCTGAATACATCTGCAACATAACAGCTTCTACATTTGTGCTCAGGTATGCTCTGTATCTAAATCTCCATATCCAAGAGTTATTTGATATTTCCACCTGGATGCCTAATAGTCATTTCAGTTTGACCAGGCCAAGCAGAATTCTTGAGTAATGGTCTACTTCTTTCCCCTGGCACTCACTGTCTTCTTTTTAGAGTAACACTTATTTTGCTTATTTCTCTGTCCTCCCTGAAACCGGAAAGCTCTATTATCTATTTCTCCTGTTCAATGCTGTATCACAGTGCTTGGTGCACAGTGAGGCTGAACTGACTAGAGAAAGTCTTTGGCATGTGTAATATGCAGGGTTTCTGACTCCGGAGTGAAAGGAAGCTTCATATGCCTATGGGTATACACACTTAAGTTAGATCATCGTAAGGACTATTTCCTCAATTTAGACCCACCTGGTCTTCTTTTTTGGGTTTCTGTTTAGATCAAATGCGTGTTTTTTGACTGTGTTCATCGTCACCAGTTTCTATCATGCCCCGTAAGAATATGTGAGATAAGGGGACCCCAAAAGGATCACCCGCCTATACCTTGCTGTTGCTGCTGCTAAGTCGCGTCAGTCGTGTCCACCTCTGCGCGACCCCATAGACGGCAGCCCACCAGGCGCCTCTGTCCCTGGGGTTTTCCAGGCAGGAACACTGGAGTGGGTCGCCAGTGCCTTCTCCAGCCTATGCCTTAGGACTCCCTGAAAAGGCTTTTGGGTCCTCTGCTCACAGCTTAAGTGCGAGCTCCATCTCACAGCTCGTGACCTGCTGTCAGGGGTGGTAACTCACAGCACGGGGAGGCAGAACAGCTTCAACTCTGACTTAACCAAGACCAAGGGCCCAGCAAGAGAGGGTCAAGCTGGAGCTTTACGATAAAATGAGGGAGAAGAGATGACATGTTAGAAGGGCATGAGAAAGCTGAACAAAAAATATACCAAAAACAGGTGGCGGTGGCAAACCTGAGAGAGGATGTGACGTGTCCAGGACAGGACACCTGGTGTGACCTTTGAACACTGGGTATGAGATCTGACCCACCCCAGAGGCCTCTAGCACGAGAGTAAGCTCACTAAACCTAACTGTGGGCCGGAGGGGCTCCAGGATGCATTTCAAATGACTACCTCTGAATAACNATTTTAAAAAGAAAACCTGGGCCCTTGACCCCTTTTGATGTGCCCCCATTCAAAGCAACCTAGAGAAGGAAATGGCAAACCACTCCTGGGTTCTTGCCTGGAGAATCCCCATGGACAGGGAAGCCTGGCGGGCCACTCCTGGGTTCTTGCCTGGAGAATCCCCATGGACAGGGAAGCCTGGCGGGCTATACAGTCCCTGGGGTCGCAAAGAGGCAGACATGACCGAGTGACTGGGCACTCAAAGCAAAGCCTTGAATGAACTGCCAGGACCTTGGCTCCCCCTTCCCGGCCCTTCTTGTGGGCTGCCAGCTCACTCTGGCCAGCTCGTTTCCCCTCGAAGGTGGGTGCTGTTGACAAGCGTGACCTTTCTCCACAGGCCTCATGTGCAGCCGATCCTTGTTGCAGCACTTCTTCCCCTGGGATTTCTGCGACTCCCCAGCCACCTGCCTCTGTCACTCACTGCCACCGCCCTCTCTGCTGGCCCCTTCTTCTCTGGATCTCTCACTATTGGGACCTTCTCTTTCCCTCCATTTGTGTGTTCTTCCCGGGAATCTTGTAGTCTGAATACATCTGCAACATAACAGCTTCTACATTTGTGCTCAGGTATGCTCTGTATCTAAATCTCCATATCCAAGAGTTATTTGATATTTCCACCTGGATGCCTAATAGTCATTTCAGTTTGACCAGGCCAAGCAGAATTCTTGAGTAATGGTCTACTTCTTTCCCCTGGCACTCACTGTCTTCTTTTTAGAGTAACACTTATTTTGCTTATTTCTCTGTCCTCCCTGAAACCGGAAAGCTCTATTATCTATTTCTCCTGTTCAATGCTGTATCACAGTGCTTGGTGCACAGTGAGGCTGAACTGACTAGAGAAAGTCTTTGGCATGTGTAATATGCAGGGTTTCTGACTCCGGAGTGAAAGGAAGCTTCATATGCCTATGGGTATACACACTTAAGTTAGATCATCGTAAGGACTATTTCCTCAATTTAGACCCACCTGGTCTTCTTTTTTGGGTTTCTGTTTAGATCAAATGCGTGTTTTTTGACTGTGTTCATCGTCACCAGTTTCTATCATGCCCCGTAAGAATATGTGAGATAAGGGGACCCCAAAAGGATCACCCGCCTATACCTTGCTGTTGCTGCTGCTAAGTCGCGTCAGTCGTGTCCACCTCTGCGCGACCCCATAGACGGCAGCCCACCAGGCGCCTCTGTCCCTGGGGTTTTCCAGGCAGGAACACTGGAGTGGGTCGCCAGTGCCTTCTCCAGCCTATGCCTTAGGACTCCCTGAAAAGGCTTTTGGGTCCTCTGCTCACAGCTTAAGTGCGAGCTCCATCTCACAGCTCGTGACCTGCTGTCAGGGGTGGTAACTCACAGCACGGGGAGGCAGAACAGCTTCAACTCTGACTTAACCAAGACCAAGGGCCCAGCAAGAGAGGGTCAAGCTGGAGCTTTACGATAAAATGAGGGAGAAGAGATGACATGTTAGAAGGGCATGAGAAAGCTGAACAAAAAATATACCAAAAACAGGTGGCGGTGGCAAACCTGAGAGAGGATGTGACGTGTCCAGGACAGGACACCTGGTGTGACCTTTGAACACTGGGTATGAGATCTGACCCACCCCAGAGGCCTCTAGCACGAGAGTAAGCTCACTAAACCTAACTGTGGGCCGGAGGGGCTCCAGGATGCATTTCAAATGACTACCTCTGAATAACCTCATCCTTGAATTTATGATCTGCTAGAGTCAAAATCTAAGGGAGAGAAAGCATTGCCTCCCACCCCGCGCCAGCAGCACAAACACGTGCGTCAGCCCTTCTTGCAGAGGCAGGGGGCTGCCAAGGGCAGAATGACCCAGGGCTTTGATTATGGAAGAAGTAAAACCTTCAGTCAACCTTGGTTGTGGCTGGTAAAGCTTCCAAGCAACTTTGCAGGCTCCACTCCTGCAAGTGGGGAAATCTGACTAGAGAAAGCAATGAGAACAGTCCTCACTGAAAACAGCGAGGTGGATTCTGTGAAGGAAACAGTTCTCATGGCAACAGACTGCCCAATGGAGAGGCTGGAAGACTTGCTACACAGTCTCTTAGCTTCCACCCATGGGCTAGATGAAAATGCTGGGGGGAAAAAATCCACACTCCAGACGCATCTCTGCTGTGTCTTGCTGGGGAAGGGAGGAGATGGTTGGCTCCTGAGGTCAGCCCATCTCTCCTGTTGCCAGGCAGGGCTTTATTAACCGCAGACGAATCAAAATCCCTCCCGGGCAGTGGGACTCCTGGATTGGAGATGTCAAGGAGTGAAGGGACAGAAAACTGCAGCATCGAAACCTAAAAATGTATTTTATTTCGAAGTTGTGCTTTGGATTTTCCCCAATCCAACATCTGTTGAGTGACAGTCTTAGGTTCACACAAAGCATCTCCAAGCATACATACAATATTCCAGTTATCAACACTATTTTAAAGAATATACCATTTTACACAAACGTGACATACAAGTCAGACGTCACAACATTGCAATTCCCTGGAAGATCTAACTTCTCTTCTGAACATGAAGTACATATACACCAGCCCTTCCAGTGGTCTGTTCATCCTGTTGCTGGCGTCATCTCTCCTCATCTCTTTGGGGAGAAACCAGGGCGCCCTGAGGAGGTTGGCTGAGACCAGTGTTTCCAGTTTACAGGCTGCTGGCTGCAAACTCCTCTCTTTTCCAAACTGGGATGCTGGTAGCTCCACCCCACCTCTGTGTCCCAAAGACTGACCCATCAGAGTCCACACCAGGAAAAGGATCCAGGCCTCCAGGGGCAGAGTGGGGCTCTTTGAAGCATCATGCTGGTTTAGGAAGCTAATCTGAGGAAGACTGGTCTCCCGAGACCCTGGGTGGCCAGCTCTGCTTGGCTTTTCGGTGTAAAAATCACAGTGTGTAACCTCGATTCCAGTTGATTGCAATGAGCTCTGCTGAGAAGGACTCTCCTCCTGGGGTTCCTAGTCCTCGGGGCAGGACCATCTCATCAGTGTCAGGAGCACCAGAGAGGGGAAGACAACTCAGTGCCCAGAGAGGGGGTAACAGAGGAGCACTCACACACTGTCCAGTCCGTGATGCAGATCAGCAGATGGGCCCTGATTGCAGGGATGGTGAGCTCACGTCAGGTACAGGGCTGAAAGAGACCTAAGGCAGGAGCATAGAACAGGTCCAAGGTGTTGTCATTAAGGAAGCTTTGCCTTTTCCTTCTTAAGAGAAGGATGTGCCAGAAAGGGAGGAAAAGGGCAGCTATGGGCACCAATTTTGGCCAGTCGGATCAGAAGGAATGTCAAGTGAAGGGCGGGGTTTCATTTTCAGCAAGGAGACAGATCCTTGGCTATGAAAGCCCTCTGTTGGCTCAGGGCCTGCGTACGTTCTGGTGACAGACAAGGACAGGCCACCACACAGAGCAAAGAAGCTGAGGATCCAGAGGACTGTGGGTTGCCTCTCATAGGCCGACACACTCACTGAGAGAGCGCTCCATCTTTCCATCCTGGCCTTGGGATGATTTTCCTGATGCTGCAGGCTACTTTTCTAACTGGCAGCTTTCCATAGAGCTCCTCTCTTCCTTCACGCTGACGGACGAAAATCCTACCGCTTTCCATAGAGATAACTACCAGCTTCCAAATGTTAATTTGAAAAGGATCTTTTAGGCCAAAGTTAAGACAATTTAGATTTTCCTATCTGAATGGCAACCCACTATCTTTCCCAAACTGTGAAAAACAAGGCAAAAAGCACAGTTTTAAACACCAGAAAACAGAGAAGAGGAATGGGTTTCAGCTTTAACTCAAGTAGTCGTCCGAGACCCATGAGCCTGGGGTGTGCCCATCCCTAGCTCTGGTCTCCCTGGGACAGCATGATGCTGGGAGAGCTGGGGGAGCTGGGACTGTGGGCACCAGATCTGGGGAGTGGTTACAGCAGACGAGATTTTTGCATTTTGGAGGAGAACCATAAAGGCCAAAGGGAGTCCAAAAGAGTCAGCATCCAATTTTTGATTTTCTTAGATTCAGGCCTTGGAAAGACTTTAAAGCCCATGGGGCTAGAGTTCTCTTAGTTGTCCTTGTCCAGATAAACAGAGATCAGTTTTAAGGGGCTCTGTCTCTCTTTAACTAGGGCTCTCTAAACCCCATTGGTCCCAACTAGCTGGTAATCTTAGAATAAATTTTCATTTGGGAATGATTTTAGGATTGGCAAAGCTGAATTTAATTTTTAACAGGGTAATGTATCTTATGTCTTAAGTACCCAAAAAAGTGGGAGGAAGGACCCATTTCTTACCTTTTCCAAATCTGCCACAAATACAATAAAACTGTCTTAAGACTCTTTACCCTAAAAGGAACCAACTATAAAACTGTCTTATACAGGAAAATGTCTTAAATGGAAAATGGTCCATCAGAGACAAAGATAGGACCCCAAGAAATGTCTATACATTCAGAAAAACTTTAGAAGTTCCATAATAAGACTGGGTTGTAGTTCCAGAGAATGGAGGAGAGCAAAAGCAAACACCAATGACCAATTCACACCAATAGAAAGAAGACAGAGAGAAACTGCCAAGCCCAGGCAGTTTACAGGATCGAGTCCCATCCTGCTAAATTTCGTCTGATGCAGAGATTGCGAAGGCTAGGTTCTCTGGCCCAAACAGAATGAGATTTGTAACGGAAACAGAGACCCCTGGTGGCTCCTGTGTGAACTGCCACAATAACTTACAAAGAGACGGTCTCTCTAGGACCAGGGGAGGCTACACATGCCAGAGACTAGAAAAATCTACGTGTGTGTGTGTGTGTGTGTGTGTGTATAAAACGGAGCATGGACTGTATATGATCCTCTATAACCAGTACCCAAAACAAGACGCCACTGAGAGCCGCTGCTGGCGGCCAGCCGTCTGGTTAGGCGTCCCGTGTGTCTGCGGGGCTTGGGCTGCAAGCCCAGGGCCCGCGACTCGCCCTACCAGACTTCACAGTGACTGACGGCGGACAGATCCATCTCCGGCTAACCTAAGGACTGCATGTACTGTAGCTGGCTGGGTTACCACGACTGGGGGCAGCAGGGGGCCGGGGGATAACGAGGGCTTCATTCTCAAGGTTTCGGGTGACGGGAAGGCAAGAACGACTTAGAACCTAAGTTTCAACTGAAGTCCCCAAGCTAGTTAAATAGGAAGGTTTTTAATAACAGTCAGTCCCTCTAGTCCCCTTGTCTAGGATAGTTAAATTACGCCCCTCAGACAGTACAAGACTTGTCAGTGGACTGTGCGGAGGCGGAGGAGTTGACGCCGGGGCTGGGGGCGTTCGTTTTGGGGAAGACGGTGGGCTTGGGCCGCGTGGCCGGAGGCTTGACGGGCGCCGCCGTCTTGACAGACTTGACGGGCCGGAAGGCGCAGGCGATGTCCCCCGCCGTGCTGGCGCTGCGCTGGAAGGCGGGCTCGGGGTCCTTGAGGAGCTGGGTGTGCAGGGGGCTGGAGGGCTCCGAAGTGGGGGCCACCACGGGGGAGGTCTTGAGGGGCTCCAAGGTGTCCAGAACCACGTCCGGGGTGTGCTTGACGCTGCTCTGCCGCTCCAGCTCCCGAAGCTCATTCAGGGCAGAGTTCATGGTCGCCTCAATATCCTGCGGACGGGAAAGGAGCGGCTGAGGCTCAGGGAGAGAGAAGCCCCCTCGCCAAGGCCCAATTCCAACAACGTGGGCCGAATCGTGGAGAAACCATCAACCACCGGATGATCTTATCCGGCCCAAACCCTTTAACATGTGGGTGTTCGGATGGGAGGGAACGACTTTCATTCTCACAATGTTTTATTTCCCGTTAGACAGAGTGGTTGAGATCCTTCTTAAATACAGCCCTCAGGTTTTACACACATGCACTGGATGTTTTTTGTTTTTGTTTATTTGCTAAGTCATATCTGACTCTTTTGCAACCCCATAGACTAGGGCCCAGCAGGCCCCTCTGTCCCTGGAATTTCCCAGGCAAGAATACTGGAGTGGGCTCCCATTTCTTTCTCCAGGGGGTCTTCCTGACCCAAGGATCGAACCCATGCCTCCTGCTTGGCAGGCAGATTCTTTGCTATTGAGCCACCAGGATGAGATGACATGTAATCCAGCAGGGAGAGGACAGGTGGATGAATTAGGAGTGGCCACGAGTTTGGTCATGAGTACACGGGATTCACTATTCACAGGGTCCATATTCTACTTGTGCTTGAAACTGTACATAATAAAGATTAAAAAAAAAAAGTGGAAGAGATGAAGTATGATCTTCGTTATCGTGGACTTTAAAGGCCAAAGGTTATGAGGGTTAGTCCTTCCTCCTCAAGGGCTGAGGGACGGTTCAAGAGCCTTGGCCTCGAGGATTCATCAGGACACTCCCTGACTCCCGGCCTGGCGCCCCCACCCCCACCCCCACCCCCATGAGAGTGTCCATCTTGATGAAGCCATTTCCTTCCACCCATCACCATGGGAGAGGACCAAGGAGTGACCAGGAGGGGGAGCCAGAGCCCACAGAGGCCAGTCTCCATCAGGTCACTACTCCAGAGAGTAGGAAGCAGCAGCCCTAGCTCAGGGGCTCAAGGCAGAACCAAAGACCCTTTGTATGCAGCCAGCTGCCTCCCAGGAAGACTTCCCAGCTCCCTCCGCTTGCTCCTCTCCACACACTCTGTCTGGCACCCCCAAACAACCACATGACTCCTCCCTTGGGATTAAAATCACATGCAAAAGTCCAAGTGTTAAGCAAAGACCTATAGCGTGATCCATGCTTTCTGTTAACAGTGGTTCAATTTCACTCATTCCTCCGATGCTCTCAAACCTTAAAATTGTTCAGAAAGAACCCTGTCTCCCTCCTTGGTCCTGTTCTGCAGATAGAGTTATCTACGTAGCTATCCGAGATATGTAGCTATTCTGACATTCCTAGCACCTGGCCAAAGAGGGAGCTGGGAGGATTCCTGGAGTGCAAGGCAGAGTGCAGCCCAGAGCTTAAGGGGGGGTGGGGCACAGAAACAGATGGCTGGCCAAGCAAGACATCTCAGACCCATAGCTTAATACTGTGCTTGCCAGGCATACCCTCCCTAAGCAGAGCACCACAATTAAGCCAATAGAGACCACGTCCGGTCTCTATTGCCCCCTGGAAGTTGAGGTGAGGGGACTCTCAACACGGTTGAGACAAAAAAGGCCAGCAGTGAGCCCTTAGTTCCTACCTGGTCTAATGAAAGTTATAGAGTTGGGAGAGACGTCTGAGTGAACTGCTTGGAGTGGCCCCGAGAGTCGGATTTTTAGAGGTGGGGCTGGATCTCTAATAATTTCACGGAAAACAGAGATTTGTCAGTGTGATGCATACATGGACGGAAGACCCTGTAACCAGGGGGCTCATCTCCACTGTCTCTGGAAGCCTGGGCTGGAAACCTTTCTGGTACCCAAGTCCCCGGTGGCAGAGTAATCTGGGTCCTTCCCAACCAGGAGCAGATTGTTGATTGGTCATTGGTCTATCACTAGGAACAAGAGACTAGCCTCAGGGATGATGAGGATGGCACACTGATATGGAAAGGTGGCCAGAACCACCTCTGAGTCTCACCACTCGGGCAGTTTCACCGAAACCTACCAGGGTCTCAAGACTCAAAACTTGGGCTGAATGGGCTCCATCAGAAATTCTCCATCTGTAACTACTAGCTTTAAAAATTTAACAAGCTTGCAAACAGCCCATGTATGAGCAAGAAACATGCATTCTTTTATTCTGTCTTTGAGTTCTTTCTGGGGAGAGAGGGGTCGACGAATTTCTTGGAAAGTCCTGCTATCGGGTCTAGGTGTCCCAGAGAGCCTGAGTTCAGCGTATAATATACAGGGCACATTTCTGTCTCAAGCAGCAGTGGTGAGAGTAGACTCGCGATACCCATTTGCCCAAGAGCCCCCAGTTACCTGTGCAATGACCTCAGGGTCCATAGGCCGGTGGTTATTGAAGCTTTTTGACCTTCCCGCTGTCACCGTCTTCCGGATCTGTGGACTGTCCAGCCGATTCTTTAGTGACGAGTGGCGGCTGATGGAGTTGAGGCTTCCATGCCCACTGATGGAGCACTTATCCGGCCCTTCCTTGGGGAGGCTCTGGCTCAGGATGGGCTGGGAAGATGGGCGGCAGCTAGCCCCCACCCCCGGGGAGGCAGAATCAGTCAGGGAACCGCTCAGCCCGTGGCCATCGCTCCGAAATGTTTTCCGGATGCTCCCAGATTCTGGCCGCTTCCTTTGCCTTCAATGACAGACAGAGAGGGCCAGCGTCATCAGGGAGCTCTGGCTCCGAGGAAGCCAGGATGAGCGAGACAGAGGCAGGCGTGGGACCCAGGGACTCCGGGAAGGAGAGGACACAAAGCGCGCCTCTCTCACTTCACCTTCCCTGGCTTTCTCTGGGTCCGTCCCCCTGCCACCCCCCGCCTGGGAAAAGGAGAAACAGATACTTACTTGGTGCTCATGGGCTTTGAGTTCTTGAGATGTAAGGTGCTGTCAGCAGAAACGTCTGATTAAGTGAGAGTTTCTAACGGGAGGCAGACTTATGAAAAGGCACCCTCCGTTAACTGCTTTGAGTGGAAACCAGGCCCCAGATAAGGAAAAAAGTCTCACCATTACCAAGGAGATAGGAAACTGATGGTAAAGTTGACTTTCCCAAATTTTAGCATGTTTCTTAGTCCACTGATGAGCCTGTGATTATTTTGGGCTTTGGCAAGAGGCTGCTATTGCTTACTCTGTAGATATGGAATGGAGTCTTTTTCAAGAGGCTGCAATACTACAGAGCTCGGGCCACATTTGTGCATTTTCTAGGATGGAAATACATCTATATGACCCTAAGTCACCCAGCACTCGGCTGAACCCAGGCTCTGAGTCAATTTGTTTCAGCCCACTAAGGCTCTCAGAAATGGCTTGGCAGAATCCTACTCATACGGGTGTTGGCTACTGCTGAGTAATTTCATTATCTCTTGAAATCAGTTAAAGGATCTAAAGTAAGAGGCTGTGTGACTTTTGGTTTGGGATGGGCGGCTCTGATCTTGAATCTAAGGGCCGCTGAGGCTGAGGTGGGAGTTGGGGATGGAAGAACGGAAGCACCAGCACGGTAGGCCCTGAAGATAAGGAGCTAGTCCTTGGGGGCAGGACCAGGATTCTAGCCAGTCCTGGTCCGGTCCACCGGGGAGGTCTTCCTTGTCATAAATCCCTGGGCCTGGCTGGGATCTGGCACATTGTAGCCACTCGTGAAGAGGCCTGCCTCAGTAGCTTTAGCCTTGGGGGTCAGCCACTCTTGAGTGGATAAAGGATGTCCTCAGAGTCTCATAAGGTCCAGTTGAAATGACTTTTCTTCCTCTGCAAAGTCTTCTCTGACACCCACCCCCATTGACAGGCAGACTCGATCCCTCTCAATTCTGTTCCTTCAGGGCATCCATGGAACCACTTTTTAGTCACCTGTCTGTATGGTGTTCACCTTGCCAGATGGAGAGCTCCGAGGGCAGAAAGAGAGAAAGTTTGAAAGTGAAGTCACTTAGTTGTGTCTGACTCTTTGCGACCTGACGGACTGTAGCCTACCACACTCCTCCGTCCATGGGATTTTCCAGGCAAGAGTACTGGAGTGGGTTGCCATNGTGTTCACCTTGCCAGATGGAGAGCTCCGAGGGCAGAAAGAGAGAAAGTTTGAAAGTGAAGTCACTTAGTTGTGTCTGACTCTTTGCGACCTGACGGACTGTAGCCTACCACACTCCTCCGTCCATGGGATTTTCCAGGCAAGAGTACTGGAGTGGGTTGCCATTTCCTTCTTCAGAGGATATTCCCAACCCAGGGATTGAACCTGGCTCTCTCTCATTGCGGGCAGATGCTTTACCATCTGAGCGAGGGCAGGGAACATCCTGCTCCTCTCTGAATGGCTGGCACAGCCGCAGGTACTCGATAAATGTGTGGAGTTGAAACAAAAGGCCACACCTGAGTCACTCTTTGCTGATTTCCTCTTCACACTTGAGGAGGGCTGACACACAAGGCCAAAACTGCTGGGGAGGTGGACATATGGAGCGGCTGGTGTGGGCCAGGCCCCCAGGATGTAAAGACTGGGAGACAGCGTTCCTGGTTTTGAGGGATCTGAGTCCAGCTTGAGTCCTGAGATTGCTTTGGGAATACAGAATAAGGGCACCTAAACTCAGCCCTGAGGAATTCAGGGGTGTCAGAAAGGCTTCCCCAGAGAGCTCAATCGGCAGACTGAGTCCTGAAGAGGGAGAAGAATCAACCAGGTGAGGAGACAGCAGACATGAAGGCCCAGGGGTGAGACAGAACCCAGGGCAGTCAGGAGAGAAGGAGCTTGGGGGGAGAGCTGAGTGGGGCGGGAGGCACGGCTGAATCAGTCCGCAGGGCAAGGTATGCTGGGGAACCGCTGCTTACCCCTGACCAGCGGGTAGTCTGAGCAGACCGCGTCCTCCAAGAGCCCATCCTGATACCCCAACCAAGGAGTTCACAGGAGCTCTTACCAAATGTTCATCTGTTGACTACTCTGGCTACTACTCTCTACCATTCCTTTGTACAAATGGCAACAAATATATGACAGCTTAAAAATATGTACCCAACTAATTAGCTAACTCTCCCTCCACCGATCTTGCCTTGGTTTCTGGGTTAATTATAGGCTTACAACCTTATGATTATAGGCTGATAATTAACACAGACTTGTAAATAAGGAAGAAAATGCAATCAGCCCACAGTTGTTTTACTAGCTGGCCCTCCCAACGGGTATGAAGCTGGAGGGAAATGAATAAAATCCTCAGTCTTTTTTACCAGTCTGATTTAAATTAGAACTATACTGGCTAAGTGACCTGAATCAGCTACTTTACTAAGAAGAGGGTGAAAGAGCCACGTGCCCCGAACACTTCCCCTGCTACCGTCTGGTTGGAATAAAGCCAAGAGATCTGGGCGACCTGGTGCAGTTTAAAAACAACAAGCATCTTTTATTCTCCTTCCAGTTTCAGTATCCAGAGGCTACCGGTTAACAGGTTTTCAATGTGCAAATCATTTCATTCCTCCAAAGCCAGAGGGGAATAAAAGTTGTACATCATCTCCAATCCATATTCATCGGGAGCGCCCTGGGGCTTGTCATCCTGCTGGCACTGGGCCAGGTTTCAGGGTCTGGCGGAAAGAGGTCTGTAGGCTTTGGGACTTGGTGTCTGGCCCCTTGAGATGAGATTAGTTCTCCAATAACCTGAATGTCTCTAGGGGAGGCAGCAGCACACGGGCGTGGAATCCCTCTAGATGGCCAGATCGGGCGTGAGTGGAGTAAAAACCCCAGGATGTTGCTAACAGCCACAGTGAAAGCCGGGGGCCAGAGTTACGAGCCTGCTGGACGGAAATGGGCATCTGCACAAGGACTAGGAGGGCAGGATTATACGCTGGCTAGAGCGGTAGGGGAAAATGGCGAATTGTTTCTTCTGGTGTGAAAGGGCATGAGGAAAGGGAGCTGGGGTTAGACAATGAATGAAGATCCCAGGACGGAGCTTTCCGTGGGCGGTGGGGAGTGCTCTCCCTTCCTCCAGGGGAGTGAATGCAGGATGAGGGAGAAACAGGCGCACGGTAAAATAAACCATTGGGGGTAACGTGAACCTGGCTGAAGACACATGAGACTTTGGAGTTTTGAACAGACAGGGCCAAGGAAGACGTCAGACTATTATTTGAGTCAAAACTGAAAACGAGAAGGCACCTCTGAGAAACAGCACAAAACTAAGCTGCGTGAAGTGACTGCAGCTTTGGCCAGAGTTTTAGCAGTCAGATGGCCAGGAAGGTCTGAGCTGCTTGGGGGACAGTAGGGTGCACCCGGTCCTCAGGGTGACGGCCGCGGGCTGGGCCTGCGGACGGGGTCTGTGGACGTCTCCTCGGCCCTGTCTGCCCTGCAGCAGCCGCGGGCACATGCAAGCGGTCAGGTGGGCAGCGGGGGCCCTATGTGCAGCCCAGGGATGGAGGGGGCGGTTAGGCCAGAGGGTGAGGCTGGGTGTCGCAAGTCATTCAGGGGAGCAGAAAATGAAAAGCAGAGCTTACTTGTTGATGTTTGCAAGATAAATATCGGCTACATGACCCCCACTGGGACAGCTGGCCCCCGCTCTGGCTGTCACCTTTTCTTCAGGTGGCTCAGAAATGACCTCAATCTCAGACTTGGGGCTGGACCTCTCCACGACACCGTCCTCGCTGGGGCAGGAGGGGCAGGCAGGCAGGGAGGAGGGGAAAACAACAACAACACAGAAAGCAGTGTTAAATCGGCAAGATGGCCCCCCCAACACACACGCGACCCTGCAATGGCTCTGCGGCAGCAGCAACGCCTGGCTGGGCTCGGGGGGCGGAGGCAAGGGGAGCTACGGGCCTCTGGAGGGTCGCTTAAATACAAATAAATAATCCTGCCGAGTGCTGCGGGGTCCTCAGCTCCTCCGGAAAGCTTGGCTAGGGGACACCTGGATTCGCGGCATCTGCCTTCTACCCCTCGCTGCTCTCCTGGGGCCGCGGTGCTGGGGCCACCTCCTGCAGGTTGCGGTTTACGTGCTCAGGTCCCGAGCAGCGCTGGGGAGGGACAGTCAGCTCTGCCGCGGCTCTGGAGGTGCCGGCGTTGAGGCAGGACCCCGCCACACTCTGTCGTAGCGCATCCAGCCCCGCTTAGAGCGTCCAAGCCGGTCCCACTTCTTGCCACTGCTCTCCCGGCCCCTCTGGCTACTGATGACAAAGCAAGCCCCTTCTCCCCCACAATTCATCTTCTCTCGGTCCTGCGGTGAAGTCATAATGCTAAGTTTGGGAGGGTCCTGTCCGCGCACAGATGGCCACCAGGTGTGAGACGTTATCAACGGGGAGAGGACTTCCCCGCAGAGCGAGCCGGGGAGAGGCTTGGGAGGGCGCAGACTCATTCAGGATATCAACCTTTAAAAAATAATATTAAGGGGAGGACTAAAAACACTGACAGCATCGCATCCAAGGGGAGTTGGGGGCAGAGGCGGGGCGCTGGGCAGGGGGCAGGTCTGGGGGACCACGGGGAAAAGCCTTCCTGACGGGGAGACATAGCTTCAGAGAGCAGGGCTGCACAGACAGCCCACACAAGGAAGTCTGTCTGCGATCAGTCCATGGCCCTCGGCTCCCCGGCGTTCCTCCCCGTCCTCTCCCCTGTCTTTCCCCAAGTCAACTTTATTAAACGAACTGGGTTATTTCCACAAAGCTGTTTGCCCTACATTTCTACCAGAAAATAGGCTCAACATTTTCATTTACAAGTGGACAAGTGCCATCAGTGACCCAACAGGTTGGCGTGAACACGATTGTTTTTAAAAAAGGAACAAGAAATCAAAACGTTTTCCCAACCTGATCGTTCCAGAAAGGAACTGTAAGTGGTCAAATAATTAGCCCTAATTATCACTCATCAGGTATAAATGTGGATGAGCACGGGCTGGGGGAGGTGGAGATGTGGCTGGCGGAGGAGTGGAGTGGAGAGACTGAAAACAGTTCTCTACCTCTCTGACTCTGGGCACCTTTCCAAGGAAGAGCAGACTTGCGGACCGTGCTGGGGCCCCCTAGGGGCTGGTCTCCCTCGTCCTCCTGGGCTTCAGAAGGAAGGACTCACTCCCACAGGGCGGCCAGGGGCCCCTAAGGGTACAGGACGCCCAACGTACGTGTCTTGGACCACGATGTACTGATGGGGGATGAGACCGTCGATGCCGTTGTGCCGGCCTTCCCACCAGTCGTCGGAAGCCCGCTGGTAAAGCAGCAAAGATGCCCCCTTCTTGAAGGACAGCTCTCGGGCCGTGCGGCCCACGTAGTCAAACTTGGCAATGGCCTCGATGGGCTCGCACTCTGAGAGGGGTGGAGAGAAGGAGACACAGGCTGCTGGGACTCACACTCGGCAACTGGGTGGAAGAGCCCAGCTGGCTGAACTCACAGTGGTGGGAAGATAAGCTGGTGTGAGAATAGGTCACGGATGATACGCAATAGCCAGCAATTCCTGAGCAGATGGTGCCAACCCCTGAAAGCACTCACATGCCCTTCCTTGCCCTTGCTCCTGCTGTTCCCTCCACCTGGAATCCCGCTCTCTCACCTGCCTGAATCACATACCGAATCACAACTCGAGCATCACTTGCTTCCTCGAGGAACTTCCTTTGTGTTTCCACAGTGCTCTATGCCAACCCCCATCACTGAACCTGCCATATTGTAGTTGTAAGCATTATTTCCTTTTCGGCTGTACAATAGCTCCATTAATTTAGAACACTTATTATTGCATTTTAAATAATCTATTTAGGTTATCCATTCCCCCTACTAGAACATGAACTTTTAGTCTCTATAAAGAGAAAATAACTTACCCAATCAGCATTCCAAAAAGCAAAATATGGAAATATATTTTGCGACCAATACATGGAAAAATGCACATGGTAGTGATTTGAAGAATTAACAGAGGTTTACAAAGGCAATGTGCTTCTACTTTTGTATAAGTTTCAGCTTCCTCGTCTATAAAACGAGGAAAAGAATAGTGCCTTTTTCATGAAGTCGGCAGGAGGAGTCAATAAATAACCATTTGTAAAAGTGCTCAGAACAGTGAGGGCCCAGAGTAAGCGCGGCCTGTATCAGTCACTGTTATTACTGTTATCATTTTCATGGTCTGCTCTGGGCTGCAGGTAGAGGCTGGAGAGCAAAAAAGAGGGATCCCAGAAATCAGGAACTTAGGGTTAAAGTCAGATATTCTGAGTTGTGGAAAGAAATACTGCTCTCAAACAAGACCACACCTAGACAGTCAGGGCTGCTGGGTCTGCTGGAGAAATCGCTACAGCAGGCCTGTCTAAATATCCCAGGCTCAGTTCCGTACAGCCTTGGGTTTGTCTCTGGCCTCAGTTTTCTTAACTATCAAATAGCAGCTCTATCGATTTCACTAGGGAGTAAGAGATAAGACATATAAAGCCTCTAGCAGTGCCAGGGAACACTAGGCTCTAATCAAATACAAATTCCCCTAGTTCACTGGCGCTCCTCCCATTGTGTGGCAAGTTATCATATGGATCCATTTGACCTTAGGAGCCAAATAAGCAATCCTAATTTTTTTTTTTTTCTCCTTTAAAAACTGGCCTAGGATTGCAGAATTCATGGCAAGGCAGGGAGCAGGGAACACTGAAGACTGTGCTATTTCGTTCTCATGCCCAGAAAATTCTGAGGCCCCCTGTCAGCTGCCGAGACTTCCAGAGCCCAGGCGATCCAGAAATGGAGGTGCAGAGCTGTTGGCAAGACAGGGAATGTGCTGGCCGGACAGACCCTAATAAATCACGGGCACCGCCAAGGCCCACGGACGACGGCCGTGCATTCCAGCTCTCGACGCAGGCCCGCCAGGCCGCGCAGCGCATGTCTGCGCTTTGGAAAGGGTCAGTTTTTCCAGTCGGCGGGCGTGAGAGCATGTGGTTTCTGCATCCTGAGTCCCACCCCCCCCCTCTGGCTTGCTTCTGCTGGGTTCTTGGCATCCAGCTTCACTATTCCCCAGGCTCACTGGTTTTCAAACGAGCGCGCCTTCACTTTTGTCTCCAGCTACCTGGCAGGCGTCTGGGCTGTGACAACAGACCGACAGTATGCTGGCGAGACAGCCAGATGAGACAGGAGCTGGGAGGTGGGCGAGGAGCAGGGAGCTGGGGCGAGCAGGGCAGAGGGCTGAGGTCCAGCCCCGCACCTCTGCTCTAACACAGAGACTACTCGATCTGAGGGGGTGGGCTGTCCCTCCAAGAAAGGGAAGGAGTGAGCACGGGAACCAGGAGAGCTGGGGGCAGCTCCCGGGAGACTGCAGGGTGGGAGTACGGGATACGTAACGCTCCTTTCTGCTTCACGCCCAGCGGCCGGGGGACCCACTCAGGGCCTCGTACCGTCATCGCTGGTGTGGTGCTCTGTGGTCACATCCTGGGTTGAGTCTTCAGCCGAGGTAGTCTCTCCATGAGGGCTGTCACTGCAATAGAAGCAAGAGGAACCAAAATTCTTACCTTGTCTTTCACACAGCTTCCTTGGGCAGGGAATCTACCCTATACTCTGATCACACACTACAGGCAGATGCTTATAATGAAACACAAGGCTCTGGGAAGTCTCTAGGCTAGCTCCTGCCACCAAAACTACTGGAGACTACATGGAACTTACAAACACCTTGACACAAAGGGAACCTCATTTCAATTTAGAAATCTTTTCAAAAATATAGAATGACTTAGCTCCTCAAGGCTCATTTCTTTAGGTGAATTAGTTCCTGGAGGGAGCAAGGTGGAAGGGAAACACTGGGCTTTAGCATCAGATACAATTGTGTCCGAAAATCAGCTGACACTCGGTAGCTGTGTGATCCTGGGCAATTACTTAATTTCCTTAAGCCTCGGCTACTTAATCTATAGATTGGGGATAATGGTCTATATACTTCTATATTTCTCATAGAGTTGTTCGAGGATTCAGTGAAATAAGAAGGGGTGATTAACAGGCAAAGCTTTCCTTCCTTCTTTCTCATTTTGCTTGATGTCTCTAGCTGCTCTGTGGTTTAGTACTGGTGAGAAAGTAGGAGGTGAGTCATAGGAGCGGGTGGGAAACAAAAGCACGGGAAGAAAGCTGGCTGTGGGTTAGACTCTGCAAAAGGCAGGGCATGTGAGCTGGGTCAAGCTCTTGACAAAATTCATGGAGCCTAAGGTCATCCGGGGCGGAGAATCGAGAATGAGCAGGGAAGTTATTAGGAAAGTCCTTTCTAGCCCTGATCTGAGCTGCAGAGCACTTGGGGGAGCGGAACAAGGACGCTCTCACTTCCCGGGAAGCAGAGAAACCCTGCACACTTCTAAGGCTTCCTCCTCTGGCAGCAGAAAGTGAGTCTTCTCAGGCAGTTCCATGGAGACACCACCATCCCTCAACCCCACACCCTGGCTTCAGTTTTCACCTTTGAGCCTCCGTGAGCGTGTGTGCAGGCTAAGTTGCAGCCCCTCCCTCTTCGTGAGATGG
Source organism: Neotragus moschatus (assembly GCA_006410615.1). NCBI lineage: Eukaryota > Metazoa > Chordata > Mammalia > Artiodactyla > Bovidae > Neotragus > Neotragus moschatus. The sequence goes on along the minus strand of SJYA01002182.1, from coordinate 251,641 downwards.
GGCCCCACCCCACGTGAAGCAACCCGGTTTACGGACGCTCCAGACCCCAGAAAACACTGTGGGAGAGCCGCAGAACTCTCTGGGCTTCTGAGCAGCAGCCGGGACATCCCTGGCTCTCCAGAAGAGAGAGCACTGTGGGAAAACTTCCTGCTTCTCAGAAAACGTGGGTATACTTTCTCACTGTTTGCTGGGCCTAAAGACCCTCTGAAGGAGCTGGGTGACATTTTGGAAACCCTCAGGATTCCTGGGATGCTCGGGGCCAACAAAGGCTCACTTTCCCCAGGCCTCTAAGTTCACTTGTGCGGCCACCCACTAAGGCAGCAGCTCGATCTTGAGGGAGCCCTGGATGGCATGTGGGAAACAGACTGCCTCACCCACTCTCAGAGTTTCTGATTCACTCGTCTGGGTGGAGCTGGAGCCCTTGTGTTTCTGACCAGCCCATAAGAGGCAGGTGCTGTTGGTCTGTGGACCCCACTTGGAAAACCACTGCCCTGAGGTAAAGGCAAGCTGAGGCTTTATACAGTTCCTTCTAGCCCTAAACACTATGCTTCTCCTGCCCCACGCGTACCCCAGCCTTGCCAGCAGCTGCAGTCTCAACAGCAGCCCAGCATGCCACACTGCAGGCAGTCCCGGAAAGCTAGGCCCCTGTTTCAGGGCTGGTAAGCATGGTGCTGGGTGGCCCCTTCCCTGGCTGCTCTGTCTCCCGGCCCAGCTCCAGGATCCTTGGGTCCATCTCAGCTCACTTCACGGGCACGTCTCGCTCTTCAGATGCAGAGGCCGGAGCCTTCTGAGTGGCCAGGAACCCAGCGGTCAGACAGCGGCTCCTTCCCAGAGTCATCCACTCTTGAACCTGGGGTGCTTCTGGCCTGCCACCCCGTCTGTGGGCATAACAGCCTCCGACGAACGCTGTGGTTTCCCCAGCGGCTGCCCACAAATGCCAGCCGCACGGCCAAGAGGGCCTGGGAGACCTTGGGCAGACCCGGGAAGCAGGCACCCTCCCATCTATGCCCGCTGTGCCACCCTGCCGGGCTGGGCGGGGACTGGGGAGCGATGGAGGGCGGAGGGCTCTGTGTGCTGGAAGCGGTCCAGAGCCTGCCGCGGTGTGATACGCGAGCAGGGAGGTGAGGCCTGAATCGGGAGCACCACTCCACAGCGTTTCAACACGCAGGTGAGGGAGACCGACTCTCCAAGTCACATACACAAGGACAGCTGCCCGGAGCCCACCAGCCAGAAGGCTGAGACCTGAACCGCCTCCCTGGTCCCCGCAAAGCCATCTGCAAGTGACCAGAAGCTCCCTCTCAGAGCTGGTGAGCCCAGGTTTCTCCAGCTCAGCCCCAGAGGCCAGGATCTGCAGGACAGTCAAGACCGAGCTCCGTGACAGTGGCAGTTTTATGTTCGCAGACATACGGCTAGTACTCTCCTCACCCCTTCTCCTTCTGTGAGCGTCAGGGCGAAGCATGGACTGACTGGCCTCTAATGAAGTAAGCCGCCTCCCCTGTCTCCCCTGACCTCAGTCCACGGCACTGGGGCTGGTTGAATTGGTTCCAGATGTTGAATTCAGATGGAATCCGACTGGGGCTGGCCTATGCTTTCAGCCCAGGCTGAAACACTGTATAGGGGAAGATGCGAGGGGGTGGAGGAGGAGGCGGTGAGGGATACTGGGCAGCTGTCTTCGCGTTTAGTGGGAAAATGACCCTGTAAGTGGCACGG
>SJYA01002182.1:237482-249873 GCA_006410615.1 Neotragus moschatus | reverse complement strand
GGCACGGGGTGGGGGGGGGGCACACTGGGGGGCGGTGGGTGGCACTCTGCACTGAGTGAAGCAGTCAGGGCTAGGACTCCACTGCTGGGGTGGCCTCTACATTGCAGTGCCTTAATCTATAAGGTGGAAATGGTGATTCGTTATTTGTCTAATGGAAGGGCCTAGTAAAGATACACCCGAAGGATTCCTTTTACATCTTGGTTTCCAGGCAAACTCACAACAAATCTGCTTTACAGGGAAACCTGCCTAACCTGCCGCAAAGGGACCTTACCCCTTTTCTCGTCACAGATGTCTGAGANTAAGGTGGAAATGGTGATTCGTTATTTGTCTAATGGAAGGGCCTAGTAAAGATACACCCGAAGGATTCCTTTTACATCTTGGTTTCCAGGCAAACTCACAACAAATCTGCTTTACAGGGAAACCTGCCTAACCTGCCGCAAAGGGACCTTACCCCTTTTCTCGTCACAGATGTCTGAGATCATCATTAAATTACCACTGTATAAACTCACAGTCAGCAAAGTACGTCTCCTATCTGAACTCTCCCCAGTCAGAGAGGAATTCCCTGGACGTAGGGACTGTTCCTCCCACAACAGCCAGCCTGGAGCAGGAGCTTGAGACTGCCGCTTGATGAGCAGCAGTTCTGTGTACAACCGGATCAAATTTCCTTTCCTGGAGGTTATGAATGCTCCTGCTACTGCTATCACATCTTTCAGAATGGTCCCTCGCCACGCAGAACACGTGAAGAAGGGAGGCAGCCTAAAGTGGTACTTGCTCTGCGGTTTGGGTCAAGTGGGGCTTGGCTGACAGCGCCCCGGGTCCTGGCAGCCTGGTGCGCCGCAGAGGGGAGGCGGGGAGGAGCGGGGCGCGTCTGTCGGCCTCGCTGGGCCGTCTGGTCCCCAGGCCAGTGGGTGCAGGTGACACCGCCCCTCTTCCAGCCCCGAGCCCCCTACCAGTAATCCTCCGTGCTCCCTCCTCTGCTGTAGACGGGGCCCTCCAGCTCCCGGGGGCTGGGGAAGACGTTCTCGTGCTGGATGATGATGGTTTTGATCAGCTCGTTCACGTGGGCTTGGCAGGACACCTGGTCGTGGCCCTCGGGCACTGACATCAGCGAGGGCCCGAAGCAGATGGCGAGGTTGTAGGGGTCCATCATGTTCTCCTCACTGAACTGAGATAAACTGCGGGAGAAGGAGAAGGGCGAGAGCTGAGGCGTACTTGCATGAATGCCCAGGAAACACAATCACAGGAGGCGCTGCCGGGAGCAAGAACAGACGTGCCACACACAGCCACCTGCTTTTCTGGGTATCAGAGCCCTTCTAGAAAGTTAGTGGGGCGGGAAGGGAATGACCACCAGGACAGGCACTCGGGAGACCAGGGAAGTCCCTCTCTGCAGGTCTCACTCTTCCTCTTTCTCTAGTTCCTGGCTCAAATCCTCCCTGTCCCCCAGTTCCTACTCCCACCCGGGACTTTACCCACCAAATCCACCCTGTCTCGAGGACACGCTGCTCTTCGGAGTTGGATGCGCTCCCACAGGCCGGCTCACTAAGCTGGCCAGAGCAGACGCAGCCCCTCGGGCTGCCCTGGTAAAGGCGTGGTCAGGCGCTGTGCATCCGGTCCCTTCTTAAATAGCAAACCCACCAAATTATTAGGGATATTCCATTCTAAGCTCTAGATTTATTTTAACAAAGAGTCAGCCAATGAGGCCCTGTATTCCATCCAGCCCATGAGCTTCTTTCTGGAACAGCTAATGCAACTGTTTTTCATTTTCAGGATATCCTCCTCTACTGCACATTCAGGATTTATTCAGGAAAAGGTCTGCATTCGGCTTAGCTTCTGCACAGGTTTCTCCTGGATGTGTGATCATTATCGGGTACCGGCTTCTAGGAACTCCCTCTTTTCCACCCCAGCTGCTCCAGCCACACCTCCCACCCTGGCCAGGGACCCAAGCCCTTCAGTGATGGGCTCCCCACTGGTCTCTGTGTGTCCAGACACTGAAGGCTGGGCTACTCTGGCTGTAACCCCAACCCTAACAGTCTGCAAACATGCAACTTCTGCTCAGGGGCTCTGCCTTCCTCATGGGTACCAGCACCAGCTTCTGGCTAATCTTGAGATGATACCAAAGTCCTGGTGTTGAACCAGAGGCCTGGCACTCAGCTGTCTTCATCTGAGTAGCTGTTCTTCACAATTGGGCAGTTTATTTCTGGTATATCCAGAATTCAGACTCAAACTACCAAGCTGGTCTCTCTAACTCAATGCTTCTCTCCTTCACTGAAGATTCAGACATGGCCCCACTCCCTGAGAGCATCACTGCAGGACCTGGAGGTACGAGAATGCAGGGGCGATAGCGGCAAACAACGGCTGTGGCAGAGGGCCACTGCTCTCTAGGACCTGGTCAAGGGCAGGGAGGCCTGGGATGGGCGAGTTGATGGATCTTAGCGGCTGGACTGAAAGTTTTAAAAATTTAATTTTGTAACCCTTCCCTGGCTCCTAAGTTAAAAGAGAGCAGAGATTCAGAAAAGGCTGGCAGAAGGTTCCAAGTCTACTTCTTGGACAAATAAAAACTTGAGAGACAGGAGAAATAACTAGCACGGGAACCTCAGCAGGGACAAGAGGCTTGAGGTGCCGTGAGACTAGAATTGGGGCTCATCACAGGCTGACTGGTTCCTTGCCTCACAGAGGGACAAGGAGGAGGAAGGCTCTGCTTCTTTAGTGTGATTTGACAATGTTTTGAAAGAAAAAACAGTAGTTTCTGGGAAGCCTGGTAGCTAAAGTGAAATAAACACTAGGCCTGAGAGTCCTAGCTTAAGCTCCATGAGTGATGAGAAGTCTTTTCCCGTCTTCTAAGAGAACGGTGGCTCAGCTCCTAGGTGGCTACGATGACCAGGTCTGGAGTTCAGTTCAGTTCAGTTCAGTTCAGTTCAGTCGCTCACTTGTGTCCAACTCTTTGCGACCCCATGGACTGCAGCACGCGAGGCTTCCCTGTCCATCACCAACTCCTGGAGCCTACTCTAACTCGTGTCTATCAAGTTGGTGATGCCATCCAACCATCTCATCCTCTGTCGTCCCCTTCTCCTCCTGCCTTCAATCTTTCCCAGCATCAGGGTGTTTTCCAATGAGTCAGTTCTTTGCATCAGGTGGCCAAAGTATTGGAGTTTTAGGTTCAACATCAGTCCTTCCAATGAATATTCAGGACTGATTTCTTTTAGGGTTGATTGGTTGGATCTCCTTGTAGTCCAAGGGACTCTAAGGGTTGGAGAGGACATGTCTTTGTGGACTGGGGTCTACTTCTTATGGATCCAGGTCCATTTCTTACTCCCATTAAAATACAGACCAAGATGCTTCTTTCTTTTCCACTCTACAATGGGAACACCTAAGTTTTGGGGGTAAAGCCATAGTTCTTAAATACTTGAGGAACAGAGGCTTCTTGAAGAATTTGATGAAAACTAAGGATTCTTACCCAGAGAAATTCACACACGAGCACGTAAGACATGCACACAGTTTTGTATATGATACAATAGTGCTTGTCATCCTTGAAGACTGTGAAGGTTGTACCTAGTATAAGACTTAAAACACTGGATTTTTATTTTTGAAAGAAATATCTAAAATGGATAATGATAACAACAGCTCCTTTTTTCTTAAAATTTTTTTTTTTTTTGTATCAAGAAGATCCCCTGGAGAAGGAAACGGCAACCCACTCCAGTATTCTTGCCTGGAGAATCCCATGGACAGAGGAGCCTGGCGGGCTACAGCCCATGGGGTCTCAAGAGTTGGACACGACTTAGCGACTAAACCACCACCACCGACTTCTATACATGCCATCTCCTCTAAGAGCTGTACTTATTTTCTTTAGTTTCTACCCATAACAGGAGTGAACTCTCCTAATCGATTTAAGCCCATCTTCTTTTGAGCACCTTCGAAAGGTCCACTGTAGTGATTAGGAACAGAAGCTTTCTGGGGGCAATGAGAAAGTCAGGATTAGTGTGGGAAGCTTGTTTTTTTTTATCATGTACTTCTCTGGACTTTTTACCTTTAAATGATGCAAATTTGTCTCTCTGATTACATTTATAAAGAAACACAAAACATCCCAGAACTTTAGAATCAGGCACATCTGGTTTTGAGTACTAGCTCCATGGCTTACCATAGTTTTTTCCTCGTTCCCTAATCTTTTCATCATAAACTGGGGCAATTACGTGCTTCCATGATGGGCTGTTGTGAAGATTAAATGAAGTAATATGTATAAAGCACTTAGCACTGTGCCTGGCACACAGGAGGTGTTCCGGAAAGATTTTCTGTAATTTTCAAGTCAAGCAAGGGAGAGCGAGGCTGCTAAAGTTTGGCATTAGCTGGTTTGCAGGAGTCCACTGTCGTCTTCTCCTGACAGGCATTATCTAACAAGCTGAGGGCTCTGCATCCTCAAACCGAAACCTTAAATCCTCAGGGAGAGCAAGAAGCTTTGAACAGACTGTTTTAAACACATGCTATTCCACTTAAAAACCTTCAACTTCACAGGCCCCGGGGGTTTGATTTGGCAACAACCAACAGACTCTGGGTAAGACATCATGCATCAGGATGGATTTCAGGTTTCGAAAGGGATGAAGAGAAACTGTATTCACCACAGCCCCAGGCAAAACGCGGGGCTAAGAATCCATAAACCTGTGATTTAACAGACTTCCCCAACAGGCTCCTTAAGTGATGAGAAGGGGAAGGGAATCGCGGCTGCCTCTTTCCGATGGCCCTTCAAAGGCGTTCCTTCGCTGCCCTCGCCTGTAAGGCCACCTGTCCCGGCTTCCACGCTCCCTTGTCTGGTAACTGGCCTGCCTTTCTCTCTATGCAGTGAATCCCATCCTCTTTCCCCTCCTTAAGAGTATCACTCCAGCAATTCCCTTGCTCTCTCCTCCACCATCAGTTCTTCCCTATGGGGCCCATCCCCACTAGCATACAAACGTGCATCTTAAAAACAAAATTCTCTCTTAACCCCGTATGCACACCGAATTACTGTCCCGCTCTCTTTCCTCTATCATACAATTATTTGAGAGTTGTCTGTATCTGTTGACTCTGCTGTTTCTTTGCCCCTGCTGTTATGGACTGGATCATGTCCCCTTCTCCCCCATCCATCTGTTGAAGCCCTAAGCCCCAGTATGACTGCATTTAGGGATGGGCCCTTGAAGGAGACACTACGGGTTAAATGAAGCCATAAGGATGGGCCCAAACCCTACAGGATATGAGAAGAGGAAAAGAGACCCGAGTTCTCTCTCCCAGCGGGCTCGGAAGAAAGGCCACGTGAGGACATCGCGCCGTGGCCATGCACATGCCAAGGAGCGCAGCCTCCCTAGAAACCAGCCTTGCTGGCACCTTGACCTTGGACTGCCGGGCTCCAAAAATGTGAGGAAACAAACTTCCGTTGTTCAAGCCTCTCAGTCATGGTGGTCCCAGCAGACTCACTCACCTACTCTCCCCCTCTCCCTTTATCGTGGTCAAATGCACACAAGTGTTACTACTTTAACCTACTCAAAAGTACGTAGCATTTAGCTGAATCCCACCCCACTGCAGGATCCAAAAGTCCCTTCTCAGTTGAACTGACACCATCAGAATTTTCCCCTGTTCAGACAACACACCTCAAGGTCACCAGTGACACCCACGCTGCTCAGTCAGTTCTCAGGCCTTTCCTCAGCCGAAATGTCATCGCATTGTCTTACCCTCCTTGAGACATGTTATGTGGCTTCTGGGACCCCGTTCTCCCTTGGTCCTCCTCATACAGCACTGCCCACTGTCGCCTGCTCAGTGAGGTGGCCCTGACCACTGCATACTAAAGAGCAAACCCTCCCACTTTCCAGTCCACTAACTTGCTTAGACTTTCCCCACAGCCCTTATCCCCTGACATATGACATGTGTTATTCGTTTTTCCTGTCTTCCTCCAACTCTACGTGCTACATAGGTTCCATGAGGGCAGAAACTTTGACGGTTTGATGCAATCTTAGATAGCCAACAACTGAAACAGGGCCTGGCACACAGTAAATGATTAATAAATGCATGCTAAATAAATGAGTAAACACATGAGTATCTGTGAGCCTCCAAGACAGTCCAGTCACAATTCTACTTGTCTGTTTGCATATAAAGGTTAAAATACTTCCTGTGAAAGTCAGGAGAGCACCACAGACAGAATCTTCCCAAACTGGGAGGCCCTAGAAATGCTGACATTTAGAGAAGACTCAGCTTTTCTGGAGACTAGCTGAGGCACCTTAACAATGAGAGAAGCACCATCAATTCCCTTCTCCAGATTATGGAGCAATATTTGAGGACGTAGAACAATGCCTCTCAGTCTTTCACGTGCCTATGACTCACCAGGGGATTCTGTCAAAATACAGATTCTGATTCAGAGGCCATGGGGCTGGAGTGGAGGAGGGGCTGGGATTCTGCATTTCTCACGACCTCCCCCTCATAGCTCAGCTGGTAAAGAGTGCGCCTGCAATGCAGGAGACCCCAGTTCCATTCCTGGGTCGAGAAGCTCTCCCGGAGAAGGGATAGGCTACCCACTCCAGTATTTTTGGGCTTCTCTAGTGACTCAGCTGGTAAAGCATCAGTCTGCAATGTGGAGAGACCTAGGGTTTGATTCCTGGGTTGGGAAGATCCTCTGGAGAAGGCCTGGAGAATGCCATGGACTGTATAGTCCTTGGGGTCACAAAGAGTCAGACATGACTAAGCGACTTAAAAAAAAATATTTCCCCAGTGATGCTGCTGCTGCTGGTCTGTGGGCCTCACTTGATTAGCAAGAGACTAAAAGAAAGAAGAAATCTGAAGAAATCAGGTTTCAAAAGGAAAGCAGCAGAGTCAGCAGCTGAGAGGGGGAGTTACCTGCAGTGGGCAAAACCCCACTGCTGAGGCCGGAACCTCTAAAATGAACCCCACGGTCCCTGCTGCTGGTACTCACAGCCTTGGGTGGTTCTCTCCCTGTGTGTGTGGGCTGGATTTAGTGACTCACTTCTAGTGAATGGAGCTGGCAGGAGGGATGGGCTGTCACTTCTGAGATTAGGTTACAAAGACTGGCTGCTGTCTTGGACGATCTCTCCCTTGCTTGGAGCGAAGCCAGCTGCCAGGTCATGCACAGCTCTGAAGGTGAGGCCATGTGACGAAGAACTGATGGAGGCCTCCGGCCAACAGCCAGCTGGAAAAGGAGGCCCTCAGTCCAACAACCTGCAAGGAACCGAGTCCTGCCAACACTGTGCGACAGAACTTGGGAGTGGGTCCTCTCCCAGTCGAGCCTTCAGAAGAAACTGCAGCCCTGCCCCTACACACTCACTGCACCTCACGAAGCCTGCAGCCAGAGGCCCCAGCTAAACTTCACCTAGAACTCCCGACCCACAGAACCTGGGACCAAACAATAAAGGCCTCTTGTTTGAAGTTGTTCAATTTTAGGGCAATTTGTTACACAGTAATTGAGAGTCAATGTGGACGCTAAGAAAGTATAATGTTAATCATTCACAAGGCCTACTGGACAGGTGTGTACTCAAGGTTCATACAGTGGATTGGACGCTAGCTACACAGAATTATGTGGAACCCGGTCAAGTCCACAGAGCATTGGTGTACTGTGCAAGGAGTTTCATACCTGTCCGTCTGTCTACCTGTCTCAGTTCTGAGAGTTCCTTCGGCTGGAGGATTGTACAACCCCCAAAAAAGACCATAGCCAGAAATAGAGCACACACATCCTCAGGACACATAACAGCAAAGGAGAGAGGTCCTAAAGTCGGGGCCCAGGCAGAGTCTCCATGGGGAACTACCTGCCAACTGTGGCCACTTGTCACCTGTCACCTTCTCATGCAGGCAGAAATGGTCTTTTCTATCAGCTGTGTCCATTTATCAGGTTCGGAAATATTGTGGTATTAATGGTGCATCTTTTCAATGAAATACTTTGATGAGAATCTTTTTTTAACCATAAAGAGAAGTTAAACACAGCAAAAGTCATCAACTGAACTGGTACAGTTTTCCACGTTTCCTTCAGCAATGGCCATCTCCTCCTGCTCTTACGATGCTTACTCTACTGTCTTCCCCTGGCTCTCCACTTAGCAGGAAGAAAACGTGGGGCAGAGAGTGGGTGCATTGTGCTTACACACAGAGTCACCCCAAACCCTGCCCACTCCCCTGCCATCCTGCTTCTTGCTCTGGGGAGCAGACCGGGCTCTCTGAGGGCAGGTATCAGTCCACAAGGGGAGATGAGGGTGGCCTGGTGGCCCCGAGGAGACTGACGGGCTCGAGGGTCATTACCAGAATTTCTATTTCTGTCTGCCTGAAATAGGCAGCCTGTGAAACCCTGCGTGAGTCATGAGGGGTTCTCAACTAAAGGCAGTGGCGGTGCTGAGTCGGGGCTCAGCCAGTGAATAGTGCAGACATAGGCACGGGGAGGCAGTGGGCTGTGGGCCGCAACAGGGCCAGGCTGGGGCGGCAGCCCCTGACCCGGGCGCCTCTGCAGGCAGGCTGACCCTAGTCTACAGGCAGGCTGAGGCTCCTGAGACGGGCTATGAATGTCCACTGAAGCAGAGACTAACCCACTAGGAAGATACTTCATTTTCACAAAGAAATAACAGCTAAAACACCCTTAGCCTAAGTGTTATTACCCCCTCCACCTTAAAAAAAAAATAAAAAGATTTAAAGACCTATAGAAATGCTTCCCCACTATATGAAAAGGCATAAAGCCAGAGAGATGATAATTTCAACTGAATTCAGCCTCAGCACTAGGGGGTACTGGGGAGAAATGGGACTGGTCAACTGGGGTCCCTGGCCTACACCCGGGCAGCAGCCCTTACTCCACAGGAAACTGCAGCCACGCGGCTGGCAGATCCAGTACTGCCAGATCTAACGATTTTCTCAAGGGAAGCCAGAAATCCAGATTTTTTTAAAGTGTAAAATCTCCCAATATTTAAATGCTTCAATGCTTTCAAGACAGAGTGGATTTAAAGGGAACACACCTATGGGCCTTATCTGGCCCTCAAGTTGCTCCCTAATACACTCTGGCCTAGCTGCTGGAGGTGCTGTGGTGAAAGCAATGGGTAAAGACAGAGGTGCCTTGGGGAGGCACCTGCCTACTTAGGCTCTCTACCTGGAGGGCTACTAGGTGCCTCAAGTTAACATGTCCACATTAGCATATCCACGTCTTATCGTCCCCAACTCCACTACCGCTCATGACAAAAATTCAGAATTTCTCTCTTCCCTCTTTCTGCACCCTACCCATCAGCAGGTCCTGTACAGGCTGTGCTCCAGATAGATCCCAAACCTGACCCTTCCCTCACCTCCACCCTTCCCTCACTGCTCTGAGTAACTTCATCTCACTGCACAGTAACTTCCCCACAAAGCAGCTTTTAAAAAATAAATTAGAAAATCAGATCACAACACTCTTCTGCTTCAGACTTTCCAACGGCTTCTTCAAATCCAAACCCACTGTTGCCATGACTTTCGTGAGCCTGAGGACCTTGATCCTGGCTCCTTCCTTCCCTTCACTGAGGCTGCTGCTCATACACTGACTCCCCAGAGGCCTTTGCTGACGACCCCTCTGTGCCGGCTCCCCTCTGTCATCCCTGCCCTGACCCTTCACTTGCATTTCTTTATTCTTCTTCTAAGCACTTATCACTACCTCATGTGTCTGTTATTGTCTGTGTCCTCTGCTAGAACATGAGCCAAATGATATCTAGGCTTTTGTCTCTATTTCACAATGTATTTTTACATCCTAAAACCACACCCAGCATGTGTTCAATAAGTATTTATTGGTCTGGAGGGATCAACGAGGTCCCCACATAAACGTTCACTGGCCAAAGCCGAGGCCGATCAGCTGCTCCCAGGGACGTCTACTCACTGATTGAGGAAGGCGAAGAGGTATCTCATGATAATCAGAGTGGTTTTGGGGAGGACCAGGAGGACCTTCCGGATGTGCAGAGCTCGCTCCTGGAGGTTGTCCATTGCTGAAAGTAGAAAGCCATGTGTTACCCTCCACTGGGATCCCAGGGACTAGTGGTCAGAAGGCCCTGACTTGCAGCAGGTACAACAGAGAGCAGCCGGTTCCAGCCCACACAGAACTGGGCCAGTGTGAGGGGCTCCTTGCAGTGGGGCTTTGGCAGTGGGGCTCTAGACCCTTCGCTGGGGCAGGACTTAAGATGTCTGCTCCTTGGGCACAGAAGGGTTGGGCAAGTTCCCCACAGCATCCGCCACCCTCTTATTACACCACCAAAACAAAGAGCTGGCCAGAAATGGCTGTGACTGTCCCACAGCCCTGGAGGGCCTGTGTGGGGGGTGGGGGGTGCTGTCCAGGTCCCGTCCTGCCCGCTCCACGCACGCACCCCTCAGCCCCTAGACAAGTCTGGCTTCTCTTCCCCACTCTCTTATCTGCAGTGGTGATGGCAAAAGGTGGCCAGTGGCAACAACTGGCAAGCAGTGATACTGGGAGAAAACCAGAGAACTTTCCGGACTCCGGGTATGGCCCAAGGCCCGGACTTCCCCAGGGCCCGCTTTCCCACATTCTTGTTGTGCCACGTGGATACTGTCATTTTCTATCAGAGCCTTTCCGTGAAAACGAAGTGGGAGATACTGGATCAGGAGCACACCTCGAGGGGAGGACTGGGCAGCCAAGGTACCCTGTACTATCCTGGCAACCCCCATTCTCTTAGCATGCTCCACCCGGGCCCCGGCCTGGAAGGAGACGTGAAGATGTGAGCAGTGCATCTCCTCAGTCACCCATAGAACTCAGGTCCACTAGGACTCCCCCAAATGGCGGGTAAGTCAACAAAACAAGGGAGCTGGCTTCCTGAGCTCTCAGGGGATGTACTAAATCAAACTGGAAACTGGGGGGTGGGAGCATTGCGGGTGGGGATGAAGACCTTCACTGATCAGGGGGGAGAGCTTTTCTTCATTTCAAAAGAACTGCCTCCTCCAGCCTCTGGAACCATTATCTCAATGGAGTCTGCTCTCAGAACGACCGAATATTAATCCAGGTTTCCATGGACAACAAATGAGAGGGTGTTCCAGTATAATAAACGGCCAGGAGCAGCTTCTCAAGCCCCAAATTTTAGAGTAAGAGGCAGAGAAATTGTAAGATACCTGTTTTATGTAAAGAAAAGTAGAGACTCTCTGAGAAAATATAGTATCACTACTTTTAAATGTGCAGAGGGTTTGAATTCCTAGAAGAATACATATTAACACACCTCACAGATAAGTCACATCATACTTAAAGCAACTAACAGGAAATATTTGTAATATATGTATTCTCCCTTTGTATCATGGAAAGCACAAGTACAAATGTATAAGCTCCTAATGGCTGAAAAGGACTGTATTTCCTATAGGAATATATTAAGAGAGATAAAGCCCAGCAAAATAAAACAGTTTAAAGTGAATCAGAAAGAAAAATCAGGAGTTCTGACTTGAGGTCCAGATCCTTCCTGAAAAGTCACTCTTTTTCCTCCCCTACAACAAGGAAGAGAAATTTCACAGAAGGAAAAGAAAAAAATCACCGTAAACTTGGAGATTTCCCTGTTGCTACAAGGTGCTCCGGCCCAGAAGTGAGCTTGCGGTCTGGGTACTTACTGACGCAGGCCATCAGGTCGTGGAAGATGTCCTTGGGGAAGAGCGGGTGCTCCAGCCCCCGGAAGTACAGCTTCAGGACGCCGGCTATGGAGTCCATGTCGTGGTCATTCTGGTCCCCAGCCAGGGGGTCCTCTCCTAAGAGTGAGAAATCACCGCAAGAAGGAGAGAGAGTGACAGGGGTAAAAACACGCAGGATGAAGCAGAGCTGGTAGGGAAGCAGTGCCCTACTCAAGCTTTCACTGAAGTCCCTCAGCGCTCTGCTCAGCACGGCGGCCGCAACCAGGGACTAGAAAAAGCAAAGGCTGCTCAGGCTCAGGGGCCCTGGGGTCAGAGCAGGGGCACAGGCGACCATTAATGCGAATCTGCGCGTGTGCCAGACTGGCTCAGGGACATTCCCTATGGGCCAGGGAAGGGACATGGCAACCGGCTCTCTCCTAAGCATCATCAAAGCGGGCCAGGCCGGGACTGAGCCCCGAGGGGAGGGAGATGCGGCCAGGGAGGCCAGCCCCTCTGACTAGCTCTCCTCCTTCCCAGCCTGCAACTAAGCACACCTACCTGCAAGAGAACGATCATGCTGGTGCTCCCCATGGAAAATTTCCTATCAGACGTAATTAGATTTAATGGTATGACCAACCTCAAATTGAAACTGTATATTCCATTACAGGCATGGAAACTGCCAAAGCTTGCCCACTACCTTAAGAGCCCACAAGATAATAAATGGGCTACGTGAACAGGCGCGTCTGCCCTGCCACCAAGGGTTCCAGGTAGAGCCGCAAACTGCCCAGATATCACAGTTAGCTTCTTGGGCTTGGGTGGACTGTGCACAGGAGAG
>SJYA01002182.1:225210-237263 GCA_006410615.1 Neotragus moschatus | reverse complement strand
GCATCTCCCTGCACATCTGGGAGGGCGGGTGGGGAGGATGTCTACAGAGGGAAGGGGCTGGGCTGAAGAGGGAGGCACGCTGGCTCGGTACCTCTCAGGGAAGAAAGGGTGGAGCCACTACCCCAGGGGAGTGGCAAATGTCTGGCCTAATCTTTAAGGCTGTTTCCTCACCTCTCTCAAAGGCGTTTTTGATGTCATTCACTTCCACCTGGGATCCTGACACCCGGAAAATTCCTTCATGCTGTAGCCCTAGAAAGACAGGGAACAGTGATCAAGGAGACAAAAAAGCAAATTCACAAGCACAGCGCCAAGCTCAGCTGAGTGTCCATCTCCCCCAGCCAGTGTGTATTTAAGCATCCTGTCTCTTTTCTTCAGGCTGGAGGAGAAAGCCTATACAGGGATGGTGGAGAGGTCACTGCAATGAATACGAGGCATTGGCCAAAAGAAAGTGCCGAGTCAGAGGCTTAAAAGGAAGAGTCATCTACATCATTTCTGATTCTGACCAAGTCTATGAAGCAGGTTCCTTTCCCAGCCTCTGCCTCTCTGTCCCTCCCACAAAGTAGAGAGGTGATTTCTGTCACCTCCTTATCCCCCAGGATCAGGGATGTGATCCAGGAGCATGGCAGGCAAGCCATTAGACACAATCAGAGCTTCCCAAGATGTGAGATCACAATTAGTACCTCAGCTATCCTAACTCTGTTCAGCTGTTCTAGGGACAGTGCTCTCACTATTTATGAAGAAGGGAGGACATATATTGGTACAGCCACAATGGAGAACAGTGTGGAGTTTCCTCAAAAGAACTAAAAATATAACTACCATATGATCCAGCAATCCCACTCCCGGGCATATATCCCCAAAAAACCATAGTTCAAAAAGATACATGCACCTTAATGTTTACTGCAGCACTATTTATAATAGCCAAGACACTGAAGCAACTTAAACGTCCATCAACAGCGGAGTGGATAAAGAAGCTGTGGTATGTATACACAATAGAATATTACTCAGCCATAAAAAGAATGAAATAATGCTATTTTGCAACAACATGGATAGACCTAGAGGTTATCATACTAAGTTAACTCAGAAAAAGACAATTATCATATGTTATCACTTACATGTGGAGTCTAAAAAATTGACACAAATGAACTTATATATAAAACAGAGACAGCACTCAACGCAAGTGGCTGCGATGGCCGGGCGGGCCGGCACACTCAGCGCAAGCGGGTGCAACGGCCGGGCAGGCCAGCGCATTCAGTGCGGCCGAGAGGAGCTATCCCACATTGGAGGACAGAGACAGTGGCTGAGAGTCCCAGGCTGTGACGGCACAGGAACAGCTGAGAAAAGCCACCCCACTTTCGAGGTCAGGGGCAGTGGCCGAGAGTGCCAGGCTGCGATGGCACAGGAACAGCTGAGAGGAGCCACCCCACGTCAGAGGTCAGGGTCAGGGCTGGGAAGAGCCACCCCGTATCCGAGGTCTGGGGCGGCGGCCAGGAGGAGCCACCCTGTGCCCGAGGCCAGGGTCGGGAGCCGGGAGGAGCCACCCCGCGTCCGGGGCCAGGGTTGGGGGCTGGGAAGAGCCACCCCACATCCGAGGCCAGGGTTGGGGGCTGGGAGAAGCCACCCTACATCTGAGGCCAGGGTCGGGGGCTGGGAAGAGCCACTGATTGATTAGCACTCAGCATGGGTGGCTGCGACAACCGGCGCACTCAGCGCGGCAGAGAGGAATTACCCCACGTCTAAGGTCAGGGTCGGGGACTGGGAAGATCAACTCGCGTCCAAGGAGCTGATGCAGGAGGGCCTAGAGGAGCTATCCCACGTTGAGGGTCGGGAGGGGCAGTGGTGAGGAGACACCCTTCCTCCAGGGTGGGGAGCGGATGCTGCACTTTGCTGGGGCAGCCGTGAAGAGATACTCCACTTCTCAAGAGAGAAGAAATCCAGCTCCACCCACCAGAACTCCAAAACAAGCCTCCCTAACCAAGAAACCTTGACAAGCCACTGATACAACCCCNTCTTTACATCAGGTGGCCAAAGTATTGGAGCTTCAGCTTCAGCATCAGTCCTTCCAATGAATATTCAGGACTGATTTCCTTTAGGATGGACTGGTTGGATCTCCTTGCAGTCCAAGGGACTCTCGAGAGTCTTCTCCAACACCATCAAAAGCATTAATTCTTCAGCACTCAGCTTTCTTTGTAGTCCAACTCTCACATCCATATATGACCACTGGAAAAACCACAGCTTTGACTAGACAGACCTTTGTTGGTAAAGGAATGTCTCTGCTTTTGAATATGCTATCTAGGTTGGTCACAGATTTTCTTCCAAGGAGCATGCATCTTTTAATTTCATGGCTGCAATCACCATCTGCAGTGATGTTGGAGCCCCCAAATAAAGTCTCTCACTGTTTCCATTGTTTCCCTATCTATTTGCCATGAAGTGATGAGACCAGATGCTATGATCTTGGTTGCTTCAATGTTGAGCTTTAAGCCAATTTTTTCACTCTCCTTTCTCACTTTCATCAAGAGGCTCTTTAGTTCTTCTTCACTTTCTGCCATAAGTGCAGTGTCATTTACATATCTGAGGTTGCTGATATTTCTCCCGGCAATCTTGATTCCAGCTTGTGCTTCATCCAGCCCAGCATTTCTCAGCATGTACTTTGCATATAACTTAAATAAGCAGAGTGACAATATACAGCCTTGACGTACTCCTTTTCCTATTTGGAACCAGTCTGCTGTTCCATGTCCAGTTCTAACTGTTGTTTCTTGATCTGCATATAGGTTTCTCAGGAGGCAGGTCAGGTGGTCTGGTTCCTCTTCCATTTCTAAATCCAGCTTGAACATCGGGAAGTTCACTGTTCACGTACTGTTGAAGCCTGGCTTGGAGAATTTTGAGCATTACTTTGCTAGCATCTGAGATGAGTGCAATTGTGTGGCAGTTTGAACATTCTTTGGCATTGCCTTTCTTTGGGATTGGAATGAAAACTGACCTTTTCCAGTCCTGTGGCCACTGCTGAGTTTTCCAGATTTGCTGGCTTATTCAGTGTAGCACTTTCACAGCATCATCTTTCAGGATTTGAAATAGCTCAACTGGAATTCCATCACCTCCACTAGCTTTGTTTGTAGTGACGCTTCCTAAGGCCCACTTAACTTCACATTCCAGGATGTCTGGCTCTAGGCGAATGATCACACCATCGTGATTATCTGGGTCATGAAGATCTTTTTTGTACAGTTCTTCTGTGTATTCTCTTCTTAATATCATCTGCTTCTGTTAGGTCCATACCATTTCTGTCCTTTATTGTGTTCATCTTTGCATGAAAATTTCCCTTGGTATCTCTAATTTTCTTGAAGTGATCGCTAGTCTTTCTCATTCTATTGTTTTCATCTATTTATTTGCATTGATTACTGAGGAAGGCTTTCTTATCTCTCCTTGCTATTCTTTGGAACTCTGCATTCAAATGGGTTTATCTTTCCTTTTCTCCTTTGCCTTTAGCTTTTCTTCTTTTCTCAGCTATTTGTAAGGCCTCATCAGACAACCATTTTCCCTTTTTGCATTTCTTTTTCTGGGGGATGGTCTTGATCCTTGCCTCCTGTACAGTGTCACGAACCTCCGTCCACAGTTCTTCAGGCTCTGTCTATCAGATCTACCATAGTTTATTCTTTATTCATCCAGGATGGTATTTAGGTTGTTTCTAATATTTTGCAATTACAAACGATACTGCAATAAATAACCTTGTGCACATGTATTTACATATTTTGGAAGTGTATCTTCATGGTAAATTCCTAGAAGGACTGTTGGCTCAGAAAACCGGAGCACATGTCGTTTTGTTCAATGTTGCCGAGTCCCCCTTCAGAAGGTCGTACAGGTTCTCATTCCCATCAGCAGCATGGGAGCAGGCCTGGTTCTCCAGAGCCTCACCACAGACATGTGCTAAGTTTTGGCCTCCACATGGACTGTGCCTGTATGGGGGCAGGGACATTCAAGCCACGACACCCAGAACCCATCACTTGTCAACAACTCCACAGCTGACGCCTGGGGTGGGTGACTGCCATGTCCTCCCTACTGCAGCAGCCTCCTGTTTCTTCCTATCGCCTTAGCTCTCCTTCAGAAAGAGCATTCCCTGTTCCTAATTCTCCAACAGCTTCCCAGCTCACTGAGAACAAAACCCAGACTGCTACCTTAGCCACTGAAACCCTATGAGTCTGGGCTCTGGCTTCATCTCCTGCCACCCTCCTCTCCACTCACTGCCCCAGCCTCACTGGCATCCTGCGTGCTTGCTTGTATGTGCCAAGGACCCCTGCCTTTGGTGTTCCCTCTCCCCAGATACCCGTGCGGCCCCTCCCTCACTTCCTTCAGGACTGCTCACGTGTCACTCCAGGCGACCTACGGGTTTCCCTGAACAACCTGCCTAGAACAGTATCCCCGCTCCATTCTCCACCTCCTCCCCTTGTTTACTTCTCTTCATGACCCTCACCAACACCTGACATATATAAGGCTCATGAGGACAGGATCTTTTTTAGGTATACAATGAGCAGTCAATAAGTATACAGATGGTCCTTGACAGACAATGGTTTGACTCACGACTTTCTGATGGCATAAAAGTGATACACACTCAGTAGAAAACTGACCGATCTTTTCTCGGCTACTCATCTGTGGTGCAGGACTCTGCTGTGATGCTGGGCAACAGTCATGGGCCTCAGCTTCCAGCCACGCGAACACAAGCGTAAACAACCAGTACACTTACTGTCACCCTGTACCCAGACAGTCATTCTGTTTTTCACTCAGTATGGTATTCAATAAATTACATGAGACACTCAACACTTGATTATAAAATTGGCTTGATAAATAGTTGCTGATTGTTCAATGGCTCTATATAACGGTGTTGCTACTGCTGCTGCTGCTGCTAAGCCACTTCAGTCGTGTCCGACTCTGTGCGACCCCATAGACGGCAGCCCACTAGGCTCCCTCGTCCCTGGGATTCTCCAGGCAAGAACACTGGAATGGGTTGCCGTTTCCTTCTCCAGTGCATGAAAGTGAAAAGTGAAGCCGCTCAGTCATGTACGACTCTTTGCAACCCCATGGACTGCAGCCTACCAGGCTCCTCCGTCCATGGGATTTTCCAGGCAAGAGTACTTGTAGTGAATGGAGATATGATGAAAAAACTGTAGCTGATTAGAATAGGATAAGTCATAAGCATGCTAAAATAATTACTACTCTAAAAACAAACCCAAGCAAGCTCCCAGTTCATTGGGAAAGAAGAAGGGGAGGAAGGGAGAGAGAACGGTTGCTTCTGAATTAAGAGAAGTGATCATCTACATACCTCCTTAGCTCCAAGGTCATTCTGTTACTGTTCCTATAACTAGTCAGCAGAGCATCTGAAAACAACTTCTGATGCCCAGTTCCTAGAAATCTTCACGGTGCTTGCTCAGATATCTGTGCTTTCTAAACACTCTTATACTTGGAAGACTGGTTCTCTGGTAACTCATCTCTTTCCCTAAATCCTGTCCAACCAGCCTAGGAGCGGGTGAGGAACGGAATTTATGAGATTCAGCTTCATCCAAGGAGAAGATAGTGTGATCTGACTTAGGCTGAGAAGGAGCCAGGCGCTGCAGACTCTAAATGTTGGCTACAACTTTAGGGGCAGTGACTCACTGAGCTCTGGAGATGTCATAAGCAGTAAGACCAAACCAGAACAAAAACTGAATATTACCACGAGTCAATGCAATAGTATAAAAGGAGATTGTTTCAAAGCAGTCTGCTGCAGAAAGCCAATGTGACATAATGGTCCAGGCAGCGCAAGGGAGATAAGAACACAGGCAAAGACGGTGAGTGATGGTGAAACGAACATGACCACTTCAGGCCAGCTAGACTTACCCACATGATAGCTATAACTTAAAACTCATTCTCAGGCTGGAAAAGGGAGTGTGTTAGTAGCTAAGGCACCTGGGGGTTAAAAACATATGATACATTTCACTGTTTAGGTGTGGCCATTCTGAGGTAGCAAACATTACGTGAACAAATAAGGTTGTATTCCTTTTCTGAGAACGCCAGGCTGGGAAGTCAATCTCTGTTCTCACTCTGCAAAGAATTCCTGGAAGTTCTTCCCAACTTTGCACAAATATGACAAGGCTGTGATCCTGCTTACCATGTCTGCTGATAAACCGGATACAGCTTTCTACCACCAGAGGAATTGCCTGGCTGGAATCCTGAAAAACCAGACAAACACAGCATTAGAATCTTCAGAGTAGCCCAGGGTCAGAGAAAAAGGACCAAAATTGTGTGGAGCTTGTCTCAGCTGGATGAGAGGCCGGACCACAAGAAGCATCCAGCCTGTGCTCCAAGCCCCAAAGCACGTGCACAACCACCTGCTTGGAATGCCTCACATAGGTCTTACATTCATCCCATCCCATATGAGGATGTCATCTTTTATTCCAAACCAGCTCCCCACCCCTGGCCATACGATCAATCAATAGATACATATATTTTGCCTCCTAAATAACCCTTAAGTCTATTTATTTCCCTCCATCTTTACTGCCACCAACCCAGCCCAACCCATCAGTATCTCCATTCCTACCCGTCATCCTACAAATCAGTTTTTCTTCCCTTATACATGGTTGCTGCTGCTGCTAAGTCACTTCAGTCGTGTCCAACCCTGTGCAACCCCATAGACGGCAGCCCACCAGGCTCCCTCGTCCCTGGGATTCTCCAGGCAAGAACACTGGAGTGGGGTGCCATTTCCTTCTCCAATGCATGAAAGTGAGAAGTGAAAGGAAAGTCGCTCAGTCATAGCCGACTCTTTGTGACCCCATGGACTGCAGCCCACCAGGCTCCTCCATCCATGGGATTCTCCAGGCAAGAGTATTGGAGTGGGGTGCCACTGCCTTCTCCGTTAGTGATCTTTAAAAGTGCTGGGTGCTTAGCTGCTGAGTCGTGTCTGACTCTCTGCGACCCCATGGACTGTAGCCCACCAGGCTCCTCTGCCTGTGGGATTTCCCAGGCAAGAATCCTGGAGTGGGTTGCTGTACCCTCCTCCAATGGATCTTCCTGACCCAGGGATCGAACCTGGGTCTCCCGTATTGCAGGTGCTTTAAAAGTGCACATTTCATCAGTTACTCTCCAGACTAAGCTCTTTCAAAGACCTCTCATTATTTTCTGTACGCAGCCTTGTGTATCCAGGGTCACATCTTATCCAGGTTTGCCTCCTGCTCCTCCCCCAACTCTGTTTCGGCCACACTGGCCCCTGTTCTACTCCTCAGTAAGTCCTTCTTTGCTCACAGATTTGAGGGAGTCATTCCTGCTGCTGGAAGCTCTCCCCACCCTGGACCCCCACCCACAGGGTCTCAGGGGAAGTATTACCTCCTCAGGGGTGCTTTTCTAGACTCCCCAGATGAGATCAAAGCCCCTGTCTCTGGGGTCTGAGTACCTTGTACTTGGCCTTCACACCCTGATTGTGACTTAATTGTGTGGGTATAAATATTTGCATTTTGTCATTAGAGTTCCACAGGGCAGCCCCTATGTCAATTGTTGCTGTCCAGTGCTGGCTAGGATGCTTTCACATAGCAGGTGTTCAATTAATATCAGTGGAAGGTAGCAGAATGAATCCACAGGAGCATCAGAGTGGGGATTTGTTTGGTATAAAAGGCAAGAAAGAAAAAAACTAACTCTTGGACACAGTAGAGACGCACTGGTACTAAAGTAAGGCCTCCTAGCAATCCATCTTTGCTCTGCCACTATGCTGGACAACCCTGCCATGTATTTAACTTCTTTGGGCCTTAACTTGATATCTACTAACTGGGGAGAGGTTGGTGGTGAGGAGAGTAATATTTCCTACTGGCACATAAACATAGTGCTTTGCATTTACAAAAGAATTTATAGAGGTGTTGGGTCATGTATTAAGTAATTTAGATGGGCTGTTCCTGATAACAACCCTATTGGGTATGTATTAATATTACCCTCAACCCTACTGGGTATGTATTAATATTATCCTCATTTGACAAATGAGGAAATGAAGGCTTAGTAAAGTGAAATAGCTGCTTATGGACACAGCTGGTAAGTAGAGGTGCCAGGATTCGAATCCGGGCAGTCTCCTCCTGAGACCAAACATCTCACTACCACCCATACTGCATCCAAGGAGCTTGGCAAACATAGCCGGGTATGAATACCAACTATTATTGAAAATCAGTAGGGTTTTCTAATGCAGCTAAATGCATTAATAACTCAGCTCTAAGGAAGAAAGGGATCAGGCAGAATGACTTTAAACCTAGCTAGAAAGGGTTTTGGGCCTCCCTGGTGGCTCAGTAGTAAAGCATTCCCTTGCAGGAGACCCAGGCTCGATCCCTGAGTTGGGAAGACCCACTGGAGGAGGGCACGGCAACCCACTCCAGTATTCTTGCCTGGGAAGTCCCATGGACAGAGGAGCCTGGCGGGCTACAGTCCATGAGGTCGGAAAGAATCAGACACGAATTCTTTTCGACAGCACAACACAAAGGGCTTTAGATGTTCAGGACAGAGACTAAGTTCTCCATTGGGGTGGATCCTGTGACTTCTGTCCATTTAGCAGGTTTTTTTGTATCCCCTTCCTGGCTCTGAATTTTCTACTGTAGCCAGGAGTTTGGCTGCAATCAGGAAAGCAACTGGCTCTCATGAAGAAGCCAGGCTGACAGGCTCCCAAGTGTGCTGGGAACCCATGATGCCGTCACAGGGAGTGGAGTGAGTCAAGGTGCAGCTGGAGTCAGGAAGGTCTCAGCGACCCAGATGCTCATCTCATGACCCCAGACCTATCTGCTTCCTCCAGCCTTCCAGCTTCAGTAGCCAGGGTCTGCCTTCTTGTTGCCATCACTAAGTAAACCAGTCAGCCTAGGGTGATCTCAGAGGAAGAATTTTCATCAGCTTTTCCAAACACCAATGAAGAAAATGGGTTCCACTATAAAAAAAATCCCAAACCCCATTTTTTGGAGGTCTTTTCTAAGTTTACAAACATCACTGTACTTGTCATTTACAAATAGTAGCAGTAGCAATGAGGACAACGATGTGAGCGTATGTAAAGATTTTCTGGCCTTAAGTTTAAACATAATAAAGACCCAGAGGGAGGGAGGTCAGGCAGCACAGGTTCTGGGCTTCAACGAGTTGTGTGAGTGCACAATTCTGCCTAGACTTGTGGGAGAAGGGACATCAATGGTAGTTAGAGGGAAGCATGCAGGGTTGCAGAAAGCAGAGCACCAAAGATATTGAGCTGCATGTCCGTGGCTACAGTGGGACATCAGAAGCAGTTCAGAGGATAACCTCTTGCAGACAAGAGTGCACCAGAGGGGGCCGGTCCTACTGCAGAGGCATATTTCCCCCAGTCCCCACTGCTCCAGTGGAGCCTAAGTCAAGAGTCCAGCGAAAACAAATACTGGACAAAGTCATGAAGGCTTCAGACTCTCTTCTTGTGATATTTTTGAAGTCTGAGTGAATTCATTTCCCCAGGACACGCCCGGTGAGGACTCTCACTTGACCATCGAACATGCTGCACACAGCTGACTGGGCAGGGTCCGTGTGTGTTCCTATTCAGTGCCTGTCCTGTCTCTCCTTTTCTCCCTCTCCCCTTCCCTCCTCCAGTGTTAGAATCCATGTCAGTTTAATTCTTCTGATTATAGTCTTTTTGGTGATATAAGCCCAGGATTGGAATGGGTCTTGAAGGATAATTGGGTCAAATCTCCATTCAATCAGAAGAAAGGAACTTTAAACCAAAAGTGGAGGGAGAAATGTAGCAAACACAACTTGGGGAAGATGGTAAAGCAGGGGCCCAGNCTGATTATAGTCTTTTTGGTGATATAAGCCCAGGATTGGAATGGGTCTTGAAGGATAATTGGGTCAAATCTCCATTCAATCAGAAGAAAGGAACTTTAAACCAAAAGTGGAGGGAGAAATGTAGCAAACACAACTTGGGGAAGATGGTAAAGCAGGGGCCCAGTGATTCGCAGGGGAAAGCAATCAAGAAGGTGGCCAGAAAATGTCTCAATGTGCCACCGTTTGGCTTAACTCCTCACACATGGACTTCTCCAGGTACTGATCTTTGACACACTTGTTAGATGTCCACTTTCACCACGGGAGAAAACACTTGATTGGATGTCAGTAATAAGGAAAAAAGAGGCATCAGCATTCACATGTGGGGCTTCAGGGATTGTGAGGAATGGAGGGTCCCCAGTAAGAGAAGGAGAGAAGTAAGGAGAAGTGCTAAGGAACCGAAGATGTAGCTGAGAAACTGAGGAAACAGACACTGAGGGTAGGGGGCCCAATTCAACTCCCGAGCACCAGTGTCCTGCCTATTAGTTAGGAGCTGGATACAAAGACTCTGAACAGCAGCAATACCTGACAAGTGGACGCTTTGGGAAGGAGAGAGGCAGATTCATCTAAGGCAACACAAGTGACAAGGCAAAGAGTATGGAAGGAAGTCAAAAGAGGGCCAAACCACAGGGAAACGCCTACAATCCAAGAAACAGAGAGATGGGCCAGGAAAGACGACATGGAAGTAACAGGAAAGAGAAAATTCTGGGCTTGATGGGAGGAGGGAAAGCTTAGAAAAAAGCAGTTGAGGATTTTTTTTTTTTAAAGAAAAGTCAGATGGTCTGAGGAGAAGGCAACGGCACCCCACTCCAATACTCTTGCCTGGAAAATCCCATGGACAGAGGAGCCTGGTGGGCTGCAGTCCATGGGGTCACTGAGAGTTGGACATGACTCAGTGACTTCACTTTCACTTTTCACTTTCATGCACTAGAGAAGGAAATGGCAATCCACTCCAGTTCTTGCCTGGAGAATCCCAGGGACGGTGGAGCCTGGTGGGCTGCTGTCTATGGGGTTGCACAGAGTTGGACATGACTGAAGCGACTTAGCAGCAGCAGCAGATGGTCTGATCATAGGTTTTGGTGGAGTCAAAAATGACTGGAACGCCATGGGGGACCCTCAAAAACAAAAGCTACTGGGTTCTTCTTGTTTGGCCAATTTGCCATCAACAACCAACCAAATTATATTTCCTTGTTACTTATATACGATTATGCCTCTTCCAAGTTACTTACTATTTACCTTCCTGAGTATTTTAGAAAAACACTGATCCACCATTAGATTTGACCTGCTGGGAAAAAAGTGAATGACAACAAGGTCTTTACTTGATTGGGGTTTTTGGTGCACCTTGGAACCCGAGTTCTAGCACGAGTTCTTACACGAGTCTAGCACCAGGTAAACGTGCCAGGCACAGCAGGTGGAAAACCAGATGGGTGCCACTCCTCCCTGATTGCAGTCCGACCAGGGACGCACACCACCAGATTGTGGCCGCTGGCACTCCTCCCATCCAGGCTCCATCTCCGCATAGGAGTCTCAGTTTCAGTCCAGGAAATGAAAGGAACAAACTTCAAGTTCAATCCTGTTCTTACTTTTGAAGAAGGGAGTGGCAGCGGGGGATGAGCGGGGCTTGCTCCCTCTTTAAGATATCCACCTATTAATTTTAAATGTAATAAATGGTCTCTAGGAGGCACTTCATTCCTCTATAGTTTTAAATGAAATTATGAAAGACGGGCGGGGGGCTGTGGAGAAAGAAATAGAGGAACAAGAGGAAAGAGAATTGCAATGACATTTTTATAATTTAAAAAATGTGTAATTGCATCTGATGGTATTCTCATTAAAAGGAGATCCAAAATAGAGAAGGGAAAAAAACCGTGACCACAAAGCAAAGGCAAGTGCGGCTGTGTTATCAACTTCCCCAGCTGGACGGCCCAGCCAGCTGAAGCAGTGAGATTGGCCAAAGATCCTGCGGGCACTGCCACGGCCACAGAGACCACGTGCCCTCTACATTCCATTATCTCTCTGTGGCTAGAGCCACTGCGAATTACCCAAAACGATTTTTAAAGCCTGGATCAGCTTTCCCTTGAGTAGACACAAAGACATTTCTGAGCTCTCTCCACCCCCTCCCTCTTTCGTGGTCTCCTAGAGAAAGGGCGCCACTCCAAAGACAGTTCTGGCTCAATCTGTCACAGTCAAACCAGATCTCTAGTATGTAAGAGAGAGTAAATGGCCAGAGATGTGAGAAC
>SJYA01002182.1:130840-223191 GCA_006410615.1 Neotragus moschatus | reverse complement strand
CAATGAAGTTGCAGCAACATTAAACAGACTATGACTAAGGGGCTTCCCAGGTGGTGCTAGTGGTAAAGAACAGGCCCACCAATGAAGGAGACATATCAACGTGGGTTCGATCCCTGGGTCGGGAAGATCCCCCAAAGAAGGAAAGGGCAACCCACTCCAGTACTCATGCCTGGAGAATTCAATGGAGAGAGGAGCCTGGTGGGCTACAGTCCATATGGTCGCAAAGAGTTGGACACGACTAAAGCAACTTAGCATGCATGCATTATGACTAAACTGTACAGTCCAAACGCTAGCATAACGTCAGGAAAGTGTCTTCCCCATCCACCGTGGCGTTCCATAAATATCTGGGATGTCACCATTTTTACCAGACACACTTGGCTCTTACAGGGTCCTTACCTGTTTCCTCACAGTTGAGCTACGTCTGTGGTCAATGGGGAGGAAAAAGAGAAAACGGGATTAAAAACAATCTGTGAGGTGGCTAATGAAATAAGTCATATTAAACAGTTCAGGTCCAGAAGAGACTTGCTAAATTACCTTTCAAATAAAGCCCAATCAAGCGCTTTTCACAAAAGCTTAGAGGTCTCTGCTTTTAATATTTGCCACCATTCAAAAGACTTGGCGGGAACTGGCTCAATTTGCAATAAAATACGTATGGGTTAGACAACAGGAAGACCTCTGTATGCAAGGAGACACTAATAAACACCAAAGGAAGCTACGGTTTTCTTGGTTTTCTTCCTTTTGAAAATCCTTAGGGAAAAGTTAGGGAGTGATATTCCTGGAATTTAGAGGGTAGAGGGTCCAGACTGGAAGGAATCTTGGTGATTCCATAGGTCAATGCTTTTCAGGCTGTGTTTAGCCTTGGAAGCCTTTGCTCCAAGGGAATCTGATTCAGACAGCAACCTCCCAAGCAAGGAGAGCAGCTCTCTCTCTCTGATCAAAGGCAGGAGGTAGGGACCAGAGCTGGGCTGCTGGGCACTGTCTGTCCCTTCCACTAGGCTGCTCTTAGGAACTCTCTGGAATCCTGGAGCTTCCTGGATCTAGGTAAATGCTCTCTCTTGTCTTATAGATGAGGAACTGGAGTTCAGAGAGGGGAAGGGAACAGCCCAACGTCACACAGTGAGTAACCCAGCATAAGGAAATTCAGCTCAGCTCTTTTCACTCCTATAGAGCCTTCCGCAGATATGGAACTTCAGGTGAACTCAGACTAAGTCTCTACCACCCAGAAGATAGAATCCCATTATCCTGATTCCCTCCAGTCAACAAGACTAGTATATTAATGGGATCTTTATTGTAATCCACAATGACAAAACGATGAAGGGCCAATGAAGGCATTTTTGAATAATGAGCCTATAATTGTAAACAACCTCATGATTGTTGTATGTGCTGGCAGATATAAGTGGTTTATATTTAACGGGCTAACCAGGGTCTCTAAGGAGTCCAGCTCATGAAAGCTCTTCCCCCCGTTAAATCGGCACATTTGTAGGCATCTGAGAACCACTGGCTGAATGAAAGCCTTGCTATCTGCCAACTCATGCGTTTTCTCATAGCAGCTCCATGACTGAGAGGGAAAATATTTGGCTGGGGTGGGGGAGGGCGAGGAAGGTGGGGAAAGACCGGGAGGGCTGCATACTTGTACATCAGGCGAGGATTTGTACCAATGCTGTTGGCGAGCAACGCAAGGTAATATTTCATTATCCAGCAACACTCACTATTAGAGGCTGTCATCTTTTCCACATATAAAAAAACTTCTCAGGTCAAAGGCTATCTTCTGATCTTCGTTCCCTGGGTCAGAGACTTCCCAAAACCCACATGGTGAAGTCTAGACACTCAGCTGAGGTTTCCAGGGTCCTCCAGCACTGACCATTTCAGGTCACTGGGACTCAGGTCATTTCAGGTCTCACTCACTTCAGGTCATTTCAGCAAATGGTAATTCCCTTCACTCAGTTCTGCTCAGCAAACCTCATTTCCATTTGGGGCCAGATGGGGTCAGCAAGGCAAAGGGATGGAAGCCACCCCAGCCCTAGGCCACTCCTTTGCAGAGCCATTCAACACTGCTAGCTCAGCTCCTCAGCTCTTTACCTGACCAGAAAGGGTCTCTCTCCATCCCCTCCAGGGCTGTCCCAGGCCACACCTACCTGGCCAGACTGCAGTCTGTCCGTTGACCTGTTGGAAAGACAGAGGCAAAAAGCACATGTTGAAGCAAATGAGGTGAAAGGGGAGACCTGCTCCTAGGAATGACAGTGTCTGCCCGTCTCNGGGTGGGGAGGTGGGGGGGCGGAGGGCAGGGCTCTATCTTGCCTTTAAAGGTTGCTAATTGTTGATTACAGTTCAGCTCATCTAGAACAACACCCTCCCCCACCCCAACAGTCTCTCTTACTAAAGGCTCAGCTTTCATCTGCAAAAATATTCCGAGCCATTATTTCCAACATCTGTCCCATTTCCATTCTGGAATATTCATACACATCAATTATCCCTCTGTGGCAAGAACAAGGGGCTCTTGCGTTTTGATGACAAACGCATGCAGAAGGCAGGGACATGATGACTTGCACACAGGAAGGTCTATTTTTTTCCTTATTGCCAGAACTTGTCATCTCTAGATGAAGGCAATGTGCAGCGCTAATGAACGGTCACCAGCCTTCGCCCGCTGTAGTAGCACATTGGGTATATATATGCATGTGTGTTGCAAACCCATTCTCTCTCTCATACACACACATACACACAGTCTCTCTCACACTCAGGCTTGTTCCCCATCTCACATATGGGTCATGCTTAGACTCTCTTGGCAAAAAGAAATCACAGTTATACTTTGTTTCAAATAGTTCTGGGCATTCTTTCCTCTGATTCCCTGTGGAGCAACCTGCTAAGGCAGAGTAAAGACTTTCTATAAGCAAAATTTAGACCTGTTCAGCCTGAGTCCCTTGGGTGTGTATGTAGGGTGGGGGGTGGGGGGTTGCGGGGAGAAGAAAACAGAAGTTATTTAACAGGCTTTCATCACATAAAAGAAAATGCATTAAAAATCACAAGATCAAAGACACTAGATATAGAAGAATTAATCACCAGGGGAAATCGTTCAGGGCAGGAGAACAGGGTAAGAAGGGTGGGTTAGGAGGCTCTGGAATGGAAAGTGGGGCTCTGAATCCAGGGGCCTTTGAGCCAATGAGCACGGTATACTTGCCTAGATTCTGCACTCGGTCTGAGGAGAGCTCAAGAATTGATTTGAGAACATTTGACCTCTGTGAGAACGCAGCTTTTGCCTTTCACTGCCGGTACTACCTGTCCCGGTCCCCATCTTTAAGCGAGGAGATCAGTGGGGCAAGGAGGAGGGGGGGGCAGGGCATTCAGAGGCATCCCTGACCTGGGAATCCCATTAATCAGAGGATGCTGAGAGCTGGGCAGGAGAGCTGGGCAGGGTGCCAAACACCCCAGAGAAGCTTCTCTTTCAACTTCTGCCTTCTGTTTGACAACTGAGGAGAAAGTCCAGAGTGCCAGTCCAGCCCTCTGCCTTGCTACTTTCAGGGTCTGATGAAAATCACCTTATGAGACCAGACAGTCTGCTCAGCACCAGAGCCTCCACCTGGCCAAAGCAAGGAGAGGGCTGCCTCTGAGCCCCAGGACCCACCAGAGCCTCCACCTGGCCAAAGCAAGGAGAGGGCTGCCTCTGAGCCCCAGGACCCTTCAAAACAAGAGAGAAGCACTGCCCACCCTGACGCTACTCGCAGCTGCAGTCTGCCTGGCACCCCACCCCTGGGACGCCTCTCCTCTGTTCAGAGCAGCTGTGTAGCTGACCTCACAGCTCCCCACCCTCTAGCTCCAGCCTCCGTCCTGCCACAGAGGAGCCGAGAGTTTGACCAAAGGGTCTGGAGAGGAAAGGACCCGTCAGCTCCTTGGCCCGGGTAGCAGCAGAGGAGGTGCCGGAGGGGGCAGAGCGCAGGCTCGCTCCGCTGAAATGAGCAGCTGATGCACACTGGCGCTTCATTAGGCACGGGCCTTTCCCCATTACTCAGGCGGTCATCTGGGGCGTGTGCTTCCACATCGAACAAGCGAGGAAAAGCAGCGCGTTCACATAACCAGATCGGGGCCCACTTTGCTGAGGAGCGAGGCGCGTGCTCAGCACTAGGGCCAGGACCCGGCCTGCCCCTTGCTGCCAAGTCTCCCGCAGAGCCCACACTCACTCTCTCCCAGGGTTTTCTGGAGAAGGTCATGCTTGGCTTGTAGCTTGGTGATGAGGTTCCTGCCCTCCAGGTACTCCTTCATTTTCTGTAAGGGAAGAGGAGGACAGAGAACAGTCAGACGCCAGAAGGGCAGGAAAAAAAAAAAAAAAAAAAAATCACAGATGCTCAGCTGTACAATTCCCTTTCTAAGAGGGCTTTTGGTTTCTGACCCAATTTCCACTGGGTTCCTTTTTTATTTGTTTTAAAGGCCCTGTGCCTCTGAGCAGCTGCTGATTTTCCTGGTGGATTAGTGTCCTGCTTTATGTCTTCCTAGGAGCGCCACATCGGCCACTGAAAGAAACTGGCTCCTTGAGCCCGAGCCCCGCATCCATCTTTTTCAGCTCCAGCGAAGAGCTGCGGGTGGAGGGACTCACTGAGCCTCGCCTTCCTGAGGAGAGGACACACACCTGCGGCTGGTCAGCTTGTCCCCTCTCCCGACACCCTCCCCTGCAGGCCCCTCCCAGGGGCATTCCTTCACAACAGCAGCAGTGTCAAGGCTCAGCCCAGCCCGGCACTCAGAGCATCTCTATCTGAGCTGTATTTCAATTGGCCTGCCTCTCTATGCTGAGCGGAGTCTCTGCAGAAAGCCTGGGTTTTCTCAGCACACAGAGGGAGGGGCTGCCACACCCCACTTGCATAACNCTGACACCCTCCCCTGCAGGCCCCTCCCAGGGGCATTCCTTCACACCAGCAGCAGTGTCAAGGCTCAGCCCAGCCCGGCACTCAGAGCATCTCTATCTGAGCTGTATTTCAATCGGCCTGCCTCTCTATGCTGAGCAGAGTCTCTGCAGAAAGCCTGGGTTTTCTCAGCACACAGAGGGAGGGGCTGCCACACCCCACTTGCATAACACCCGCTGGAGGTTCCAAACACAGATGAGGTTTATGGAAATGTGATCCCATCTGCTCTAACAGTCGAAATATGACTGCCGCACTGCGCTTTGTGAGTGACTTCTCTCAACCCTTGTCTGCTCAGTGAGAGACTGTACTTCCCTGGACAATTCAGCCAATCTTCAAAACAACCCTAGGAACCATGATAACCATTATCCCCATTTTACGGATGAGGATGCTGAGATTTGGGGCGATTCAGTAAGTGGCTTTAGGTCAAATAATTAGTGAATGGTGGAGCTAGTCTCCATATACGGAGTTTCGCAATACAATGTGTGCTTTTATTTTTTAATTCATTTTTTGGCCACACTGCGTGGCATGTGGGATCTTCGTTTCTGGTCCAGGGATTGAACCTGCACCTACTCTAATGGAAGTTCGGAGTCGTAACCACCGGCCTGCCAGGGAAGTCCCCAATGTGTGCTTTTAATCGTTATGATAAAGTGTTTGATCTGCTATGGTGCCGAGCGGAAGGAGAGAAGCAGAGTAAAACCAGTTTTTAGAGTACTTTAGCATGCATTTGACTCCCAGGATAACTGCATACAGCCCACAGGGACGACATCATTGTTTCCAGGCCCGGATCCCAGGCCTCTGGACTCTCATCATGGTGTCTTTCCCACCCCGCTCCACTGCTGTTCACGGGCATCTCAGTTTGCCTTGGCTGTCTTCTGCTGCAACAGTTCCTCTTCTGGGCCGGGGTCATCTGCCCACCTCTAAACTCAGAGGCAAAAACGGCAGTGTCTCCCCGAGTGTGATCTGTGAATCACTGGTGATCCACAAAGTAGTTGAAGAGGGAAGTGGATATAACACTTAAAATGATAATTGTTCTGCCTTTTTTAAAAAATGTACTAACCAAAAAGTAGAGATCAAGCCTTTGGAGTGAAAGTAGAAAGAAAAGGTGCAAAAACTGTGAGTTACTTTTAATCTCTTTACTTTTCTGTGCAGTGTGAACTTTTAACAGTGCATATTTCTCCCTCTCCCTTATAAAAACAAAGAAAACTGCAGCTTTCTCTGGGACGCTCATCTTCACCCTCCCACGTTCACCCAGCTGCTCCTGTGTAGACACCGGCAAATCTCTGACAGCACTTCTCACCCAGCCCTGTCACGGAGGCTTTGTTGCTCCTGTCTCTTTCCCTCCAGATGGTCTCCTCCCTATGGTCGGAGACCAAGGCATTCATTATTCTTTGTGTCCCTGATACTTAGTACTGTGCCCAGCGGATAGCAGACACTCAATAAATCCTTGAAAATTAGTAAATAAATGAACAGTCTCACTCTCCTCTGGCTAGAACCCTCCTCAGCAGTGACAAACCATGCTTCCAAGTATGCCCCTACTCTCACGGAAGACAAACAAAAAACAAGCCCTACGCCACGTCATTTCTGCCGCTTTCCTCACGACCCGTTCCCTCTGCTCCTTTGTGCTTTTGCACGAGAACATCTGCTTAAACACGGGCTCTGTTGTCACCTTCCTCATCCCATCTGCTCCAGCTGCCAGCTCACCTGCCGTCAGTCTTCCCGGCATGACACCCTAATCCCCAACCAAAGCCAACTGTGAGGCCTGGAACTGTACTTCAGGGCTGAGAGGTGAAACACCTTCAGGAAACATCCACTGTGAACATCGGAACCGCCAGAGGCCCCTCTTTGGAAGTTCATTCCAAGGAGACTCTAAAGGTTTCCTAATGAGGGAAAATTCGCCCATGGTAACCCTTAAAAAGAGACCAGAGTGCTCAGAAAACAGCGCAAATTTTGAAAGGAGATGCAAACTCCTTCCTGTCACTCGTGTGTATACTTGCGATTTTAGAGATCATTTTTTTCATTCATGTTCACAGTTCGCTGCTTAACTCTGGCTGTCACTCAGTGAACCATTAAAATAAATAACAATCTGATAAAGAGGTATGATGAATTACCTTTTCGGATTCCACTAAATCCTGAAGGATCAAAAGCTGTGTCAAGGTATGACCTGCATCCCTAATAGTGGAAACAGTGGTAGGAAGTTTTCCATCTGGGTAAGCTGGCTATGCGGAGGTAAAAGCATCCTATTTGCAGGCATATCATTTACACTTTCCTGTCCCGCCCATAAAGTGCTCATCTCTACAAGAGGTCTGCTGGAAGAGTAACTGGGCTTTCCTGGAGGACCTTGCTTAGCAGGATTCAGGTGCTGCTGTCCTGACACACAGTGAAGAAAGCCAAGACAGCTGAAGACAAGGGAGGAAGGTGGCTTTTCAACGATTTCTGGAGACCAGGGGCCAAAAGAACTGTTCACGGGTAATTTCAAAATCCTTCCTTGGGCAATGAGAGTCACTTTCCTTAACTAAACCATGTTCCAATATTAGGTAATTAATTTTCTTTCATTCCACTTCCTCTACCCTGCTCCTCTCCCCAAACATCTAAAGATAGAGTGATCACCTGGACTTGTTCTCAGTGGAGAAGAAAGAAAAGGATCCTGGTCAATTTCAGATCACCAAAATGAAGTCAAATTCCTAAAACACAGCCTGACTGCCACACCCCATGAGCTGCTCCCACCCGCCCCACTCCCATCATTTAACACTCAATATTACCAAAACTGAGAATTTCTTCCAAAAGGAGATGGGGAAGCAAGAGTCTACTGGATGATTTTGGTTTTTGCCATTGTGAACCTTCAATTCAGTTTTTATGATCTCATTAATTTCTTTCTTAATTATTCTTAATTTAGTATTAACAGTCAGTGAGGAGTTTTATTCATTGAAAAGGATTAGTATGAAAATCTTTCTTTCTGAGCCCACCCTCCCTTACTGACATTTTAATTGTAGTAAGATGAAGAAGGCTAAGTTGGTATATGTGAGTCCTACCACTTGTAACTCTTCTCACCTTGGGCAAGTCACTTAACTCCCAGAACTTAAGTTTCCCCAACTGAAAAATGGGGATAATATCTTTTTTCACAAGGGTGTTCAAGATGAAATAAAGAGAACAAAGATGACTGTGATTGACGCCAACCAGCAGATACTGAAAAGTATTCCTTATACAGAATCACTTGGTCAACTAACTGAAAAACAGCCCTTCCCTAAATTTCTTTGCTCTATGCTAATACTTAAGAAAGCTTGGCAATTCCCTGGTGGTCCCAGTGGTTAGGACTTCCACTGTCAAGGGTCTGGGGTTCAATCTCTGGTCGGGGAGGTGAGATCCTCAAGCCACGTGGTGCCACCAAAACCAAAACCAAAACAAACTCAAAGCAGGTTTCCATCCTTTAAAAAGAAAAAAAGGGGGCACAAGAATGGTTTTCAAATTTAGTTTTAAAACGCCTCCTCCCTTTAAATACATTCTTACCATGGTGCTATACAACTCATGGACCTTGCCTGTGCATTAAATTTAACCTGTGAACCCAAGGTCACAAGTCTCCACCACGATGAGAAAGGGGTGGCTGGGAGGGGTGAGCTGTGCCTAGTCAGCCCCATGCAGTGCACAGATATACACAGATGTCCTTACTGGGCCTTCTTCCCCACCAGCCAAGCGCACTGACATTTCCCCTCCTCCCCGTCAATTTTTAAAGCAGGAGACAGCTGTCAGACAGAATACATAAAAGAGCAAGTCTTTCAACAGAAGCATATCTCCCCACCTGAATTGACATGGCAGGGGCATTCATTCAGTAATACCCCCTTAGTACACATTTATCACCTATCTGCTTATTCTTGGAGAATACCAAGAGAAAAAAGATCTTGGGCCACATCAAGTCTAGCATTCTTAGAGCACTGTCTATTCAATGGCCAAGGAACGGGTTTCTCTACAAATTCTTACCGTACCCAAATCTGTCCCCTCAAATTCAGGCAGCCTAGTTTTGTTTATTTTATAAACAATTCATCCCCATTTCATCCCCCATTCAAGAATCCCATACTCTAGTCCTCACACAAGGAAATACCTGTAGGGTTTGACAGTACTTAGCTGGTTAGCATGCAGACTAGAGATCTCTTCATAAAATTAGAGATAGGGAGGGAACATTTCATGCAAGGATGGGCATAAAAAAGGACAGAAACAGTAAGGACCATTTAACAGAAGCAGAAGAAATTAAGAAGAGCTGGCAAGGATACACAGAAGAGCTATACAAAAAAGGTCTTAATGACCTGAATAACTATGATGGTGTGATCACTCACCTAGAGATAGACATCCTGGAATGTGAAGTCAAGTGGGCCTTAGGAAACATTACAATGAACAAAGCTAGTGGAGGTGATGGAGTTCCAGCTGAGCTATTTAAAATNGAATACACAGAAAAGCTATACAAAAAAGGTCTTAATGACCTGAATAACTATGATGGTGTGATCACTCACCTAGAGACAGACATCCTGGAATGTGAAGTCAAGTGGGCCTTAGGAAACATTACAATGAACAAAGCTAGTGGAGGCGATGGAGTTCCAGCTGAGCTATTTAAAATCTTAAAAGATGATGCTGTTAAAGTGTTGCACTTAATATGTCAGCAAATTTGGAAAACTCAGCAGTGGCCAAAGGACTGGAAAAGGTCAGTTTTCATTCCAATCCTTAAGAAGGGCAATGACAAAGAATATTCAAACTACTGTACAACTGTGCTCATTCACATGTTAGTAAGGTTATGCTCAAAATCCTTCAAGCTAGACTTCAGTAGTTTGTGAGCTGAGAACTTCCAAATGTATAAGCTGGATTTAGAAAAGGCACAGGAACCAGAGTTCAAATTGCCAACATCCACTGGATCATAGAGGAAGCAAGGGAATTCCAGAAAAACATCTATTCCTGCTTCACTGACTAGGCTATAGCCTTTGACTGTGTGGATCACAACAGACTGAAAAATTCTTAAAGAGATGGGAATACCAGACCACCTAACCTGTCAAATCTGATCCAGGTCAAGAAGCAACAGTTAAAACCCGACATGGAACAACAGACTGGTTCAAAACTGGGAAAGGAATGTGACAAGGCTGTACATTGTCACCCTGCATATTTAACTTATATGCAGAGTATATCATGTGAAATGCCAGTCTGGATGAATCACAAATTGGAATCAAGCTTGCCGAGAGAAAAACCAACAATCTCAGATACGCAGGTGATATCACTCTAGTGGCAGAAAGTGAAGAGGAACAAAAGAGCCTCTTGATGATAGTCAAAGAGGGGAGTGAAAAAGCTGGCTTAAAACCCAACATTCAAAAAACTAAGATCATAGTATCTGGTCCCATCACTTCATGGCCAATAGAAGGGGAAATAGTAGAAGCAGTGACAGGTTTTATTTTGGGGGCTCCAAAATCATTGCGGATGGTGACTGAGGCCATGAAATTAAAAGACATTTGCTTTTTGGAAGAAAAGCTATGACAAACCTAGACAGTGTTTTAAAAAGCTGAGACATCCCTTTGTAGACAAAGGTCCATATAGTCAAAGCTACAGCTTTTCCAGTAGTCATGTATGGATGTGAGAGATGGACNGCCATGAAATTAAAAGACATTTGCTTTTTGGAAGAAAAGCTATGACAAACCTAGACAGTGTTTTAAAAAGCTGAGACATCCCTTTGTAGACAAAGGTCCATATAGTCAAAGCTACAGCTTTTCCAGTAGTCATGTATGGATGTGAGAGATGGACCATAAAGAAGGCTCAGCACTGAAGAATTAATGCTTTTGAACTGTGGTGCTGGAGAAGACTCTTTGAAAGTCCCTGGGACGGCAAGGAGATCAAACCTGTCAATCCTAAAGGAAACCAACTCTGAATATTCATTGAAAGGACTGAAGTTGAAGCTGAAACTCTAACATGTTGGCCACCTGATGCAAAGAGCTGACTCTTTGGAAAAGACCCTGATGCTGGGAAAGACTGAAGGCAAAAGGAGAAGGGGTCAGCAGAGGATAAGATGGTTAGACAGCATCACTGACTCAAGCGACATGAATCTGAGCAAACTCTGGGAGGTAGTGAAGGACAGGGGAGCTCGGCATGCTGCAGTCATGGGGTCGCAACAAGACACAACTTAGGGACTGAACAACAACAACAGCCGCCTATGAGAAGGGAACTGGTTAAATGAACGATGTAACACCTGTCTGTACAAATGAAATTCTGCTCAGTCATTTAAAAAAGAGTTAGATCTTTTTGGAATAAATTGAAGATAATATCNTCGGCATGCTGCAGTCATGGGGTCGCAACAAGACACAACTTAGGGACTGAACAACAACAACAGCCGCCTATGAGAAGGGAACTGGTTAAATGAACGATGTAACACCTGTCTGTACAAATGAAATTCTGCTCAGCCATTTAAAAAAGAGTTAGATCTTTTTGGAATAAATTGAAGATAATATCTCAAATAAATTAAGTAAAAACAGCAAAGTGAAGAACAGTACTGATGACACACTTCCATTTGTACTGCTATTTATTTCCTCATATTTCTAATGTAATAATATTATATTAAAGGGTACATCAGTCATTGTGTCCACACAGAACATCTTTGGAAGGACACAGAAGAAACTGGTGTCAGTCACTGGCAGGAAGTGTGGGTTAGGAACAGGTAGAGGCTTGACTTCCTTGCTTTTTTGAAATCTTTGCATCTTTTAAAAAAAATCTTTAATAGTTACAATAAAATAGGCAATGGGAAAAAAGGCGGACAGTGCAGGATTGCGTGTTACAGAAGTGATGCAAAGCCGAGGAGATCAGAAAACCTCTGTCCTCCCACTTAGAGCAAAAGAGCAGAAAATTGAGCGGTTCCCGAGCCTTTCCCTGACCTCAGCTTCCTCACCAGGGCAAAGAGAAAAAGCTCGTGTNCGGACAGTGCAGGATTGCGTGTTACAGAAGTGATGCAAAGCCGAGGAGATCAGAAAACCTCTGTCCTCCCACTTAGAGCAAAAGAGCAGAAAATTGAGCGGTTCCCGAGCCTTTCCCTGACCTCAGCTTCCTCACCAGGGCAAAGAGAAAAAGCTCGTGTCTTGACACCAGGAGACCAGTACACCAGTGTTCTGGTTTCAGCTCTTGGACAAGCTACCCATCCTTTTTGAATTTTTGTTGTTTGTTAGTTCTTGAAAAAAAAAAAATCTTTCAAATGAGAAGATTTGGCTAAATGATTTTAAAAAAACACTTCAAGCTTTAAAATTTCATGATTATTTTCCCGGTACTCTTGCAAACGACCGACCTTTATAGATCATGCTTCAAGTTTCCAATCGCTGTCATCTGGGCAGATCAATCTGATGACAGCCAAGAGTGCTCAGAAAGTATTCCCAGCAGCCCTCTGGGTCACTAGGCACACTACCTAGCCTAGCTGTGACAAGAGGCCTCTTTCCAACTTTCCAAAAGAAGGGAACCTACAGGAGGTGATACTCCGATGTCTTTAAAGGGCACAGGCAGGCACAGGAAACAGAAGAGTAAACGTTTGTAAAGGCAAAGACTAAGGGGAGCACACCTGCAGTTGTCTGGGCTTCGTGGGTTTGGCAAGCACAAGCAGACATCCTGGTGAACATCCACACACCACCCCAAAGTCCTTTTAACATGAACTGAATTATCTGACGCATTCCAAACACCAATCACAAAAATGGTGAACTCTTTTACAAATCTGTTACTAGACAAGCCTGGACAAAAAAGCTTTCTGTTAGTCAAGGAAATTTACACACAATTTTGATAAGTAGCATTATGGTCACAAAAGACAGGAAATGAGTTAGTGGACATCAGTGCATTCAGACAGAAGTGAAAGGGTGGGCAGGATTTGGGAGATCGCCGGTTTGAATATGGTCATTCCTGCTCTTACTAAAGGTCAATTCTAAATACAAATGTAGCGTCCCTTAAAGCTCAGAAGTAATTTCTGAAGTCTTAAATACAGATTTTTATGTTCAAAATTCTCATTTAATCAAAAAATGGAAATCTTCTGCAATGGAACAAGACTGGGTCATTTAAGTAGTGTTATATCTAAGCAGTCCAGACAGAACAGTCAGAGAATCCTATTATTTAAAGCCTCTCGAATATTTAACAACCTCCAGAGATAAAGAAGCTTGGGGAGGTACACAGCCCTCACTATACAGAGAAGAAGTTTCTCCCAAGTCTGTCCCTGATTTTTCATGCCTTTATGCTTTTTGCACATGCTGCTCTGGTCTCAAATTCTTTTTTCTTCTTGATTCTCTGCCTTATCAGCACAAAGTCACTTTGTGAGTAATGTTTTCCCAACTCCATTCATCATGGTTGACATTCATACACGTGTGCATGTATGCACTTAATATTTTTACATTTATTTTTTAAATTATCAAAATTAACCTATTATAATTCTTTAGAAATATATGCAGTAAAAAAGAAGTTCTCCCTTCACAGGCCTAATTCCACCATTCTCTTCATTTGATATTCTTAGCATTCCCAGCTTATATAGCACAGTGTCAGAATAGATCCTTAATAAATAAATGATCAATGAATAATTTAATAATTTTCACTGAATAAATTATAGTGATAGGGATAATAAATTTTCAGCATTTTTGAGTACTTACTACAAAATAGGCAATATGCTATATATATTACAAAAATGAATGAATGAGCCAAAATATCATTCTATTCTTTCTTTGTATTGATTTTAGCATTTTACTCATAAATATATTTAAAGCATGTTATAATTAAATGGCTTTCACTTAAATTAATCATTTAAGTGAAAACAGCAGATTATAAAACAATATGTATAGCAGTATGCCGTTTTTATAATAAAATGATAAATACATGTTCACATCCATGTGCATCCACAGAAAAAAGCCTGAAAGAGAATATATTCTAACACTATTATCTGTAGGTATTTGGGATTATGGATAATTTTTAGTTTCTTCTTTCTTACTTCTAAAGTTTATATAATAAGCATGTTTTATTTTGTATAACAAGAAAAAAAAGTTATTTTTAAAGTTATTTAAAAAAAAAATACTGTTCAATCACACCCTTTCAATAGTCTTCTTTAGGACTTAAAATTTTTTTTGAAGAATTCTTAGTTTAACTACTTGAAGAAACAGATTTCTTCTTTAAAAGAGATAGCAAATCAATAGTGTTCCTAATGGAGAAAGGGCAGTGTTCAAAGAAGAATTAAACAAATGGTTCCAGTTGTAGGAGAAATTCAATTTGCTACTTGCAGACTATGCTGCTTGACTGAGAAACAAGTTAATTCTGCTCATTCAGAATCAGTATGCATATTCACTGGCTATATTTCCTCTCACATCTGCAAACTTAATTTCTTCTTTCTTAGTTGTCAGAAGATTAGGAAATAAATTTTAGCTCAGGCAATAAATCCTACTTGGCAGGCTCGAAATAACTCAATTATTAAAAAGTAGCACCAAAGACCAACCAGCAACCTCCCGAAGGACTGTTAACACTACTTAAAAAAAAATGGGTCCATCTGTCTGAAGAGGACTGGGAGATACATGAATAACAAAATATAAATATAATGTTTTAGAATTCTCTGCAAACCAACAATGCTGTATATTACCTGTTCCTTTGAGTTTTAGCCATTATTATGAAAAATAATTTTGTATTGCCACAAATTATAAAGTTATCACATCAACTAGAAGAGATAACAGAGTTTAACCGTAAGGGATGGTGGCCAAAATATCTCAGTGTGGTTCTCAAGAACCAGGAGATGCAGACCTCTTGGATGACCCCTAAGGATGAGAAGGGAAGTTGTGAACAAAGTCCACTGGCTGGTTAAAAACGTCTTCAAGAAGAAAATATTCTTGGTAGACACACAACTTGTAAATATCTGTGCCTTGAAGTGTACGGATGGTCTCCGAACATGCCCAGATCCCTGTGAAGATATTAAGAAACTGCCCTGCAGGTGCCTGCCAAGGACCCTGGGATCCGAATGGCTCGTGTGTGCTGCAGAGCCTGAAGCTGGTCTTAGCGGCCACTGAGCCCCTCACCGTGAAGTAGAACTGCTCTGTCTCCTGCTGGTTGGCTCTCCTCTTGGCGATGCTGGGTTTGCTCATGAATGTTTCCGAGACTGTGGACTTGACGGATTCCATAGAGTTGCTGTACTGGAAGCAATCGGACACATCGAAATCCTCGACAGTCACAATGTCCTGGATGGTCTGCAGAGTGGCCTCCATGGTCTTCTTTACCTGTCGTGACAAGGGCCAACACGATGCATGAGGGTTGGGCTGCAAAGTCGTAGGTGATGGAGAAGCTTGGAGAAGTGAGCTGAGGCAGGAGGGAGAGGGTGTCAGCGGGCTTGCAGCGCGGCTTCCCACTGAACAGTGCTAAGCGAGTTATAAACATCAGGGACCCTTTTCTCTTCAGTAAGGACCACAAACCCACTACCTCCCTCACACTGCCTGCTTGGCCTGGCTATTTAATGTTTAGTTTTTAAATTCAAGATTAGCTCTTGGCTACACTGGACATGCTAAGGGAGAGAGAATGAAACAAATCCAAACCAACCCCATCATATAAAGAGCGAGCTAAAAATGCGTGATGGGCCTAGTCCCACAGTGCTCCAGGTTCTGTTTCCTGATCTTCAACAAATAATGAACTTGTCTCCCCACTTGCAAACCAAGTGACCCATCCCCAGGCTTTCCTGATCTTACGGGGGAAAGACTTAACTGAGATTCCAGGTAAGAAGTCACAAGAGCTCAAAAGAATAAGGAGCTGATAATTGATTGCACTGCCCTTTTGAATTAGTTGTTGAAAGCAAATACGCTGGACCCAGAAGAAAAAAGTCGCCCTTTTCTAAGAGGACGGAGATGTTTGAAGTGTCAAAGTCAAAGGCCTCTGTTTGTTTGAAAATGCTGGAAAAAGCCAGGCAGGAGGGGGTGGTTTCAGAGACACAATATTGTTCACACAGCTGCCAAGTGCCATTTTGATTAAATGTGTAAAGGCAGGGAAAAAGACATTTTGCAGAAGGCTCAAAATAGAGCTCAACCTTTGGCAATGCAAGAGCCACTTCCTGGAGTTCAAGGGCAGGATGTAGCAGAAGGGGAAAATCCAAGCCTACATTTGGCTAGGAAATGTTTGCGGCAGCCCGGACATTCCCTGCATGCTCCTTCCACCTGCTCCCGTGTGGGGAACAGCAAGAGATTTGACAGGGAAACTCAGAGGGTGCCTGTGAATCTTCCTGAGCAGG
This sequence comes from Neotragus moschatus, assembly GCA_006410615.1. Taxonomy (NCBI): domain Eukaryota; kingdom Metazoa; phylum Chordata; class Mammalia; order Artiodactyla; family Bovidae; genus Neotragus; species Neotragus moschatus. The sequence goes on along the minus strand of SJYA01002182.1, from coordinate 207,075 downwards.
AAACTCACCTCTTCATTCTCGATCTTCAGGGTGGATAAGCGAGACTGCAGTTGTTGGCATCTCTGTACCAGCTCACTCTGGACAGGCTGCTGGGCACAGAGCTGGGATGCCTGCCAAAAGAAAGCAACACCAGGTCAGGGAGAGGACATAGATCTTTTGTTAGAGGCCCGTTACTGTTAATAAAACGACTTATATTCAAGCTGCAAAGCTCACAATTTCTATGTGAAAACAAAATCCAAAGCCAAAGTGTGTAGACCTCTGCTAGGACCAAATAGCACAAGAAAAGGAGGAATAGAACCTGTTTGAAAAGGTCTCTCTCTCTCTCTCTTTGGAGCCCACCTCCAGCCTGGTGCTTGGCAAAGGCAGGTCTATAAAGGGCTGGCGGCTCCCAGGAAGCCGGAGTCGAGGCAGAGAAGAGGGCTTCAGGCAGCACTGGCTCCAGGCACACAAGCTTTGGCGCAGGAAGGGTTTCCTGCCAGAGGTCCAAGTGGCCACCTCTCCGGCCCCACCTTCGTTCCCTGCCAGGCACCAGAGTGAGAGCCGGAGAGAAGTGGGTCAGGAGGCTAACGTGCCGCTGCTGGAAGCCAGCGTGTGTTTATAAATCTGGGCCGCGCATGAGAGCTCTGACTCAATGAGAGAAAGGGTGAGGCCAGGTGCAAGTCCACGGGCGCTGCTAGAGGGCCCCAGAGGGCACGGAATCCTGTGGAACTTGGCATTTTCAAGAAGCCATCATTTCACTCCAGGTCGTCACCAGATCTCTGTGGGAGAAAAGTCTGTCTTTCCTCCAAGGACTGCTGTCAATAAGCTTCACCCTGAGTGAGGGGATGGCTGAGCCACTGTCTCCTGGTGGGGCCATGGCGATGGCGTGGGCCTGAGGTCACCCACCGTCCCCAGGATGACAGATGAGGAACAGAAGGCTGGCAGACTGCGAGGGAGGACCATGTGCAGGCAGCTCCTGTCACCTTGCCACCACGTGTCCTTCAGCCTCTCGTTTGAGGAGAGACGTCTGGATAGAACCAGCCTCCTCCTTCCCCAGCGACGAGCGGGCACATTCCCAAGCCCACAGACCATTCTCTTGCTTGAAAAGACAAAACCTCTCTTCAGATGGAAGGGGCTGGGACCTGACCTTTTCCTCCATTGGCTTTTAAGCTCTCAACTGACTTGACCTCCTCCCCCAGCTGAGAGGCTGGCCTGAGCCAGCTCTCAGATCTGAAGAGAGCTGACTTCATCCTGGCTCTTGGATAAGCAGACACAATGGAGAAAGCTCGGTGGCCAGGATGGGATGGTGCCAATAGTGAAACTCTCTGGCTGCCTGATGTCACTGGTCAGGCATCCAGAGCCTCACGAGCCTCTGGGGGCACCAAGGGTAGAGCCAAGCGCCTCCTCCTAGTACATCGGAGAGTGCTTGGAGTCAGTCCATGTGCTGAGTGCCCCAGAACGCCTATCAGTGTGGGGCCTTGGCCAATTTCAGGGCTTCCGGTCCGAATGCCACCCGAACTCTGGCCCTAGTTCAAGGACTTCCAGGCAGCTCCCTCCCCTCGCCTCCACAGTCTACACACAGCCCTCACTGACTGGGGATAGATGGCTGCAGGGACCAAGAAAGATTGGCCTCTTCACTTTTTCTTCTCCAGTCATATGAAGGCGAGGCTGGAACGCAAAACCTTTGGATGATCTAGGATTCGGCCTGGCCCCTGCCTGGCTCAGCTGCCGATCAGCTAGCATCACACAAAGGGAGGGCTTAGGCAGAAGACTGAACTATCCATTTTTAAAGTAACTTCAATCTAGCAGGCGGGAATTATGGAGGGAAAACCATCTCCACGCTTGTTTCTTTAAGAAGCAGCAGGGCTGCTGATGCATGCTTTGGCAGGGGTCCTCTACCGGGGTGCAAGGTAATGCATTCCAGCTGTGCTCCGGAGTATGGGAATGTGGCTCTGACAGGCCGAGGAGGGAGCCTGAGCACCCCGCGTCTGGAATCCCCCTTTATGGAGACAAGCTGCTGGGCTTAGCAGGCAATGCAGTCAACACCAGAAAATAGTATTAATATCACTCCCCTCAGCTGGTCCCCAAGTTCCACTGCTTCTTGGGAAGGAATGTCCGTGGCAGCTGGAGAAGGGGTTTGGAAGGCAAGTCTGACCAGAAGCCAGAGCAGGTGAGGAATGGGGCTTCCTGGGGCTTGGTGACACCCCACCCCCGTATTCTAGCTGCACACGCCGCCATCTCCCTTCCCCATCTGTTCAAGGCTGACATTTCCTGAGCCACAGCAATGGAGACAAACTGGAAACGGTTTGGTTTTCCCAAGAAAGAGAGGAGGAAAGAAACCATCCCCACACTTCTGTTCTTAGGACAGAAGTGTCCCCCTCTCCACGGTGGCCTACCGACGGCAACAGAACCACTGCTGAGGCCGCCACAGCTCTCATTCTGGAGCAGCGTTTTCTAAAGAGCATCTGGGTGCTCATCCTAATGGAAGCAGTGTTCCCCTGTTGAGAGGGCACGGCTGTTTTTCTCTCACCCAGCATACCTTCCTCCTTCTTCTGGTAACTTCGGCCTGACTGTCCTCTGAGGGGGAAATTTTCACTCACAACTCGGGCTCTGTGCTTTGGACGGGAGTTTCCCGGACTTGAGGATGCAGGGTATGGCCTCAGCGGACTGCAGATACCAACGACAGTGATTGGCTCAGGGATAAACCACAGCAGCCAATCAGAGCCATAGAGACAAAGGGAGACTCGTGAGGGCTTCCGGGAGGGAAGAAGATACTCTGTTCGTTTGTTATTCTGGCGGCACCACACAGCTTGTGGTCTGCGGGATCTTAGTTCCACTGAGCAGGGATCACACCTGGGCATGCAGCAGGGAAACCATGGAGTTCTAAGCACTGAACCACCAGGAATTCCCAAGGAAACAGATGTTCTTTCTGTTGGACTTCAATCTACAGGGGGATAGGGCTGCAAATATAGGTTCCTTGCCCCCACAGGATAAAAGCCTATTTGAGAACAGAGCCAAAACATAGGATGTGAAGCAGAGAGAGAAAAATTGAGTCTTTTGATATGATTCCTAGTCCTCAGTTCACTCATGCCTGAAGATCTGTATTGAGCTTTTCTATTATGTAAGCTTTTATATCCTCCTTCTGATTTAATCCAAAGGTCAAATGGTGGCTCCTAAGCCAGGAACAAGATTCACTTTGATCTATATGAACAGTCACCGGAAGTGGAACCTCAAGATTCAGAGGTTCCAAAACCAAAGAGCTTCTCTTTCCTCTCACTTCAGGTTATTTAGGCCCTTCTTATTTTAGCTATCGGAGGTAAAAAGTCAGAAACAAGACTCCTACAGTCATGCACTGCTACCTGGACAGCCATTCTTAGGGATGACATCTTAGCTCTTGTCCTTTTGCTACCTGGACAGCCATTCTTAGGGATGCCATCTTAGCTCTTGTCCTTTCTGTAGTATCCATTCTTTTTTGTTCAATATCTAAGTAAAACTACCCCTTTTATCACAACTTCTGAACCCATGAGAATAAGTGCCTTCAGAACTCTGACAAATGACAGAAGATCACGCCATCAGCTTGCTGAGCTCTCCCTCCCCATCAGAAACCTTGAGTATCTGGCTCCATCTCAGCCCTCACTTCTTTCAGCCTCAGCAGTTGGAGGACTCCGCCTCCCTTTCCCTTTCATCATATGGAACTGTTAGTAGCTTTTAGAGCACACTGGCTGTTTCTCACCTCCTCTGATCCTGCCAGTCCCTCTAGGTGCGCCTCTCTATGCATAGTTCTGTCAACTCAGTCAACGATAAGCTCCCTGAGGGCTCTAACCCCCAGTGTCTATGGTCAAGCCTAGTGGACAGAATGGAGAAGGCAATAGCACCCCACTCCAGTACTCTTGCCTGGAAAATCCCATGGATGGAGGAGCCTGGTGGGCTGCAGTCCATGGGGTCAACAAGAGTCGGACATGACTGAGTGACTTCACTTTCACTTTCATGCATTGGAGAAGGAAATGGCAACCCACTCCAGTGTTCTTGCCTGGAGAATCCCAGGGACGGGGGAGCCTGGTGGGCTGCTGTCTGTGGGGTCGCACAGAGTCAGACACGACTGAAGCGACGCAGCAGCAGCAGCAGCAGTGGACAGAAGGCACCCAGGAGCTGTTTGCTGAATGGGTGGAATGGGTTTCACCCACCACATGAAGCCAGCCCCAAGCCTTGCCCTCCCCAGAATACCATGGCCTGAGTGCAGAAACTCTAGACTGGGGGTGCGGGAGGGGGAAGAGCGGCTCACCATGTCCCCCATGTGGGGCTGGAACTCAAACTTCATAGGCGGACAGAAGACGTTGTTGTACATCTCCATGAGGCGCTGCTTGTCACTGGTGGCGTCCAGGTTTTCCACGGCATTCTCGATGGCGTCCAGACCCTCGTGCTTTGACTGTTCCAGGTTCAGCTCAGCAGAGAGGAAGGTGCGCAGTGCGCGGTTCAGGCTGGCGTGGTATCCTAAATCACAGCACTGCTGTGGAGCGGAGAAGGCACGTGAGCAAACCAAGGACAGCTGCGAGGCCTGGCAGAGGGGAGGGCGGCCCCCAGGGCAGATCTGAGCAACGAAACTGACTGTGCTACCGGAAGAAGGCTGGCCCTCCATGATCTGGGTGATATTTCGAGAGGACTGTGAGGTAGTCAAAAGGAAGAGGACTCATTGGGACAAAACGAAATTATTTAATCATGCTATTCAGTAAACATGAAAGAGTTGGGGAGAATTTTCTTCTATTTTCAGGTTCTTCTGGGGATACTATTGTAATAAAATTCAACAATAAAAATGTAGCCTGCCACTCCTTCAGGGTTACCGTGATTTCATTACAACATACTGACCAAGTCAGGCTGTTTCAGCATTCAGGACTTAGAAATAAGAGGTGTTGCAAGAGAGTTCTAGTGAGAGAAATAAAAATGGGGGAGAGGGGCTGACCCTGTCATTATCAATCCCCACCCCTAGCAAAGTCCCAACATTCTAGGACAGCCCATAGTTGTAGATTAGGATTTCTGCACTAAAGCTCTGGCCCAACAGCATTTCTGAGACCCAAACTTTCCAAATATAAGTGTTACTGGGAAAAGTCACATCATTTAAGGGATTCTGATTTTTTTGAAATAACGTGGAAAAAAAATGGTATGAAAGACACAATAGTATTAAAAAAAAGCACTGGACAGGAAGTCAAGCAACCTTGGAAAAACTATTCCCCCTCCCTGAACCCATTTCCTCAACTGTGAAATGAAAAGATTTGGTTAGCAGTGGTTTTCAAGCTGTAGCACAGAGCTCTATGGTTCTGTACTCAGGCTGCCCTTGAGAGAGGGCAGCCCAACTAGTAGGACTTATAGTCTCCTATCCTTGTTGCAACCAAACCAGCTCTGCCCTTTTTTCTATTCAATATATTAGGATTCTATGTAAAGTCTGATTTGAATTAAGAATTCCTCTGTTAAAGAGTAAGACTGAAAATATCAGTGCTTGGACTAAACATAATCCCTGAGGCCCTCTTCAGCAATGGCATTCTGTAACTCTATTCCTCATTCCTCCCAAAGGACCCAGAGATCCAAATTCCTCAGTCACCCATTACCCGCTCTATTGCTCAAACAGTTTTGAGATCCAGAACTTGAGATGAAATATCAGAGAAGACTCCACGCATAGAGTGAGACCATCTGCCTGATTGCCATTTCATTCCATAAGCAGGCATCACATGAACTCTTCCCCCAGTTTTCCCCCCTCTTCATGACCACACTGGGAACAGCCACTGCTGGGGAAGAAGAAGCATGTGACGCGCCTCTTCCTCGCAGCATTTAACAAGAAGCTCCACGGCAGAGTGCTTGTCAGGCTGGGCTCTGGATTCAGTGCCAGCGGACCCTGGCAGGTGCCTGGCTGTGCGGAAGAACAGCAGTTACAGCTTAACTGGAGCCAGAGGATGGAAAGACATTAAATTCAGCTAGACAAAAGTGGCTGATTGGGAGGCTGCACACGCAAGGGCCCTTTCTCCTCTGGGAGATGCTGCTGGTCTAGCCGCGCCTCCCTTGAACCTGTAAACCTTCCTGACTAGTTCTGTGTAGACTCCTGCTGATGAATTTCATGCCTGTAAGTATGATGAACAGAAGTAACAATGCCCACAGGGCTGAGCAAGTACGTGGTGGAAGTGGGGGGGGGGGGACCTTTTCAGTGCAGAAGAGGATTAGGGGAGGCAGGCTTCATAACCTTTACATATTTTTGGTGACTCCCCTCTCCTCTCCATTCTCACTACCTGTACCCTAATTCATACTCTTATCTTACAGCACTGTCTGTTTCACTGTTCTGAAATACAGCTTTTGTTATACCTACTCCTCTGCTGAAGAACCTATAATAGCTCTCTTTTTTTTTTCCCCAGAGTAACATCCACCTTCCTCAGTAGGGAAATTTAAAAATGCCTCCACTTATTAAGTGTGCTTACTATCTGCCAGTGTGCTAAGTGCTTTCTGTATATTTTGCATTTTAATCTGCATAGGAACTCCAGCAAGGCGGGTATTTATTTTAACTTTCCAGACTAGAAAGCTGAGGCTCAGTGAAGTTAAGCAGAGCTAATGGTCAGAGCAAAGTGTAATTTGTTTTCTGTCTCAGCATCTAACATCATCTGCCTCTGTTTTCTTCTTCAGACTCTTTTGTTCTGATCCAGTGACATACTCATTGTTTAGGGTTGCGTATTAGAAAACCATAGGCCTCAAATCAGCTGTAGGACTGTCAGCAAGCTACTTAATATCGCTGAGCCCCAGAGGGGCCACATTCACCTCTGAGGTTGTTGTGAAGCTGATACATGTTTACTTATATCTGGCACCATGCAGACCAAACAGACACTGATCACCTGTGTCTCCAGATCCACTGGCTTGCAGCTCCAGGCATTCTCTCTTCCTGAAATGGCTCTCACTCCTCTCACCTGCTGGAACTGGACCCAGTCTTCAAGATCCACATCAAATTCTCAGCCTCCAGGAAGCCAGCCATCCCTACAACCCTGGCACACAGCAACCTTCCACTGAGAATGATGTTCAGCTGCAGCCCGAGGTGACAGAGGACACACTCTCTCGTTCTGTAACGTGCCACTTCACATCAGCCTCCAAAGAGGCCTTGGCCAGTGTCTTACTCTCTCTTTGCATCCCTTACCATTAGGCCTTGCTCACAGTAGGCATGTAATAAGTACCAGTTGACTGACTGATGCCAGGAGTACAGATTCTAGCCTCTGAGGAAGCAATCCACTCCGGCTGAATACTGATCTTAGTCAAGTGGGCAGCTGTGGCCACTGAAGCCTTTTGTTTGGCTCACTCTGGATGGCCTACAGAAGACACAGCATTTTCTCGGGCCAGTCCAGTCTCTATTATAATAACTGCCTGCAGCTTCTCTGTGCCAGTGCGTGGGGGTCTGACTCACGGTGTGCCCTCTGCCACGTCTATGCCTTCAGCCAACCAGGGAGATTCAGAATAGGTTTTCCAGAGCCTTGGCTACCCACATATCTGAAAGGGCAAGAGCCGGAAACTGAGGCGTCAGAAAAGAAGCAATTTCTCGCAAGGCTAGGTAAACAAGATTTGAATATTTCATCCCCGTCCCCTATAGAATCCCAGTGAGCAGAGGCAGCACATTATTTTGCTCACAATGGGGACAAAGTATGTTTTCCAGGGCTTCTGATGAGTTCTGTGGCCAATGCCGGGCTCCCCTGGCCATTTCTGGGTTATATAAATGTTTGATGAAAACTCTCTCAGGGGAAATCAAATTTTTATAAGAATTTAATGATAGCCCTTCCAGATGCGTGATGGCTTGAACTGACGGTTCATTAACCCTTCACCAGCTGACAGTCTCACCCAGAGATCTACAGAAGGCCTAGAAAAATAATACCCACTTCAAGCTCTCATAGAAGTGAGCAATAATCGCCCTTACTGTCCGACTTGGGTACATATGGTGTCACAGATTCTCTGCCCACACACAGCACTCACCACACTCCATGAGGACAATGCCTGGTTCTTCATTCATCCATCTGCTTCTGGGGGAGAAAAGTACATTCCAAGGAGCCTGCGGTTCTTAGACTATCTAAAGTCACTTCAGAATGTCTTTTTTGGCCCGAAGTCAAGATTTTCCTGGTGTGTATCAGATGCTTCAAGTGGATTCCTACAATCTGAGATTAACTCTTATACTAGACAATGAAAAGAAGTGAAGGGCTAGTCCTTGAATGGACTGGCATCCTTGATGCCTGAGCACACAATGAGCTTTGGCATTGCCAAGGAGCCAGAATGGTGTCCATAATGCAGACGGCAATGGACTGGCACAAGATTCATCCCACATCTCAAAGCAAGTTCTGGATACTGTCAAGATCAGAAAGCCAAGGGACAACCGGGCTCCCCGCTCACTTCTGCCCCGACTGTTGGTTCCTGGCCATAGTTTATCTTTTTGGCCATTTTTATGGCAACAGATGAGCAAGAAAAAGCAGGAAACTACTGATACATATAACAACACGAACAGAGCTCAAAAACCTCATGCTGGGCAACTGAGGCCAGGATTTATGAAAAAGTATACACTATATAAAAAGCCCACCTTTTTATATAGTGCAAAAACTAATTCATAGTCAAAGAAATCAGAACAGTGGTTGCCTTGGGGTGGAGGACTGACTGGGAAGAGAAAAGAGGGACTTTCCGAGGTGATGGAAATATGCTACATCTTGATAGAGACACAGATTATAAGGGTGTAAGATTCATAGCAATTCTTGCAATTTAACACAAGCGCAATCATTGTATGCAAATTAGATCTCAATTAAAACAGTACTGAAAGGCATAAAAAGGAAAAAAATCTTGGCTTAGGAGATCATCTTCTTCCTCCTTCTGTTTTTCAATCAACAGATTATGTATGTACTCAGCTACATAGGAAGCCCTGTACTTATATATGCATGTGTTAAGGTAAAGAAGAGACTCGGTTCCTGCCCTCAGGGAGCTTACAGAGACCAAAAGACCTTCCTCTGCGCTTAGCACAGTGGCTCTCAAACTCTTTTTGGCCTCCAACTTACAGTAAGAAATATGTCTTATGTTGTCACACACACCCACACACACTCACGCACACCTCTAACTTAACAGTTTTACCAAATAAAACTTAACCTTACTAATGTAATGCACCCTGATGTTTCCTTTCCCATTCTACTCTATCCTAGTCTAGTTTATTCATTAAAATAAAATAAGCCAAACCTTCGTGACTCCTCTAATAGGTCATGACCTGTGGTCTGAAAACCACAGTCCTACTTCCTGTGCTTAGTTCTGGTGCTTAGCTCTGGCCAGCTAGATAAAAAATGATCTCTCTGTATGCCTACGAATACCTCTAGGATAAGAATTATTTTATTCTTTTTGTACCCTGATGCTGCAGGGCACATAGTTTCATCCCAAAGAAATACTTACTGAGCATTTGTAGAGCATAATAATGTTATAAGCTTTCTTTTTCTTTTTTAGAAGGCTAAGTAATTTCACTCCAGGAAAAACTAAAGCACAAACAAGAAACAAACAAAATAAAGCAAGAGCAGTTTCACTATCCATGTGGCCTGGGGCACTGCCAGCCTGGACTCGCTCCNAATACTTACTGAGCATTTGTAGAGCATAATAATGTTATAAGCTTTCTTTTTCTTTTTTAGAAGGCTAAGTAATTTCACTCCAGGAAAAACTAAAGCACAAACAAGAAACAAACAAAATAAAGCAAGAGCAGTTTCACTATCCATGTGGCCTGGGGCACTGCCAGCCTGGACTAGCTCCTAGCGGCCTAGAGCCATGCCCTGGCTGAATGCTGGTGGCCTCTCACTCAGCATCCTGAGGACAGGCTCCCGAACAAGCTTCTTCTTTTAAATGATAATAAAGAGCAAAATAGCCTGCTCCTTGGATTGATTTAAAAACACCAACTCACATCTGATGGAGGGTCTGCAAACTGTGACTGACTTAGCAGTACCCCTCTCTTCCGCAGAGGCCAGGGTTTTGGTGAAAGGGGAGAGAAAGCTACCCTGGGTGCAAAAGAAAGAGAGGAGAACCCACCGCAGAGGCGTGGTGCACCACCAAGGTATGATTTTTCTTCTTTTTAATCGAATGTGAGATAAACAGCAGAGATTGAGCATTAGAAAGAAGTGATTCTCCTCCTCATGCCGAGAACAGGCCTCTTTCTCAGCAGTGAGGAGCTGTTCCCGTGAGGAGGAGAAAGGATCCTATCCAAGGCTCTGACCTCCACTGAAGGACAGTGTTCAGATGGGCATCAACAAGTAGGGAGAACAAAGCAGGGCCCGAACAGGGATCAGGGCTCCACTTACCCGGTGAAACGATGACACTCGGGGCATTAAGAGGCTGATACCTACTGACTCAAANAGGCTCACAAAACTCAGTTTCTGCCTGCTGACAGCCAGAGGAACATATCAGACCTCTGTGAGGAGACTGCCAGGCTCCGCCTGAGCCCCTGGAGACTGGGAGGCTGAGGCTGAGCTGGATGGCTCCAGGTCCCTCACTCTGATACAGGAGGGAGAGGCAGGGGTACTTAAGCAGCTGCAGTCAGGACTGGCTTAGAACTGGCCCAGACTGGTGTCTGCAGGTGAGAACCATTGCGAGACCTAACTATTAGGTGTAAGGAGAAGCAGCGAAGAAGTGAAGTTGCTCAGTCATGTGGGACTCTACGATCCCATGGACTGCAGCCTACCAGGCTCCTCCGAAGGAGAAGCAGCAGCAGAAACCAAACCAAGGCTGACCCGTGAGGCCAGAGACAAAACCCTTATCCCAGTGTCTGCCCCATGCAAAACACACACGCCTAAGATTCTGATCTCTCATCATCTATGCGTCACATCAGTGAGTATGAGCCAGAGGTCAGGGGCATCTGGGCGCCTTCCTGACCAGGACTCTAATTTGCAGTTTAACTTTGGGCAGGAACTCTGTCGACCCCCTACCTAGGTCTCCTTATCTACAAATTGGAGATTGTAATATTGACCCAAAAGAGTGACATGACAATCAAATGAGATAATACTTAAGATCTATATATAAACTAATAAGGTATGACACTCTAAGCCTTTAGCTCTTGGCACTCAGTTCTATGGGCAAGTAGCTGGTCTAAGCAAGTATTTCCTGGGACACACAAGTGCACAGTGGTTGTGAGCCTGGGTTTACTAATCAGACCTAGGCACCAATTCTGCCTGTGTCATTTATTAGCTCACTCTGCGTAAAGTCATCTAAACGCTCTGAATTTAAATATGTACCAATGGAGGCAGTAACGCTTCCCTCCCAGGATTCTAGGGAGGACCGAATGAAAAGAAGTGTAAAGTGCTTCTCCTGATGCCTGGTGCATGGCAAGCCGTGTTCACAAGTGTTCTCAAAAATGCTCTAAGGTGCCTGAGCAACAGAACTGGGGCACTCCTGACCAGATCTTCAAAATCAGGAGACGGGACCCTTGTGTTCCTTGTACCCTTGCGCCTTCGGCTTTAAGCACTTACATCAATAAGGTCAGACAGGTCGTGGATGTAGTACTTGAAGACAGATGCATTGGTGGCTTCCAAGGCCAGTAAGTACTCATTCCGGGCTTTAATGGCCTTCAGCTTATTCTCCGTATACTTGGCTTGGCGCTGAAAAGAGAACAAAAGTTTGTTTTCACTTTTTAATTTTTTTAAGAGGGGAGACTGTTCTCTAAACGATAAAGAGTACAGTACATTCAAGAACCACAATTGTGCTGCTACTCCCTAGGCGCGTCTGCCTTAAATGGGGTTCTAATTCTGTGTAATGAGATCCAAGGGCATAATGTAGAACAGCCCAGGAAAGGTTAGTGAGGCTCCTACTTTCGACGTGTGTCCCACTTTGGTTCTATCTGTAAATTCCATCCTCCACCCCTGCACCGCCACCCTGAAGGAGTGTCATTATACCTGCCTCCGAACGCCTGACATCTGAAGCCAAACCCTAGGTCTACAGTTCCCCTCCCAGGCTTGGGAAAGGCGACTACTGTTTCTTGTTGGTCTGCTACAGATGCCCAGGTTCTTCCAATAACCAGGATTTCTTTCAGGGCAGACTGCAAGGTCACTGGGCCACTAAAGGAACCCAGAGCTCCCTTGCTCTGCTCTCCGCAGGGCATACTGGAAATCTGTCGGTCCCGACTTCCACAGTGTTCCTCCCCAGAGCCTACACACCTTCTCCTTCATCTTCTCGATCTTTTTCACCGAGCTCCTCCGGACATGCTTCTCCTCAATGCGGACGTTGGATGTGGAGTCAGGGGAGCGTGGGGCCTGCCGGTCCTCTTGCTTTACAGATTTTCCAATTTGCTTCTCCTCCTGCTTCTCCGCCTCCTTTAGCTTGCTCTGAGCACTGATGCTGTCGGCATTGTACATGTGATATGTCTTCATGACCTGCAAGACACCCCCACCCCCACCCCTAGAGGTCAAGCCAGTGGGGTCAACTCTTTGCTTTACAGGCTAAGAGACTCAGCTGGACCTCTCCTCCATGAGCAATATTCTCATACCCTTAAGGGAAAAATTCACACGTGTTTGGTTCAGCAAACTTCCTATATTAAAGATCACGCCAAAGCACAGTGAAAGCAGTATTTGAATGGAGCCAACATGTCTTATTGTTTAAATGACTTTATGTCTTCCACCACAGGATTGTTTTGGAATCCATAGGATTCCATAGGAATCCTTTACTCCTATTTATGAACATTTGTGAGCATTTTTACTTTATATGGGTAATTTCCGTTACTAGTCATCTCACAAGACCAAGATAGGAAACATCAGCACTCAGACCACGAGAGCAAAGCCTTCCTGGGCTGGCAGGGACCCTGAAGAGGGCAGCGCAGCCGCACAGCAGCGCACACTTGGGGACTTTCAGATACGAAACGGGGAAGCGGAACAGCTCCACACCTGCTTTCTACTGGCCTGTGTCCTGGGGGTCTGCCTGGTTCGCTTTATCCAGGTCAAACGCCCTCTCTCGCTTTATCCAGATCAAATGCCCTCTCTCACAGCAAGAAGAGGGCAGCCACCACTTACTGAGCCCTGAGTGTACTTCCCTGACTCTGTGCCAAGTGCTGTGCGCGCATTTTGTCATTCTTGTAGCAATCCTGTGGTCTAGACAACAGCCCCAAGAAGACTGTAAACCTGCAGAAAAATTCAGGGGAGAGCCTGAGAAGGGATCCATATCAGGTGAAACTGGGGTTGCCAAAGGAAGGACGTAATATCAAAGGAGAAGATACAACTTCCACATTTTTCATCACACCAACGGTTTGAAAGTCTAGTCCCTTTTCCTGAAGAGGAGGCTGGGAAGCCTGGGACCTGCCTTCATTTCCTCCCGAACACTACTTCCAGCCACCGGATGTCTGCACCTCCCTGCTGGAGCTCTCTGTTTCCATACAGCGAGCCTCTGCTTCTATCTGGAAATTCAAAATGCTTGATGACAAACCAAGTTCAAGAGTGCTGACATTCTGATGCCACGAGTGGGAGGATCAGAGAGTGTAGGAGCTGGGGTGCATGCAAGTGTGAGAGCAGGGGCTGGACAACAGAGGAGGGCCAGGGCGTGATAATAATCATCTCGATCACTGGGTCAATGCTGTGTGTCAGAGGCCTGACGGATGTCACCTCATTTAACGTTCACAACAAGTCTATGAAGGACATGCTATTATTTTCACTTTTAAAGATGAGGAAACTGAGGCTCAAAGAGATTAACTCTCACACCCAAGGTCACACAGCTAGTAAATACATCAGAATCAGGATTTAAACCCAGGTTTGTCAGGCCACAAATTTCATGTCCTTAGTCACTGAGCACCAGTGTCTCCCTTCTGTATGGGCCACGGCAGGATTAGTTGGGAAGAAAGGCTAGACTTGAGTCAAGAGAGGCTTAAAAAGAGAATCTGGTTTCCTTATCAATGTTGAGTTAGAGCCGTAGTCTCAAATGGGGGCTAATTTGGCCCCTGGGGGAACAATTCCTAGAGAGATTTTCCATTGTCACAGTATTACCTGCCCCCAACGTCCATGATTCCAAGGCTGACAAATGCAGGGTTAGAGGAATTTTGTGGGTACGTATACTCCTCCCTTAGCTGGAGGTGGAGGAAAGAGTACAGAATATTGGGATACTGACAAAATCAAAGTGCGTTAGACATTAAATGATGTCTCACTTTCGATGGAGATTGTTTAAAATCAGCTCCACCTTATTCTGGACCTGGCATTTCCCTTAAGGATAAGATCTACCCTGTATATTCTCTACATAGGAGAAGCAAAATTAGCATCTGACAGCATTGAAAACCTTCCTAAGTAATTCGTCTTCCAGGTTTCCAGGTTGGCTAAGAAGCAAGAAAGAGGCATCTGCTATCCTAGCTGAAGAAGGGTAGATAGGAGGCTCCTTTTTCTCTTTTCATCTGAATGTGACTAAGGGATTCAAAAGTTTGAGTGAACCATTATGAAAGCGAATTGATTTTAAGAAAGTGACTTTTTATTCCGTGCAGATGCGTAATAAATAACGAGGAAATGCTGTTAACGAACATGAAGGACCAAACGAAAGGGGGAGGTCAAAGGCCAACAGGACAACAAATGAAAAATAATAAGAGTTAACAACGCATATTACTCCTTTCCCCTAGAGAACTTAAAGAACTCACTTTAAAAGAGGAAAACACTACCTCATCTAAGAAACTATAAATTCCTAAGGCTAAGTACCACTTCTTCTTTTGTGTTTTTCTTTCTTCTCCACAGTTAAGAAATATGTTATGTACACAGTGGGAGATTTACAATCAATGTCGTTGCCCAAATGACTGAATCTCTCCTCTGTGCAAATACAGGAGAAGTATAACTAGGGCCCTTCAACTCAAGGGGAAACTAAGGATACAGCTTGAATAACTGATTGTAAAAAAAAAAAAAAAAATTGTTGGAGAAATAGGGAGTTCAAGATAGGAGTTGGAGAAATTATATATATAGTGAAGCAAATACAAACTAAGGGGCAAATCCTTAAGTCTAAATTCTCAGTTCTACAAAGGGATTCACTTTACTTTGAAAAATGAAATATTGAATTCATGTCTTTAATTCTGCTCCCTCCCCAAGCCATACCAAAATAACAGAAAAGAGTTTTTATGTTATTTTTTAGTTATAAACTAAGAAAAAGAATGAAAGCAGAAGATGAAAAGTGGAGAGGCAAGAAGCAACCAGACTGAAATCACAGAAACCCTCAGAGGAGTCAATGGAAGTGGATGAAGGTGGGGCTAAGAACAAAAAGCACTGAGCATCAGAGAACATCAGACTTCCAGACCTCCCCTGCCCCTCTGCTGGGGAGACCAGAGGTTTATTTCCTTAGGGAAGGCCTATGTCTGGGGACAGCTGGCCCACCTGAGGCTAGGGCTACTGAAACTAAAACAGGAAGATTCTATACTGAATGTTGAGATGGCCAGGCCTCTTCACAACTCAGACCCTAGAAATAGGTAGGAGATCAGAAAAGCCTTATACGGGGAAACTGCTCACCTGGCACAAAAAACCTACAAATACTGACATCAGGGCTTTCCCAAGGACACAGTCCAGTCAGCTCACCCTGCAGTAAAGACCACAGTTGACACAGAACTTTCAAGCACCATTTAGTGTCTCACTTTAAAATATAAGCAGGCAACTGAAGATTACCAGACACTTAAGGAAAATATCTAATGTGAAAGACCAAGACCAAAACAAGCAATTTGGGAGAAAATAGAAAGTATACAGAAAGAAGAAAACTTCAAAATTAATCCATCAATAATCTCCCTAGAGAGATTATTGAGAAATGAAAAGACAATACATCATGAAACAAGAGCAGGATGCAACAAAAAAGGAACATTTAGAGAACAATAAAAGAGCCCTTGGCAATTAGGATTTAATTCAAACATCTCTCCAAGGAGCCTGACTTCATGTCCTTCTTCTGTGTATACGTGAAAGATTCATCACCTTGCCTTTTCCTTACTGCTTTACTTTTCTGTCTCATGTTAAAATTAACGCCTCGAGTTCAAGGACATCTCTTATACGTCTTGTATCGCTAGTGCCAAGTGCTGGGGACTATTAACTGACATTGTTCCAAAGAAGCAGGTGCTAAATTCCAGTCTGAAGTGGCTCTGCAGACAGCTGCCACACCAAATCAAGGGGATATATATTCATGGGCAGTACAGGAGCTGGAAACCTGTGGGGCGACAGCAGCTTCAATGTCCCCACACCTCGTCTTTCTTTCTCAGTCCTAGGGCTTTGCTGGCTCTTCCTGCTCAGCCAGTCCGCGTGCCTTCCGTGCCCCCGCCTTCACTCCTTCCTGTGAGAGCTGGTTGGGCTTTTCCAGATACAACCTCGGAGTACAACTGAGCTAGAGAATTCTGGAGTTCTTTGGGAAGCAGTGTGCTCAGACTTCAAAGGCATTCCTGATTCATCAGTCAGAAAATGAAAACCACTGATACCATGGCTCACAAACCAGCCGGTCCGTTAGGGGGTAAAGAGCACGTGGAGGAGAATGCTCCCTGGGATTGCTCTCTGAGAGCAGCTGTGGCAAGCGGCCTCCGGCACAGAGTGCCTAGTCAGGAAAATCAAAGGCCCTTCAGGCAGAAAAGAGGAAGGTGCAGAAAGGCAGCTGGCCACTGATAGTGAGCATCTGGGCCTCTTGCCCAGAGGCATCTTTATTTGGGAACACCTGGGTCCAGCCCCTTAGGTTACCAAGATTCAAAAATATCTAAATGCTCAACCCAAAGATAATCAGTCTCCCCCAAAGAGGTATTTGTGGGCATTAAGGACAGATACAAGGAAAGAGGAGCACTGAATATAAAGCTGGGTTCCTTTACACCCTTGGTTTCCTTCATCCCATGCTTGCAAATAACTTGGATGGCTTATCCGAAGACCAAACGAGGGGAAAGTTCCTCACCAAAAGTCCTTCCTTGTTTTCTTCTTAACTCCTCTGAGGGGGTGAGAGACAGACAGAGAGAATGTGTACAACAAGTATCTCCTGAAGCCAGCATACAAAAGTCCCAAGCTCCTGCTTGAAACCACTGTCATGTAGGGTGACAATCACCCTGGTTTACTCAGGACTTTCCTAGGCTCAGCACTGAAAGTCTCATGTCCCAGGAAAGGCTTCAGTCCCAGGCAAACTGAGATAGTNTCATCAATTAGATGAGTTTGAGCAAGCTCTGGGAGTTGGTGATGAACAGGGAAGCCTGGAGAGTTGCAGAGTTGGACACGACTGAGTGACTGAACTGAAGTGAATATCAAGAAAATAAACTGAAAGTAATACCCCTTAAAAGGAAAGAGACAAGTCCAAGGCTTCATTTCTTAAACTATCACTGCGATCCTTCTCTTGGTAAATTTCCATCTTTAACTCTTCAGGATAATGATCTGTAGGAGTGGAACGGTGTCTTTAGGTCCTGATCTCCAGTGCTAAAGGACTCCTTGAGGTCATGTTGAAGGTGAGTGATCATCCCATCCCCCAGGCGGGACACTAAAGGCATAGCAATGGTGTCTTGATGACCATGGCATCACTGTATAGATCGGTACACAGGGGACAAAAGACGCAAAGGCAAACAAGCAACATGAGACACAAATCTCTCAGCAGCTGTGAAATGAACTCTGGAGGAAAAACAATGGGTTGGAACTCAGCAAGAAAGGGGGAGAAAAGCCATACTGGTAAGTGGATGTAAGCACATGCCTACAATAAGAAATTCCAGGAACTGGGGGATAGGAAGAATACCCCTGTGGCTCCCAGATGATTGGGAGGAGGTTGGGAGAATAGGGGTTAACAGAGCCCATCTGAAAGTTGGCAGCATGAACATGGCATGCAGGGCAGCCTGGTAGGAAGTAAAACAGTCAGCAGCACCCTACAGGAAATGCCTGGGGCACTGGGAAAATCGCTGATTAGACAATTTAAAGAGGAGCCTGGCAGCAAAGTCAGTTCATTGAGGGATCTGTGTCGTTCCCATACTTCTGGAATGGCCTTAGAATCCCACTGTCCAGAGAATAAAAGGGGAGCAGGGGGTTTCCTTATGAAGAGAGCATCTTCTTGACACTTCAGGTGCCAGAGTTAGACCTAACAGGAGCATAAAGCCAGCTCTGGGAGACAGAGTCCTCACTGGCAGAGGATCAGGAAGCATTTCCTTGGGGCTGGGCGGAGCTCTGAGTGAGGACAGCTCTCCTCATTGACAGCGGCAGTCTGCACCCCTTAGTCTCTGTCCACACCATGTCCACACTCGCAGCCACGCCTGCCAGTTCACAGTTAAAAACATCTGCGTCCTTGGAGGAAGGCACCCTCCCTCATCCCCAGTGAAAAATCAGTGAATTGTAAGGAAGAGGACGCACAGAGTTTGGAACTGACGATTTCCAGTCTCCAGCTCTGATTTCTCACCTAAGCACTTCAGTTTTTCTCTTTAGTTCAGGCTTTATAAATTTTCTAGATTTGCAAAAAAGAACATCTGCCTGCCCGCGGGTGCTGGGCATAGGGCCCATACATGTCATTTAGGCCACGTTCGTTCACTGTCTTTTCAAATCTCCTATATCTTACTTTATTTTTTTTGTCTAGTTACTTGATCATTCACTAAGTCTGGTGTATTAAACCTCCCACTGGGGTTGATGATTTGTCTGTCTCTCTTTTTGATTCTGTCCATTTTTGATTTGTATGTTTTAAGGTTGCCTTATTAAGTATATACTTCTTCCTGATAACTTGAATCTTTAATTATTACAAAATGTCCTTCTTTATCTCTAATCATTCTTTTTGCATTAAAATCTACCTGGTCTGATTTTATCACAGTTATCTTTTCCCATCATTTTGCTTTAACTCTTTCTATACCCTTATATCCTTTCTTTTATAAGCAATTATACACTTCAGTTTTGTGTATTTCAAATGTTTCTTTTTATTTTGCATGAATCTGTTTATAAATTACGGACACATTTAGGCTTAAATCTACCAACCGCCTAGATGCTATTTGCTCTCTTTTTCTCATTTTTTTAATCTTCTTTTTTCCTTCCATTGAAAAAAAATAAATAAAAGTCACTCTTTTTGATTTATCCTAAATGTTTTGACAAGTGTACAAAATGAGTAATTAAGACACAGAACAGTTCTATCACTCACCAAAAAATTCATTCTTGCTTCCTCTTTGTATTCCAACTCTCCTTCACCCTTCACCCCTGGAAGCTGTTGCTATGTTCTGTATGCCTACAATTTTGCTCTTACTGGAATCTTTCTTATCAATTTTGGGGCTATTTTTTATTTATCTAGTTTTCCCTTCTCTCAGATCGGTAGAGATACTATTTCTTTAGTGATAACCCTAAATTATGACATATATCCTTGACTTGTCAAAGTCTAATATAAATTAATGGGCTTCCCTGGTGGCTCAGGGTAAAGAATCTACCTGCCAATGCAGGAGACAAACATCCCTGGGTTGGGAAGATCCCCTGTAGAAAGAAATGGCAACCCACTCCAGTATTCTTGCCTGGGAAATCCCACGGACAGAGGAGCCTGGTGGGCTATGGTTCATGGGGTGGCAAAAAAGTTGGACACAATCTAGAGACTAAACGACAACAACAAAATAAATGAATACTCTTACCACTTTCTGGACAATTTCTTTAAATCTATTTCCCAATTTCTGCCTAGACATAGATTGTATTGTTTCCATTTACATTAATTTTACATATGTTTAAAACCCTGCCAGAAGTTATTTTTTAAAGTCAACATTCACTTAGGTGTATACTCATACATACTTTTTGTTTCTCCTCACTCTTTACTGCACTTCCATGCTTCTATCTGAGATCATTTTATTTCTGCCTAAAAAAATACCATTCAGTATTTCTTTCTTTTATTTTTTTTTGTTTTTTTCTTTTTTTTCCCTTTTTTTTCCCCAGCATTTCTTTTAGTGCAAGTTCTACTGGTGAGAAGTTATATGAGGTTTTTGTCTGAAACTGTCTAGTTCACCTTCATTTTTGAAAGTATCTCTTTCAGCATTTCATTCCACTATCTCTTTTCTTCTATTGTTTCTGTTGAGAAGTCAGCTGCCAGAAGTTCCTTTGAAAGTAACGTTAGTTTTTTTTTTTTTTCCTTTGCTGTTTTTAAGATTTCTCTATGTCATAGTTCTCAGCAATTTTAATATGATGCACCTAAGTGTCATTTTCTTTGTATTTATCCTGCTTGGGGTTCATAATCCTTTATCATATCCCACAAGTCTCTTATGCTCTTTGTTTTGGGGGAAGGGGCGTGTTTTCCATCCTTTTCTTGTTCTCAGCTTCAGTCTGTATTTTTTTCTAACCGATCTTCCAATTCATTAATTCTTTAGTTAGCTTTGTCTAATCTGCTATTTAATTCACACTGAGCTCTTTATTTCTGTTACTGTATTTTTCAGTACTCAAATTTCTGTTTGATTCTTTTTTTTTTTTTAAACACTGAGATAAAACTCATATTCCAAACAATTCACAAAGCACCACTGTGCTTCCTGGACATGTGTGTTCCTTCTTTAGAGACATGTCTATGCAAGCCTTTTGCCTTTTTAAAGACTGGGCTGTTTCTCTCCTTACTGTTGAGTTGTAAGAGTTCTTTATATATTCTGGACACTAGATCTTTATCAGAAGTATGATTCAAAAATATTTTCCCCTAGGTTGTCTTCATTTTTTTTTGATACTGTCCTTTGAAGTACAATAATTTAAAATTTGATGGACTTCAATTCCTGTACATCTTCCTTTTGGTGCTTGTGTTTGGTGCCACACCTAAAAAACTATCACCTAATCCCAGGTCACACAGCTTTATGCCTACATTTTCTTCTAAAAGTTTTAGCTCTTAAATTTGTATTTTTGATCCATTTTGAGTTGTTTGATTCTTTTTTATACTTTTCTCACTTTTTGTTATTATTTGACTTCATAAATATAGTTAATTTAAAGTTGATAACCATTATATGGACCTCCTACAGATCTATTGCTTTTCTTACTACTGCATATACAAAACAATGAGAGGTGTTAGGGCTAGGATGATAGCATCTTCCACTAGAGAGGATTTAAATTTCTTATAGTCACTAGATATCTTGGATCAACTTAATCCAATGAGAGATTAAGATAATTTGAAGCTAGGTTTCAGTCCCTGTGAGACTGCTAAAGTCTATTTCTGGTTCACTGTTACTTCTAAATTGTATTCCTGTAGAGTCCCAAAGCCTGGGGAAGTTTACTATGGCTCCCCCTTCCTTGGCCTGAATTCCAGTTTTTGTCCTGTTAACCCTGTAAGGGTATTATCACAAGCTATGCTTGGCTTCTCTTCTAGAACAGCAGGTGCCTCTTAGCAAAAGCAGCTTCAAAGAAGCAGAAAGGTTGGTCTGAATTACCTAAACTGCTGTCCTAGTAGCAAAATCAAAGTTTAAACTTGGAAGACAGGCATTACTTTATGTGTAGCCTTCATCAGGTCCAGTGCAATAGTGGATATCTAATAAGTATGCTTTGTATGAAAGAAAGAATGATATTGGTGAAAGTGAAGGCTTACCACATTTATGTTTTAAAGTTGTTCATTTCCCAGGACATGATAACCAACATACTCTGGTAAAATAAGAGAGAAGCAAGCCTGAGGTTTAAAATATGGTCTTCATTACTTCCTTAGGGGCTTTTCAAAAACCACAATCCATCAAAGGATAGGAGAAGGATGAATCCACCTCATATCAAGGGCATAGTAATTGGTTGTAGTAATTGAGACTCCCGATTTAAATCTCAGGCATTCTCTGGTAACTCTAAGTCCACCAAAGGGAGGAACTACCCACGAAATTCTAAAACTAAGTACATATCAAAATCTTCTATGGGGCCATTTGGGGCTTGAAGGCTTGGCCATCTAATTCCTGGGCCATATGTGAAAATAGCTCCACCAATTATCCCAAATTCCTTAACAGCACACTGGCCTTTCTTAACTGACACTGTAGTATAAAAAAAGAAAAAAAGTAATCATTGACTTCTAATTGTCTCCAATAAGTGGCCATGTGCTGCTGGTTTTTCCTTTATGATTTATGTAACATCTGTCTCCTTTTCATTCCCTCTGTTACTGCTACCACATAGTGAAAGTGAAAGTCATGCAGTCATGTTTGACTCTCTGTGACCCCATGGTCTATATAGTCCATGGAATTCTCCAGGCCAGAATACTGGAGTGGGTGGCCTTTCCCTTCTCCAGGGGATCTTTCCAACCCAGGGATAGAACCCAGGTCTCCTGCCCTTGCAGGCGGATTCTTTACCAGCTGAGCCACAAGGGAAGCCCAAGAATACTGGAGTGGGTAGGCTATCCCTTCTCCAGAGGACCTTCCCGACCCAGCAATCAAACTGGGGTCTCCTGCACTGTAGGCAGACTCTTTACCAACTGAGCCATCAGGGAAGCTACCACATGGGGGCCTGTATTTCGCTGTCCCTGAATTAGACACTCAGTCTTTCTGAAACAACAGCTCCGTTATATCATTTTCCTATGAATAAATCTCCCTTCACTCCCACGGACTCTCAGAATGAAGTTCAGACTCCTTGGTCTGGCATTCAGGGCCCTCTTCAGCCTTTCAAGCGCTCTCCTCATAAATACTCTGGTTCAGCCAAACTCTTTTACTCACCACCCTCTGAAGGTGGTGAGCGGTTTTCTATGCTCTTTTTGGACCTGAAATGTCTTCTTTCTTTTTGGGCTGTCCTTCCACTCTAACTTCCCTTCCACACTCATGAACTCCTTACTTTTCCACTTCTAATTATGAAAGCATTTTCATTCACTAAAAACCGAGCTCAAATGTCACCTTTACTTGCTGTATGTAAAGCATTTACTGTATCTGGTACAGGATAAAGTCTTCAATATATATACTTTAAAATAAAGTGAGCGTGTGGGTGAGATACACTTTGCAATCAATGGTGAAATGTAAACTGCATGGCAAGTTTTCAAAAAATTAAACTGTGTACCTCACATTATATTTAAAAAGTGACAGTGGTCCAGTGGCTAAGCTCTGTGCTCCCAATGCAGGGGGCCTGCGTTCGACCCCTGGTCAGGGAACTAAAGAGTTCCCACGCTGCAACCAAAGATCCCACATGCCACAACTAAGACAGAAGATCTTACGTGCTGCACCCAAGACCTGGCACAGCCAAACAGATAAACAAATTTTAAAAAACTGAGATGGCTTAAAGGCTATAAAGTATAAGATAAAGCTGTAAGACCATCAGGAGACAATACAATGGGATATCTTAAAGACTGTAGGGCATGAAAGGCTTTCTTAAATACGGCAGTAAAAGCACTAACCATAGGAAAGCGAAGAAAGTACATTAAAATCGTGAATTTTTATTAGCCAGTAGAAAATATGGAAAGGAAAAAGTAAAACATAGTGTAGAAGAATATGTCTACCCATATAAGCAATAAAAGGATTAATATTCCTAAACGGCATTTCATTAAACAATATATCTAAATGCTCAATACAAACTAGAAAAGCCCTCAAACTCACAGTAATCAGATTGTTGCAAATTTGCTGATAAATAATAATCCTATCAGCAAATTAAAACTGATAAGACAATAACCAAAATTAAATGTAAAACTATAGCTCAATTTAAAAATCTGACCATACTAAACATTAGTAAGGCTGCAGAAAAATGAAACTCTTACACATTGCTGGTGGGGGTGAAAATTACTAATAACTACTTTGGGAAAGCCCTAAAGGAAATCAGTCCTGAATACTCATTGGAAGGACTGATGCTGAAGCTGAAGCTCCAATACTTTGGCCACCTGATGCGAAGAACTGACCTATTGGAAAAGATCTTGACGGTGGGAAAGTTTGAGGGCAGAAGGAGAAGGGGATGACAGAGGATGACGTGATTGGATGGCATCACCATCCAATTGGATGGACATGAGTTTAAGCAAGCTCTGGGAGATGGTAATGGACAAAGAAGTCTGGTGTGCTGCAGTCCATGGGGTTGCAAACAGTTGGACATGACTGAGTGACTGAACTGAACTGAGCTGACTTTGGGAAATAGTTTGAAAGTGAAAGTGAAGTCGCTCAGTCACGTCCGACTCTTCGAGACCCCGCGGACTGCAGCCTACCATGCTCCTCCATCCATGGGATTTTCCAGGCAAGAGTACTGGAGTGGGTTAATTTAGCATTATATAAAAAGGAAGATATGCCAATTTTTTAAGTCAGAAATTCCACTACTAGGTACACACCCTAGTAAGCACAAACTTAATTGTTCACTATCATATTGTCTGCATTAGCCCCAAATGAAAACAACCTAAATGCCCAATGACAATGAAATGGATAAGCAAATTGTGGTGAATTCATAAAGTGGAACCCTACCGCAGTGAATATACTCAAGGTAGAGCTACATGCAATGGCACGGAAGAATCTCACCAACTTTTGTTCGTGGCAAACAAAAGAAGCAAGACACAAAAAGACGCATGTAGTACAGTTCCACTATGTGAAGTTCAGAAACAGGTAAAACGATGCTCTTAAAGGTGAACACCTAGAGGCTACAGTTTAACAAAAGCAACGATAATAATTATCACTGTCACAAAGTTAGGATAGTGGGGAGGAATAGAGAGAGCTCTCACTGGGGAAGAGCACACAGCAGGGACTTTTGAAATGCTGATAAGGTTCTATGTATTGACCCGGGTGGTTATTTACCATGATGTTTGCTTATAATCACTCACCTACTATACATATATATTTTATCTATTTTTCTATATCACCATGGCAAATTTTAAAAACTGAAAAACAGAGTCCCAGATTGCTTGGTGATGTCTATCACAAATGCAGGAATGAGTCTGTGCTGATACATGTTGGTTCACAGGTCTTCCTTCCAACAATCAAGCTAAACATGAGCTCCTTCTTTACTGCCTGTCTCACATTCTCTAGCAATTATTATCTATGCCATTTACGGGACACCTCATATTTATAATGCCTTGATTACAGCTGTTCATGTAAATGCTTTCTTCCCTTTCAACTGCAGCATAAGTTTCTGAAGGGTCTGGACTGTATCTTGCAATTAGTAGTTTATAGCTAGTGGAGGTGATGGAATTCCAGTTGAGCTATTTCAAATCCTGAANTTTCATGGCTGCAGTCACCATCTGCAGTGATTTTGGAGCCCAAAAAGATAAAGTCTGACACTGTTTCCCCATCTATTTCCCATGAAGTGATGGGACCAGATGCCATGATCTTCGTTTTCTGAATGTTGAGCTTTAAGCCAACTTTTTCACTCTCCTCTTTCACTTTTGTAGTCATCTATGAGGGGGTATTAATCTATGAGGTATTTATTATTATCTCTATATTTTTGATACTAAATCTTGGAGAAGTTGTTATTTGTCCACGGGAACAGCTGTGAAATAGCAGAGTTATAATCTGAACCCACAAACTCCTGTTCAATGCTCTTCTGTCAGATTTGTATTTTCCTCATCTTATACAATGCCTTCAATATAGTAAGCACCCAATAATTATTTATTAAGTGCAAATGGGAGGATGAAGGGCCATGAAATTTTATAGCAAGAAAGAAAGGGATAGTACAAAAGAATATCCTTGATGCATCAGTTTTAAAATCCTAGGGTGCATATGTAAAAGGTTATGATTCCATCTGTTAAAAAGAGAATCATGTATGTTAACTATAAAAATAAGCTGCTAGGATATTCTAGTTATAAGGAGGGAATCCAAAACTTAATGTGCTTTCAGTCCATTTGCTGTATTTGGATGGCTGGCAGTTCAAAGGGCAGATGGCAAATGCACATCTCATGAAGCACCCTGGCCATCAGAACCAAGCCAAGAAGTCACTGATCACTGCTTTCCCACCAAGGCAGTGGCTCTGTGAAAGCCCTGAACGGATCATCTGTTCTTCGTCCGGTCTCGGGAATTCAGGATGAATGGGATGAGGATGGGGGTAAATGATAAGGGTGAGCACTGTCTTGGGGCACTGCTAAAGAGTTCAGGCCGCAGTCTTCTTGGGGAGCCCCAAGGAAGGGGGTGGAAAGAGGCTTAAGGCAATGGGTGCTTTCAAGAGTTCCCTTAGCACCCAGAAGAGAAGAGAGGAGCAGAGGGAAGGTTCAACTATCCAGGGGAAAGGAAAGTACTTATTGATCCATTGCAAAAACAAGGGTTGTGGTCAAAGAATCAATTTGCTGAAGTTATAGCAAAAAGAAAATAACAATGGGCCTTCCCACATTCCTGCCTTTCCATGCCAGGCTGTCCTCTCCCCCCGATTATCCCCGCCCCCCAACTTCTGGAGACAATTGAGCTGTGTCTCTGGCATGTATGGAGCTGCAGGTCAGAGCCATATTTAACGAGAACATTCATTCTCTACAGGCGCTACAGGGCTCCTCAAAACGCCCTTTGTGTCATTGTGCCTTTCTCTCCAGCCCCCTTGACACTAATTTAATCAAGATGTCCTAGCTTGTAGATGCGTGGACTCGTCAGTTCCGCATTCTTCACGGCATTAGGATTTCGAAGCAAAATATGTAGGTTAGTCGAGGAGATGGGGTCAGGGTCACCGAGCCAGAGCGTGGCAATCTTTTGTGTAAACCCTAGGCTTAAAGAGCGCACTAGGTTTATGACACGCTCTTATAATTTTTCAATTAACCTTAAATATTCCGGAAAGGTCAAGATATATTTTCTAAAGCAAAATACATGCCTGTATCAGAAGCAAAAAACAAAAAAAGAAAGCCAAGCAAAAAGCAAAGGAGGGGAAAAAAAGATAGGATTTACTCATCAGTAGTGTTTTTAGAATGTAGAACTAAAAAAGAGCAGCTTGTTGCCTGCTATTTCTCTCTTAGTCTCTACTCCACTCACCCATAATTTTGCAAAATCTAAAAACTTCAATTGCCTTACCTATAAACTAGATTTAAATTCAAACATGCCTTTCTTAGCTACTTTTCTAGACCATAGCCAGAAGTAAATCTCAAAACTGTGGTAGGGAATTAAACTAGTAAGAAAAATAAACAAGGAAACCATCTGGAGCCCTGGGTCCCTGCCCAGGTTACCTGATTTCTATGCTGTGGTATCGCCTGAAAAGAGCCTCATTGCTCATCACCACTTTCCTAAGTTGATTTGTGTGATGCCCAGCAGAGGCTCTGAAGTCTGGGTCTTGCAGGCTAGGAGTCAGATTCAAGGAAGCGTGAGGCAAAGCTGGGGAACTTTGATGACCTATCTGAGGAACTGATTTGGGTCTGTGTTGAAATTCCTCTCATCAACCACAGATCCATTTCATCATGACCTCTTGTTGGGGACATCTAACCCATTCCCTCCATTATCTGCTTGCCAGTTTCATTAACTCACATCACCACCGACAGAAATATAACCAAAGGAGTACTGTTTCACAACTCATGAGAGGATTTTCAGAAACTCACTAAGCAGGACTCCAGACTAGAACAGGGTGTGTCCTCTGCAGCTTTTGAAGGAAGAAGAATCTTGAGCTCAATTCCATTTCCTCTTGCCTAGATCAAGTCAACAACTGGTCTGGGGTCAGAAACCATCCTAAATGCCTAGGCTGATCCCTAAATTCTCATGTAATTCTACAAACCCAATTAATCTCCCTGACATGAAAAACTAAAATGATTTTCAGCTCCCTTGCAAAGCCATGCTAAAAGAGCTCACTGCCCTCTAGTAAACAAACATCTCCATACTGCATCTTAAGGTAGGAACTGAGCCTTTGCCCTCCACCTCTTTTTTGCTGACTTGCATATTTTCTCTCTTTTTCTGGAAAAACTGATAAGAAATGCTTCCTTGATGCTGTCAAATTATGACTATGGCCTATTGCTCTGGGTTTTTTGTTAGGGCAAAGAAAGGATGGCAGAAATTTGGGAACAGGGCCAGCAGAGACAGCCTCTGGGATATTGAGAAGAAGATCACATTTTACCGCATTCTATAACCAAAAGATGAGCACATCTGTGTTGGAGATTAGAAATGGCTCTGGGTTAAACAAAAGGTATTTGGTCCAAGAGGAGAAACAACTTATAAAACTTCATTTAATGAGATCTACAATATATTTAATAAAATCAGCTACTCTAGTTCTTAAAAGAATAACCCAGAGGTTATACAGAGATAATCTAGAGAAAATGACTTTTTTTTAATCTCATAATTTTTCTAGGATTTAAATCTATAGCACAAAATATAAGCCCTATGCATTCTGATTTCAAATATAGCTGGAATGTCTCCCTCGTCTTTTTTTTTTGCTCCTCCTATTGTCTTAATTTAGGACCCCATCATTTCTTACATGAACTATCAAGACAGTTTTATTTAACTGTATTTGCTTTACTAAACTCTCTCACAACCAAAGATTTCAGAGTAATCTTTCTAAAAGGCAAATCTGTCCATGGTACTCCCGTGGTAAAACCCATTACTGTGACTGTTTCAGTTAAGAAGCAGGTATAGATGCTAAAAAGTAGTGGGCAAAGATGAGGAGAAATAGGATATTTGCATTGTCTCAAATATGCTTTCCACAAGTTATCTGAAGTGCAAGGGAAAGAAAGTAACTTATAGTAAAGCAATCTGCCAGACATCTATCTTACCCAGGCAATCAGAATAATCACTACTAGTAATGGGAAAAATCAACCAGAAGTGGCTTCTGATAAAATACATAGCATCACTTATGTGGTGCTCTTGCCAAAACCTGTTTAATCAGATCTAATCATGAGGAAGCAGGAGACAAACCAAGACTGAGGGATATTCTACAAAGTAACTGGCTGGAACTATTCACAAGTGTCAGTCATGAGAGACAAAGGAAGATAGAGGAAATGGCAGCGCTTAGAGGGGATGAGTGGGATGGTGCCACATGTAATCCTGAACTGGATTCTGAAACCAGAAACTGGACACAAGTGGGGCAACTGGCAAAATTTGACTTAAACCAGTAGATTAGGTAACAGTATTGAATCGGCGTTAATTTCCTGATTTTGTTCATTGTACTGTGGTTATATGAGATTTTAACATTAGCGGAATTTAGGTGAAGGGTATACAGGATTTTTTATACTGCTTTCGTAACTTTTTAAGTCTGAAGTCATTTTCCAAATGAAAAGTAAAAAATTCCTGTTCTTTAATTATTAAAAGTAAAGCCACAAATCTACAATGAAAAAAAAAAACACAAAACACTAATAGTTGTTTAAAAAAAAAAAAAAAAGGGCACAATAACATTACGAACCTTCCCCTTTGCTGAATTCAGACCGTAAGCTCTGCACTGAGGCACACAAGCCCAGCCTGCCTCTTCAGCCTCATTACTTGCTATCTTCCATGGGCGTGCTTGCTGTCCTCACCCAGAGCATCTACAGTTCCCGGACACGATTTGGTGGTCTTCTGCAGAGGCTGTTTCGTCTCCCAGGAATCTCTGTTCACCACCCTACCCACTTCTCCCTCTCCCTGACTAAGACTCAAAGGACTTCACAAGGCAAAGCTCAGCTCATGCGTTTCTCCACGGAAGAACCCATTATTATACTACACTATCATTGCTTATTCGTGTGCCCATTTTGCCCACTAGACTCCGTGCTCTGAGGTCAGGGTCCTCGCCGTGCCATCTTCTCCGTCTCTGGCAACAGGCTGCACACAGTCAGAACTCAAACACTGTCTTCAGTTAGAGCCACGATAATACCAAACACCTCTCTAAAAATGCCTGCACTTCACTCCAGGATTTCAGGGAGCAGTCTTGGAAATATATGACTCTAAACCTGTAGTTGAACAGATTAGAAAACCAAGTCTTAGATTAAAAAGTGACGTCACATTGTGAGTCAGTGTCAAAGCGGGGAAGAGACTCTTACTCCCAAATCAGAGTCTTCTTTGATTCGTAAACTACA
This sequence comes from Neotragus moschatus, assembly GCA_006410615.1. Taxonomy (NCBI): domain Eukaryota; kingdom Metazoa; phylum Chordata; class Mammalia; order Artiodactyla; family Bovidae; genus Neotragus; species Neotragus moschatus. The sequence continues at coordinate 177,381 of SJYA01002182.1, read as the reverse complement.
AAAAAGGCCTCTTTATTCCCAACCAACAAAATACTGCAGCACCTATGCAGGCAGAAATGTCTGGGCCGAGCGTGGCGCTTGGGGAAGCCTTTAATAAACGCTTGCTAAAGCTAACTGAGTCAGCAGGGAGCAGCAGCACATTGCCTTACTTCATTCAGGGGCAGCTGAGCCAGGTGTGGCCGACTCTCAGGCCCGACCTGCCCGTGACACCTGACTGCCTCCTGCAGTCAGGGAGGTGCAGCTGGAATAGGCTAGTCTTCAGCGAGGAGCATGGGGTTTCTACCTAAGAGACCTATCTGGAGACAGCAGACGCCGGGCTTTCCTCCGGGGCAAGTGGGAGGCTGAGGCAGAGATTCCGCATAGCCCTGAGCTATGTGGTATCAGGCCAGAGGCGACATGCTCGGATCACATCCTTACATCAGCCTGCGGAGGAAGCCCACCCCGTGTGTCAGAAATCATCTGCTCTGATTACAACACCCTTTTTAATCTTCCTGGCCCGGGAGAGGATAGGCACTGATAACTTTAAAAATGCCAGCAGGTACAATTAATTTCCAGTCCTGCTCTTCATAGAGTGTTATGTGAAGGGGACTGGAAGGACAAAATTAAACTCCGCTGGGGCTTTAGCCTCCAGCTCCAAAACAGACAGACTGTTCAGAACTAGGAACAGAAGACCTCATCCTGTGTTACACTGATGCTAGTCTATGAATGCTTGAAAGATCTCTGTGGCCTAGGGGGCAAAGGTTGATGAAATTAAATCACATTCAAAAGCAGGGTTTGATATGATTCTAGTGGACCTAGGAATCTAGCAAGATTTAATCCAAATGATAACTCTTTTACGTTGTTTCAAAGAGCAACATCAATTTTTATCAATCAGTGTGCTCTGCATTTAATGTAGCCGAATGTAAAGTGTCTTTATACCTCTTTCAAGTTTCTTTTCCAAATCAAAAACCTGTTAACATCAACTAGAAAAGGAATCTTGATTTATAGAACATGTCTCTTCCAAGCAGTTTTAGATCCTTTCCCACTATTATCCTCACAAAGTGGGCCAGAAGGATGCTTGCTCATTCAGTGTACCAAAGGGCATGCAGAAGTCTGGGATGGTCAAACTTTACTGTAAGAGTCACAAGACTGTAACACTAGAGTTGGAAGGGAGTGTTTTGAAAACAAATTTCCCTGTCTCCAGCTTACGCTGTTGTACGTCTCCTTACTATTAGTAAAGCGAGGCTAAGAAAAGTACGTAGAGTGGAGATTCTGTTGAGGACACCACACACAGTTCAGATCAATTCAGTCGCTCATTTGTATCCAACTCTTTGTGACCCCATGGACTGCAGCCTGCCAGGCTTCTCTGTCCGTCACCAACTTCTGGAGCTTGCTCGAATTCATGTCTGTCGAGTCGGTGATGTCATCCACCCATCTCATCCTCTGTCGTCCCCTTCTCCTGCCTTCAATCTTTCCCAGCTTCAGGGTCTTTTCCAGCGAGTCACCACAGTCTCCCAAGATTTCAGGGTCCAAATCGAATGACATCTCCTCAGACACCATTCTTTCACTTAGGTTCTGTGAGCCATGCTATTCTCATTCTCCTTCTACCCCCTTTTAACTTGCTCTTCTCTCCTCTTTGCTGGCTCCTTAAAATCCTCTCTCTGGGCCTCAACCTCTCCTTTCTCCACACACTCACTTGCAAGCCTTCCACTGTCAGCTTTTCCACTGCCAGTTTTATGGGGTTAATTTGCAGATTCCTCATCCAATCCTAACCCTCACTGCACTTGCACATCGCCACGCTTAAAACTGAACTCAGGAAGCATGGCATTGACCTGGTAGGTTGGTCCCACCGCTGCTACTACCTAAGTGGGTGACTTAAGGCAAGTCCCTTCCGCCTGACTCTCAGATTCTTCACTAATTAAAGGGCTGACCTAGAATTAGCGACTCTACCACATGTGTGAAATGAAAGTGTTAGTAGCTTGACTGTGTCAGACTCTGCGTGACACCATGGACTGTAGCTTGCCAGGCTCCTCTGTCCATGGGATTATCTAGGCAAGAATACTGGAGTGGGTTGCCATTCCCTTCTCCAGGGCATCTTCCTGACCCAAGGATTGAACCCGAGTCTCCTGCATGGCAAGCAGATTCTTCACTGTCTGAACCACAAGGGAAGCTTCATTCTTTCACACACTTTCCCCCAATAAACAGCAACTCCAGCTTCCAATTGCTCAGGCCAAAATGCTGGGAATCATTTTTGCCTCTTTTTTCCCCACACACCACGTCTGATTCAGCAGCAAATGCTACTGGCTCGGTCTTCAAAATATATCTGACTTTGACCTTAGCTCACGATCTCCACATCTATGAATACCGCTGTGTTCTACCATCGCCTCCTGCCTGAAGTGCTTAGAGGGGCCTTCTTAACTGGTCTTCTTGGTCTGCTCCTACCTTGTCCCTCCTCCAGTCTTTCTCTTAGCACAGCAGCCAGAACAATCCTATTTCAACAGAAGTCAGACTTTATCAATTCTCTGTTCCACCCCTGATCCTCAACCATATCACCCACCACTCTCCATCTTGCCCACTGTGTGCAAGGCCATTGGGCTGTTTTTTTAATATGAAAAACATATTCCCATTTCATGGCCTTAGACATGTTTCCCCTGCCTGAAATACTTTCCTCAGAGAGCTAAATAGCAAACTCCCTCATTTCCTCCAATAATCACGTCAAATGCCAATTTATCAATGAGGCCTTTCCTGAGCACCCTATATGAAGCAACGCTATCCCGGCACCTCCATCATCTTTACCCTATTTATTCTGACAAAATATTGAAAACTGTGCTTTCAGTGCAAGGGCCATGAGTTTGATACCTGGTTGAGGAACTAAGATCCTGCACACCAAGCAGCATGGCAAAAAAAAAAAAAAAATCTTGTTCTTTCAGTTCCCATTGCCATTATCCAAAGACTGGTTTCTATTATCCCCTCAATTGCTGTAGTGGGCTCTCAAATACTTTCTTCCACCCTAAACCATACTGAGCCATCAATGCTGCTGGAAACAAGGGTTTTCAATATCTCACCGCCCTACCTAAAATGGTCAATGGCTTTCTTTGACCAGTAGCTTAAACTCCTTGGGTTGGCATTCAAAGCCCTGTATTCAGGCTCCAAGCTCATCCCACACTGCTGGGGAAACCAAGCCTCTGCAGCTGTCAGCCTGCTCTCATGGGTGGCATCTCTCATGGGGACAAAGAGACAGGAGAGGAAGTTGGCACCAGGTAATACGAAAATAATCAAAAGATATTTCCAGAAGATAAGACATGGATGGTTAGTTAAGAATCCTGGCAGATAATTAAAATAACATCAGCTCCATTTGTTTTCCTGTATGAAGCTTGCCTGACTCACCTCTCATAAATCTGTGCCTTCTCCAAACTTCTATGGAAAATGAAAGTGCAAGTCCAAACTTCTATAGATAACCAATTATCTGTACCATTCATTAAGTTGATGTTTTAAGTTGTAACCTGCTTCTGGAGTCTATGGCCTGTCTATCTGAGAAGTAAGAAATCTAAGATCTTGAACCATGTTTTAAGCTTGTTCTGCAGCTCTTTTATAGTGCCAATTNAAGTGCAAGTCCAAACTTCTATAGATAACCAATTATCTGTACCATTCATTAAGTTGATGTTTTAAGTTGTAACCTGCTTCTGGAGTCTATGGCCTGTCTATCTGAGAAGTAAGAAATCTAAGATCTTGAACCATGTTTTAAGCTTGTTCTGCAGCTCTTTTATAGTGCCAATTTGATTACCAAGCAATTAAAGACAATCTAATAGTATTTACTAAACTGAACGAAATGAACGAGTTGATAGTGGTACTCCTGGATTTAAGAGCAGTGTGCTCTCTCTTTCTCTTTTTAAAGTGTCCCTGAAAGAAGAATCAGGAGGGCTCTGCAGTTTTCCTGTCTGAGAACTCCAGAACCCAGAAAAGCCACTGACTCATAGAGATGCAAAAAGAGAAAGCTTTTTTCTACTCTCCATCCTCAAAATGAACATCAAAAGGAAAACAAGGTCATGGGAAGAAGCAAGGCAGGAAAGGATGTGATGCTAATGTGGGCAGAAGGCTTGGATTACCTTGGCTTTGGAGAAGAGATGATTAAAGCTAGAGACTGGATCGCCCGGGTTGCCTTCTGTATTTCCTCACTACCCTATATGATAACACAATGCTAAAAGCGATTCGCTTAGAGAGGCAAGGACTACCCTAGCAGGGAAAAGGCACAAGGGGAACACTCTGCAGAGCACTTTCCTTCTTTCCTTTCTTAACTTTATTGAGGAATAATTAAAAACCATAATGGTATTTATTTAAAGTCTATGACTTTTCAGTGATCAGTGCAAAGAAATAGAGGAAAACAATGGGAAAGACTAGAAATCTCTTCAAGAAAATTAGAGATACCAAGGGAACATTTCATGCAAAGNGGGCTCTGCTTTAAGAGCATAAAGCAAGCCCCAAGAAGCGTCAGGAAACTGCCAGGGTGGCCAGGGACACGCCTCGGTTCTCTTATCCGATTACTACAGTTCAACCTATGGGTTCCTAATTCTTCATGTGCAATACACTCTAAGCAAAGGAGACTGAAACTGTGAGGGATGGAGAGAAACTGCTTCTTTGCCCATTACTAGAAAGCAGAGGGCTTCTCATCCAAACAGAATTCATCTGTTCTTACGGTCAGCCAAGCTAGCTTCTACCTTAGAGTTCTCTGCCTACATTGGACCCCAGGGGAGAAAGAAAAGAGGTTATTCACCCTGTGGGATGGTAAACATTGGTTATTTGACAATCCTAAGGATAGCTCTAATCCACTATAATTTAACTGATGAAAAGTTATAAAGATCAAGAGAAAGTCCTACAACTATACGAACAAATCTCACAAATACAATGTTGAATGAGAAAAACCAGACACAAAAGAGTACACACTGCAAGATTCTATTTATATAAAGTATGAAACTGAGCAAAACTAATCTCTGCTGTGAGAAGTCAGGAGTGATGCTATTCTGAGGGACTGGGGACACCCCTCCCAATCCCTTAGTGACAGGAAGAGAGCATGAGGGGGCTCCTGGGGGTACTGAAATATTCTGTTTCTTGAGCTGGAANAAAGAGTACACACTGCAAGATTCTATTTATATAAAGTATGAAACTGAGCAAAACTAATCTCTGCTGTGAGAAGTCAGGAGTGATGCTATTCTGAGGGACTGGGGACACCCCTCCCAATCCCTTAGTGACAGGAAGAGAGCATGAGGGGGCTCCTGGGGGTACTGAAATATTCTGTTTCTTGAGCTGGAAGCTGGTTACCAGGTGTTTTCAGTTTATACAGATGCATTTAGCTTTAAGCTGATGATATATTCACTTTTCTTCAATGAAATGTAATATATAAGCAATCCAGTGATTAATTAGAAATCCTTCCTTACACCCTCAGCATAGAAATGCCTTGCTTAAGGAGGCCAACAAAGCTCGGAATATCATTCATGAGTGGATGGGGATACATGCCATGTTTTATATACATGCCATGCACTTAGGCCTTTGGTGAAACGTGAATGGCATTTGCGGAACCAAGGACACTTGTGGCTTTGATAACCGACTGCCTTTGGCATAAACATCTCTAAAATCTGGAGGGGTTATAAGATTCTCTCAGCTTGGTTCTTCTCTAACCTTCTGAAACTGGAGAAAAGGGAGCTGAGAGATGGGGTGAAGTCTAGATAGCTAAACATCTCTCGTAAAGATTTCTTCTCAGATGAACAGAAGAAATAGAGGAGGACATTGTCCATCAACCCTTTTTCTTCTTGAGATGGTCTAAGTGTCTGTCAAGATGGCAGAGAAATGGTATCTGATCACTGGTTCCATCTAAGGTTTAAAAAAAATTTTAATACAAATTCCATACATTTTAGGTGTATAAAATGATTTAGTATGCACATACACAGTGAAATGATTACTACAATCAAGATAATATGTCATCTCATCACATAGTTACCTTTTTTGTGTGTAGGAAAAGAGCCCCTAAAAACTACTCTTAGCAGTGTTCCAGTATTGAATACAGTATTATTAATTGTAGTCATTAATTTTAGTCACATACAATGTCACCAAATGTTACAGAATAATTTAAGTTAATGACAAGCAAGCTGGAGCAGATGCTAGGAAGCATGAGGAGATGGTGAAAAGTACCCTCACCCCTAAATGAAGCATGGGCCCAACCACAGCACAGCCGGGCCACTAAAAATAGCCAATGAATTCTGCAAGGAGTTATCTTTCTCTTCCTTCTTTCATTCTCAGATGATTTACTCTTACTATCCTATCTGGACGACACAGGGAAAGCCCCTTCACGGATGCAATTTTGTAGATAGACAATTCTAAAGAAGTTCTTTTTTCATGCTGGTAAAAAAGAGAAGAAATTGGGTTCTAATTCCAGACCTATTGAGATCTGTATATTTCCTAATGTTAAGAATCAGAAAACTGATCAGGAGCTAAGGCTACTATGGACCACAGTCTTATTTACCAAAGTCCATTCTCCCCCAGCCTCAAATTTTAACACTGATTTTGTCAACTGGAAACCAGTGAATTCCCTGTGTATGAAACCAGTGATACCCCTCTATATAAATACATCCTCTTTTTACATATCACTTGTGGGAAGGTTATTCACCTTCTAAAAAATCTTTTGGAAATGTCAGAGCTTGAATGTTAGACATGGTACATCATGTACAATGGATGGGGTGTTTGCCACCATTTGTAACCAAAAGTTATGAATAAATGACACCATTAAGAGGTCAGGTTGAGAGCTTAGAAAAGAGCTTCCTGGGTTTCCAAAAGGCTAGTTCCACTATTGACAGGTGAATTTGGCACAAATTTCCTAAGATTACCACAATTAATTTTAAGTTTTTCCTTAGTCAAAATTTTTGATATATACCCAAGGAATTGTGACGAACAACTGAGCTTCAGAAAACATTCAGGGATGGGTTCAAGTTCCACCTGGGAGCACCAAAACAAAACAAAACAAAACAAAAACACATTCAGGGACCAAAGACAAAGATATGTCATGATAAGAATAACCAAATTCATGAGTTCACACCTTGGCCAAGGTGAGAACTTGGAAATAGAACTAAACTAAAAACATAAACATGCATGGATGTGCTCAATGAACTAGAAGAGGAAATCATAACAACCCAGAACATCTCTGAACCTCAATCGCTTCACAAATCACCTAGGAAATTAACCAAATACGGTCATTATTAATAGTCACAAATTACGAATTATGCTGCCAGACCTGGGGTTGTACCTTGCAAATGGTTCCTTTCCTAGGGTTGCTATAAAACATCTGAGAAAGGAAGAAAAATAGCCAGTTCAATGTTTTCTCCCCATAAGTATGTTTTTAGGGCAAGACCCATGGAAAGCCTTTTAAGTGGGCCAAGAAGATATTCCTTCTCTTGTTTGCAAGATGGTGTCTGTGGTTAGAAACAGCCTATTTACCTTTTTAAAGAGTCTGCCTGAGTCCTCGCTGACCTGGACGAACCGAGGAATGATATTATTCAGGTAGATGTCACTCAGCGTGGTGTGGTCCCTGCTCTCCCGCTTCACCTGGTTCAAGAGGAGATTCCAGCAGTTGACGGGAGAGAGAACATTCTGATCCTTCCTGCAGAGAAACAGCAAGAAAACAAATCAGCACTGGTGAACAGGCAGGGTCAACATCTCTGACTACAGTCCATGTCATAAAATCAGAGCAATCAGAGCCAAACCAGAAATAAAGATGTCTTTCCTGAAGCTGCACCTCTAGTTTTCTCTTTTTTCTGAAAGCTCAGTGGAGGACAAAGGGAGAAAATAAGAAGAAGAAGGAGAAGGCGGTGATCGGAAGAAGGAAATAAGAGAAGTAGGATTATCTGTAGAAGGCGATGGCATCCACTCCAGTACTCTTGCCTGGAAAATCCCACGGGCAGGGGAGCCTGGTGGGCTGCAGTCCATGGAGTCGCTAAGAGTCGGACATGACTGAGCAACTTCACTTTCATCTTTCACTTGTATGCACTGGAGAAGGAAACGGCAACTCACTCCAGTGTTCTTGCCTGGAGAATCCCAGGGACAGGGGAGCCTGCTGGGCTGCCGTCTACGGGGTCGCACAGAGTCAGACACCACTGAAGTGACTTAGCAGCAGCAGGATTATCTGTGGAGCATCTATTATGTTCTAGAAGGTGGCATTAGTGGTAAAGAGCCCGCCTGCCAATGCAGGAGACATAAGAGACACAGGTTTGATCCCTGGGTCGGGAAGAGCCCCTGAAAGAGGAAATGGCGACCCACTGCAGTATTCTTGCCTGGAGAATCCCACGGACAGAGGAGCCTGGCAGGCTACAGTGCATGCGGTCGCAGAGTCTGGCACAACTGAAGCAGCTTCGCATCCACACCTGTGTGTTCTAGAAACTTGGTAAAAGCTTTATATACATTATCTCATCTAAGCTCCATCATCTTGTTGTCAGAAAAGAATTACTATTATCCTTATTTCACTGATAAAAAAAAAACAACAACACAAACTCAGAGAGTTGTCACTTGCCCACAGCTAGTAAGGAGTCACAGAGACAGTAAAAGGGAGTCAGGGACCAGACCACAGTTCTGTACTGACTAGAATGATTCTAGGAGGTCTGACTCCAAATTCCATGACCTCAACCACTACAATATTTGGTTTGTGTCTAGGATTACAGGCAAAAGTTAGTCTCTAGACAAAATCGAAGCTACAGACTAAATCCCTCACATTTCTCTCCCACAGGATTCAATGAAGACAGCTGTGGACGNGGACCAGACCACAGTTCTGTACTGACTAGAATGATTCTAGGAGGTCTGACTCCAAATTCCATGACCTCAACCACTACAATATTTGGTTTGTGTCTAGGATTACAGGCAAAAGTTAGTCTCTAGACAAAATCGAAGCTACAGACTAAATCCCTCACATTTCTCTCCCACAGGATTCAATGAAGACAGCTGTGGACGCATTTGCCATTAAAAAGTCATTGAAAATTCTTCAGTCCCACAGAACACATCCATGGAGGTTTGATTTCATTGACTGAGCCATTTTCTCATGTCCCATACAACCAAGAGCATAAACCGTTATCTGCGCCGTGTGTTGTGAAGACGTTACCAGCCTGAGTGGAGAGTAAAGCACTAAGCCGAGATGCTCATTGCTACTGCAAAGGATGTGATCTCAAAAAGTTATTGATAAGATAAGCAGCTCCCAGCACTAACTGAAGCAACAGAAAGTTTTGTATCTGCAATGTGGATTTTTTTAAGGAAAGAAACAGAAGGTAGGCTATTTATCAAGAGCTTACTGTGTACTTGGCATATGGCTGGGCCCTATACTCCTCTTGTTTAATTTGAACCCAACAAAACCTGATGAAGTGGGGGTTATCAATCACATTCAGCAGAAGAGTAAAAGTTGGACTAAGAAAGGTTACAATATCTTGTTCAAGTTCATACAGCTAAAAAGTGGCAATGCTGGAATTCAAGAAGAAGCCCTGTAATTGCAAAGAGAATGCTCTTAATCACTGCAAAGTATCACACCTTGTTTGTTCCCATTTCCCCTCCTGCCTCCCTACAGTCAGACTCTTAATGCAAAGAAANTCCAGACTGTTGAAAAATCTGCTATCGATTAGAATGAATGTTGCTCTGTACAGGTTTAGTTTTCAATTCAACCTATGTGTCTAACCTACGTGTCTCCTTGGGTAAAGCTGTTCAGGTTTACCTGATTTGACACACAGTGGCCAAGTTCAACCGCATGCCACAGAAGGTTCGGGGGCCTCTGCTGGGCCCTTGGTAGACCACGGCTGGGTAATAAGGGTAAACTCACTCAGTATCACCTAATTTCATTACCAATGCTGTAAAGCTTATTAAACATTCCCATTTATCCAGTTAATACTGATGAAGGAGAATGGGAATAGCTTCTAGGTAATGTCAGTGATTCAAATTTAAAACAAGAACCACCCTTCTATTCCAAGCATCTAAATCAATTTAAAACCATCTCAAGATTATGACAACTCATCTGTGTGAGTCAGGATTTCTTGATGCCAAACAACACAAACCAGCACCTAAAATAACTTTGATCTGAAACTGATATAAACTTGTAACTCTGATTCATAATCGAGGTTCATAAACCCAGCCTCACTGTTCCCTCTGATTATAAATTGGTAGTTCAAAAGTAGATTTACACCAATATAACACTGCTTTAGTCTGCTGCATATATGAGAGCTCTGTGTAAAATCTTTGTTTTAAAAAAGGAGTCTGGCCCTAAAACAAAATAATATTAGACTCTGCTGTCTGTTTCTCCCAGGATTTCCCACTCTCTTTTACTATTAATGTAGCTTTCATATAATAATTTTGGTTCTTTGAGTTTGGACTTACTTCTTATTTGAGTTTGGACTTATAAGTTCTTTGGACTTATTTCTCCTTCCAACAGAGGTGTTTTAATTAATTCATTTATTTATTTTGGGACAGCGATGTGAGGTATGGGGCATGTGGAAGGAGAGGAACACAACTCTGCTGTAGAGATGATTTTCCCAGCCAACATGAACAAAGGCGAAACACACTTCAGGCTGGAAAACGAACAAGTCAACGAGACGTGATTTCATAGGGAGCATATTAAGGTTCTGCTAGAGTGGTTTCCTGCTTCAGCAGCTTTGCAGCTTGATTTTATTGGGGGCTGCTAGAGCCAAGGGAGCTTCGTTTGGTCAGGAGATTGAAATTTGTCTTTATATCTTTTCCATCTATCATTTGTTTGTACAGTTTCTTTACTTTCCCCATCCCTGGAGTCTTAGGTTGTGTGATACTTGGGCCTTTAAAGAAAAGGGTCTGAATCCCTTAGGCATGTGCTGAACAGCTGCAAACCTCCTCAAACACTAATCCCTAAAAAGCAGACAAAATATCCAGAAGGATTTTTCTTACTTACAAATTTTTTTCAGGAGGAAGATCAAGAAAATGTAATATTGTAATTGAGGGGGAATGATTCTGGAGTCAAAAGAAAGAGGAAAAAAAAAAAAAAGGAGGCCCAGAAAGTCACAAGCCAACCAAGCATCCACAGACGAGATGACCATTTCAACGCACTGAAAGAGGTAAACCTGTACAGTTGAGTCATTAACTTCAAATACATTAGCCCAAATACATTACTGGGCTTCTTCTCCTTCAACTTAAACTATTGATGGACATTCNCATTTCAACGCACTGAAAGAGGTAAACCTGTACAGTTGAGTCATTAACTTCAAATACATTAGCCCAAATACATTACTGGGCTTCTTCTCCTTCAACTTAAACTATTGATGGACATTTAACACACTTAGCCACCAGATCCTTAAAGGGATTCCTCTAAAACACTAAGGTGAAGAGCTGGCTCAGTCTCCGTCAACCTTGGGAGTGCACAGCCCTTTTTTTCCCTATCCCCCCTGTCCGGTTTCAGCTGTCTCACCTATAAAATGGACACGTGCCCTGTTGTTGAATATCTAGCTCCCCCAAGATCTCCAAAGCATGACTGCAAACCTGCAAGCTCTCCTGGCTTAAGGTACCATTCAATTACCGATTGCTGCGTTCACAGATCTGCAGGCAGGCTGCATGAGGCAAGCCTGGCATTGCTGGGGCGGCTTGAGCGTCTGCGGCGCTCTGCTGAGATTTGCTTCCCTTCAGGCCAGTGGTCTCTGCCTTGCCCACCTCACGAGGCTGCGGTGTGGCTAAGATGAGGTAGTGAGTGCAAAAGAATTACATCAACACTGAAGCACTATACACATGTGAAGAAGTATTATTTGTATGTTCAAACACATTAGGATTCAGCATTCATCAATTTCCGACATGCTCCTCACCCGGCCCTGGGCCAGGGCCAAGAGCGCAGCCTGCTGCAAATGCACAGCCCTCGGCAAATAATGGCTGGGATCAGACAGCAGCAACAGGCAATTAACCAAGCAGCTGTAAGTCTCTAGGAAGACGTGAGGGAGATACCAACGGGAGAGCAGAATTTAATCTTCCACTGTCCTTCCCCCAAGGGGCAAGGTGAAGGAGCAGCCCTGCGTTCCACACAGGGAACTGTGCTGAGGGAGACAGGGAGGAAGCCAGAGTGAGCCCAGACTGCCAGAGCTCCGGGTGCTCTGTGCCTCCACTGGGCCCCCTTTGCCACCATTCCTTTCACACCTGCCAGTCTGTATATGAAGACACAAATATCGATACATCTAAGAAGGTGGTCTCTCACTTTTAAAAAATAGACATATATGTGCTGTTAGACAAAAATCCAAATGAGTTAAACAAATACATCTTACAACAGATTACTCAGAACCTAGCTATGAGGAGGATTAAAATTAAAAAAAAAAAAAACACCATAATAAAAGGGACCATTCAGTGATAGTTGGACAGGAAACTGGTGACAAGGAGGAGGCTAGATTTCTATACCTAAATTCCTTCCTGGTGCCTTGATTAAAATGAAATGAACTGAGGCAGCCAAAGAGATTATTTTATTCAGATGAGTGTTATTAGCCTTTCTGGCTTATTTTCTCTATTATGCATTTTGCTGATGCTGACAGAAGCAAACCTGCTGGATAGAGAGGCAAAGCCTCAGCGGATTTATGGCTTGACAGTGCCATGCATAAAATCAGACCCTTGCTGACCCAGATAAGCCAGAGGATGGATGGGATTTGCTGGGGAAGGTGTTAAAAGAAGAAGAAGAAGAAAAAATCACCAAGGTGGTAACTGACTTGAAAAAGATTCTGCCTGTAATGGTTGCTGCTGGTTGTGTGACCCAGTAGTACAGCGGGAGCCTGGAGGCATCTTTCAAAGATAGGCAGGCGGGCAGACAGGGAGGGGGCAGGCACACTTCCCTGAGCTTATCACAGCGACAGCTTCAGCTTTGCCAGCAATGAGATCAGAGTAGGAGATCTTTTCTGTTTAGAGACAGAAAGAAAAAAGGGCCAAAGGCAGAAAATGTATAGTCTACATACGGAGAAATGAGCTCTCCATTTTTCAGGGATAAGTTAATACTACAAATTGTCTTCAGTGGCCTAGACAGATGATTAGAAAGGATTCATGCAGTGGTGTACCCACCTTACTCAAAATAGTCTCAACTGTCCCCTATAATCACGTGTGGGGGAAGAGCTGTATGGAAATGGAATTCTTGTGGCTTTGGATCAGTTCCAAGGAGTCCAGCCACACCCTTGGGATAATGGCATATTCGAGAGCTGGGAGCTTAGGAATCTGCTTTGAAGTTGAGAACTGGCCTAGCACGTGTATGACATCTTAATGACTATTTCCTGAATGACTGTAGGACCAAGGTACCCCTGAGTTAGGTCAGAGAACTGGGAGTGGTTCCCAAACCCGAGCCATTGTATTAATAGATGCTGACTGGAAATGTCTCCATCAATTTATGCTAGGTGAGAGATTTTGCCTTCCCTTCAACCACCCCACTCAAGACAGCTCTGTGGGTCACAAGAAGAGAACTGGCTGAAGGGTGGCTGGCCTAAGATATGAGTATTTTCCACCCTGGTTTCTTGCCAAGATTTCTGGCAGCTTAATGTCCAGCCTCCTTCTCTCACAAGGAAAGACTTTCCTTCATCTCAAAAGTCTTCTTATTTCATTCACTTATGCAACAAATACTGACTGAGTGCCTACTATGTACCAGGCACTGTTGTGAGCATTAAAGGGAGCACAATTCTTATCTTGACCAGGTTCTTCCATGTTTGCAGACTTCCTGGATCTTAGACATGACTTTTCTGCTCCTAAACTGTCCATCAGCTTTAGCCCACATCTTACCCCAGTCTTGATAAATTGGCGGACCCATTGTGAAACCCTGATGTGGCTGACTTAGAAGATCTACCTGCCCACCAGACCACTCATGGCTGCTGTAGACCTGGGTCGTTCCCTTTATTTACATCCCAGGTCTTGCCACTAGCATTCTTAGAACTATAGGGAGACATAATCAAAGAGATCCCTAAGCCCTCTTAATGCACTCTGGGTACAATCTAAATACTGGAGAAGAAAAACTATACCAATATGATCCAGAGAACTAAGGGCCTATACATTTACTTAAGTATTAAAACTTCCCCCGACAGCTCCCCAAAATAGGCTATAATCATTTAAAGTTCTGAGCTGATTAATTCACTTAATTAAAATAAAATATCATGGCAAAGTAAAAGATATAACAAAGATATGACTGATAACCAAAGAACAAAAAAGTCATATATGTTTCTCATTAAAAAAATTTTTATAACCATCTACGTTAACAGTTGGATCCACATATTCAACTGTTATGAGTTTTTTCTTGTCTGGTTAATCAAGATGTCACCAGAAACCCCATAAGTAATTATAGCACATGACAAACACACAGAGAAAAAAAATACTCGCAGATGTGTTAGCAGATTTTTTAAATGAATGAAATCTTGGGAGATGACTGAGACAGACAGTCTGGCTCACTCCTGGTAGTTCATTGTAGAAAAATAAATACCTGTCTGTGCCAAACTGGAATGATGTCACTCAGAAATCCACACGCTTATTTTCAAAGCAGTAACCACTACCTTGGGAGAAGGCATCTCTCCAACATCAGGCAGAAGTGGAGAAGCTTAATCGACAGCCATAACTCTTCCTGCCTGGCAAACGGTCCTTACACATACCAAGTACCAACAAGCTGCTTGGGAAGAAAGGGTATCCCTAAGATTTAACACGCGCCTCCCCCCCCCCCCCCCCCCCCCCCCCCCCCCNCGCTTATTTTCAAAGCAGTAACCACTACCTTGGGAGAAGGCATCTCTCCGGTATCAGGCAGAAGTGGAGAAGCTTAATCGACAGCCAATAACTCTTCCTGTCTGGCAAACGGTCCTTACACATATCAAGTACCAACAAGCCGCTTGGGAAGAAAGGGTATCCCTAAGATTTAACACCCCCCCCTGCAGAATACCTGTTATTGAGACAATGTGTTCCCTTACTTGGCTCATGATAACAATGAGAAAGGAGAAATAAAGCAATATGATTTGGTTCTGTGAAACTATAATTGTTGCCTAGTTGCTGAGTCGTGTCCGACTCTTTTGCAACCCATGGCCTGTAGGCCGCCGGACTTCTCTAGCCATGAGATTTCTTTCCCAGGCAAGAATACTGGAGTGAGTGGGTTGCCATTTCCTTCTCCAAGGATATTCCCAACCCAGGGATCTGTGCAACTGTAGAGTTACATAGAATGAAGTCTAACTAGTCATCAGATCAGCTGCCTGTGTGGTCATCTGTTCTCATGTGTCATTTTGAAATTTATCTTGCCTTACTGGAAGGAAGTCTCTTGAGCACAGGGGATAGTTTGGAATATTCAGTGAATGTCTATCACCAAGAATGGGTGGGTAGTTAATCAGCGCTGATTAATGACAGATGTCACAGCCACAGAGCTCCACAGGAAGCATGGCGCACAGTAAGACGACTCATGTAAAGAATGGTTAACACCTTCAGCCTCCACCAACCCTGCCTAAGCAACGACTGCAGCGTGAATCTGGGTGGCTGTTGAGTGACTGACTTTGTGCACCCACTGGCTTGTTTGCTCTAAGTTACAGCATATTATTAACCAGCCGATACTTTGCTGGCAAAAGTTTAAAGGGCTGGATGGAGTAAGAGATGCCCTGGTCAGTTTCCAGATTAGCAGGTTATTGAGTTCTACAGGTCTTTAAGGCATCTGGGTAAACAATGATTATCCCATCCCAGCAAGACGGTACTCTGTGGAAAGTGCCCTGAACCATGCTGATGACCTACAGTCCAGTCTTAATTCTGCCACTTGCTGACCAAGTAAATTTGGATACATCACAGATGCAATCTGGGCCTCAATATTTCTTCATCTGCTTAATAAGTGGGGACAGCAGACCTTTCCTGCCTAACACACATGGCTATCAAAAAGGTCAAGTCAAAGGAAGTGATGCCCATTAAAAAACATCATAAACACAAATCAGTATCATCATGTGTTATTATTGTTATAACTACTATTGTTACATGATAGTTCATACAACGTATTTACACTCACAAAACAAGGTAGCCAGAGTCATGTCGGAAAAGACAAACACGTCCCCAAATTCCCAGGCCTTATTATACAAGCTTGCAATGAACTTGCTTTATAAATTCTGTACCTTGTCCATGCACTAAATAGGAACACATTCTCTTCTTATTAACTCATCTAGTTCTCTGGCAATTCCCAACTTCAGTGAGTCTCCTGTGGACAGGAGACCTAGGGGAGGCTTTAAAGGGAAGACTTCTACAGTGTAAAAGGAAGCAGCAGAGGGTACAAAAATAAGAAGAAAAACAAAACAGAACTGTGGAATTTCAGAGGTAGAAGGGACTTTCAAGATGGTCTAAAGTCTAACCAAACTTGTCATTTTATTTTCTAAGTAAGGAAATTGAGGCTCAGGGAGCCTGGGGTCACACATAGTGGCAGAGCAAGGGCAAGGATCCAGGTCTCCTGACCAGCAATTGCTTTCTTGTTTTATTGTGGTTGCTGCTCTATTTCAACTAAGATGCCCTTAGCAACTATAAAGCACTGGTGCTGAAAGAGTTAATGGACAGTGTCCAGCTGCCCGAGCCCCAGAGCGCAGAGCTATTCTAAGACAACACATAACAGGAATACCAAGGGTCCGTGAACCCAGAGGGAGCAAAACTGCTGGTGCCTAACGGCGCCGGAAAGCATGTTGACGCACTGCATGTGGTTATACATGAAAGGCAAGCGAGCAGGAAAAGCGGTCTCCACTCCCGCCCCATTCTAATTTGGGGCTGACTCTGGGCACCTACTGGAGGCTGACCACACCCCGGCCCCTCTGTACAATGACCCTTCAGTTCCTTCGCGCCCCGTTCTGTGGCCCCAGTTAACTCCTTCTCTGCCTTCACAGGGGCCATAACAGATCTTGGAAAAAGAGCAAGATCAAAGCACAGCAAGGTCCACGAGTGAGCGTGGGTAACTGGGGCAACTATAACGGGAAGATTCTCAGTTTGGATTCAGAGGATACCCACTAAGCTCTATCGTCTCCAAGCAAATGTATAATCTGAGGCGTGCAGCAGCTAAGCTCCAAAGTCCATTAGGGAGTAATTTCTCCAAGTGTGAGTATTCAGGACCCCAAATCATCTTACATCAGGATCTCCTGCAGTGCTGGTTTAAAATCCAGATTCCTGTGGTCCTCTCGCCAGAGATTCTGATTTGCTACAAGTGCAGGGCTGCTCAAGTCTGCATTTTAAATATTTATACCAGGTAACTTTATGCAGGCCAAAATTTTAAGAATCAATGCTCTTAAAGCAATGTTTTTCAAACTGTGGGATACAGCCCATTAGTGGCGTTTAAAAAGTCAACTTAGCAGATCACCAGTTAGCATTTTTCAGAGAATGAAACAGAAGACAGTGGGACAGAATGACACAGAACAAAGTAGGAAATACCAGAGCACATCACACAGAGCAAAGGTATCTAGGTATTGCTTAAAAACATGTTGTTCTTGGTTATAACACTGGCATAAAAAACATATATGTACATGTCTGTGTATGCATTCCAGCTCACAGTATGAGATATTCTGGGGGCTGACTACATACCCCAGACCCTTTTGAGAATCTGAGGATTTTCTTCCAAGTATTCACCTTCCAAGGTGAATACTTTTCTTACAAAGATATAAGCATCTGAATGCAGAGTTCCAAAGAATAGCAAGAAGAGATAAGAAAGCCTTCCTCAGCGATCNTGAAAGCGAAAAGTGAAAGTGAAGGCATTCAGTCGTGTCCGACTCTTCGCGACCTCATACACGGCAGCCCACCAGGCTCCTCCGCCCATAGGGTTTTCCAGTTAGGAGTACTGGAGAGGGGTTGCCATCACCTTCTTCGAATCCCATACCTGATCACTAGTAATAGGACACACTTTAGAGCCAGTGATCCTGAAGCTGGTGAGTTCCTACGCTGTAGTGAGCACACTGGACACACAAGAGAGACGCTTGCGTTCAATAAGTGTTTGAGTGGCAGGAAAGAGAGGTGCTGGAACCTGGAGTGCTGGTCTCTCTGGCTTTCCCTTCACTACAGTTCTCTGTGTCGAACTTTACGTTTGGCCATCTTCAAAATTGTCTGCCCTGGGCAGAAAATCACCCAAAAGTTGTGGAAAAAAGACACTTTCCTCCCCTGGCATTAACTCCACACTACCTAAGGACAAAGCATGCAACTTTGCAGACAAAGGGAAACCAGCCGGGGGAAGGAGTGGGAGAAAAACGGCCTTGAGAGTTTCCATAGGACGTCGATTCATTAACTTTCAAGCCCCCAAGTGAAGACACAGAAAGCAACCTCATAAAGCCAATGAGATGGGAGGGTGTGAAGGGGACTATCTCAATGAACTTTAATCATCAGGACTGCTCTTGGCAGGCAGCCTTGGTTCTTTCAAGTGACTCAATAGAAAGTCAAAGACAAAAAGCTCCCAAATGAGCTAGCTGCCACACCAAACGCCAAAGTAGTAATTTCAGCTCCTAGGCTTTGCCTGAGATGTTTAAGAAACAGAATTCCTGAGGTCCAAGGTCTAGAATTAACTTGTACTACAAACTATAGATTTGGAATGAGATGACCAACAGCTCCTCTGGCAAATGTCACCTAGTCTGATACCCCTGATTCATTGCTAGAGGTAAAGTGGAAGTCAATTCCCAAGGACCATGATAATTAACCAATAAGTCTAGCAAATATTTCTCTTATATCATCTCTGTGCAAATATCTGAGTGATAGCTCTCTGAAGCACACGAGAAAATATAAGGCATGGTCTTGCTCTCAAGCTTTTAATCCATTTGGAAAAAAGATTAAATGTAAAAGCATTCAACCATACAGACTGTGCTAAGTGCCAAAATAATGGCCCCAAATCATGCTCAGAGAGGAGATCAGTGTAAACCAGAGTCAGCCTGAATTAGTATTCAGGCGTTGAATTGGGGAGGATTGGTAAAGAATCAGCCTGCAATGCAAGAGACCTGAGTTTGAACCCCTGATTAGGAAGATCCCCTGGAGAAGGAAATGGTAATCCACTACAGTATTCTTCCTNCTAAGTGCCAAAATAATGGCCCCAAATCATGCTCAGAGAGGAGATCAGTGTAAACCAGAGTCAGCCTGAATTAGTATTCAGGCGTTGAATTGGGGAGGATTGGTAAAGAATCAGCCTGCAATGCAAGAGACCTGAGTTTGAACCCCTGATTAGGAAGATCCCCTGGAGAAGGAAATGGTAATCCACTACAGTATTCTTCCTTGGAGAATTCCATGGACAGAGGAGCCTGGTGGACTTGAGTCCATGGAGTCACAAAGAGCTGGACAGGACTGAACACAAAACACACACACACACACACACGTGATAAAGGAAGGAGGGCTATGATTACTAGAGCAAAGGTGAGGAGACAGAAATGGGCACTTCAAGCCTAGGAGGTGGTGTGAGTATAGCACAGAGTCTTGAAGGTTTACTCACAAGAGTGTGGAGAGAAAGAGCAGGGTGGAAAAGCAAGAAAGTGCCCACGTGCTCGATGAGCTGATCCGCTGTTCCAAAGGGATCTTTAAACTGTGGACAAAGCAAGGTAGGGGTCTTGAAAAGCAGAAGGTCAGCACAAGGAGAGCCAAACACCCAAGACTTCCCTACTAATCAACATCTGAAAAGATGAAGTGTCAGCTTCAACCTGTTCACTACAGCAATGCACAACAGTAAACTATATGCTGCTCAAGGTTCCAGTACAACTGGATGGAAAACCAACCAGGTCAATACTAAAATCCAGACCCTAAATTCCTAGAGAGCTGGCTCTGGGGGATTCACTTCATTTTGTGCAAGACCCAGCTTGGCCTATGGTATTTGCACATCGTTTAAGATTTAGTTCCACTGGCAAGGACTAAGTCCCTACTAGCTGTTGGGAAGCAATGGCACCCCACTCCAATACTCTCGCCTGGAAAACCTCATGGATGGAGAAGGCTGGTGGGCTGCAGTCCAGGGGGTCGCGAAGAGTCAGACACGATTGAGCGACTTCACTTTCACGCATTGGAGAAGGAAATGGCAGCCCACTCTAGTGTTCTTGCCTGGAGAATCCCAGGGATGGAGGAGCCTGGTGGGTTGCCATCTATGGGGTCGCACAGAGTCAGATACGACTTAAGCGACTTAGCAGCAGCAGCAGCTGTTGGGAAAAGGGACAAAGATGACTACAGAGGATCAGGAGATTCACTTGGCTTTTAAAGTACCTATGGAACTTCCTATTTGAAAATGCAGTTTTGTTTTCCGATCTGCAGTTCTCAGGGGAGGTCAGGTCTGGAAGAAGACATTTGCAAGTCACCATCAGCAAGTAGATGGGCATAAGAAGTTAACCATGAAAGCGAATGTGGCTGCCCATAGCAAGCATGGAGAATGAAAGATGTAGGTCTAAGCCTGGGGACATCGTCATGGAGGTGGAAAGCAGAAGAAGAGGAGATAGGAAAGTAGACTGAGAATGGAAACAGATGGATCAAGGTGTCAATAACTACAAATCACTTACAGAACATGGCGAGGCAAACAGTTTGCTAACCTGGCAATCATGCCTGACAGCCTGCCATGCATCACCACGCAAGACCAATCAGCCCCTCATGAAGCTGTCCCGGCCTCTGAAAAGTCCCTTACATCCGCGCTCTCTCCTTCCCTTTCTCCTCATTCAGGCTTCCCTGTGACGGCTCTCACAAATCAAGTGGAAGCTTTTGCCTCTATAGCTCTGTTTTCTGGGACAGGGGTCCCCGCCCTCCGGGCTGTGGATCAGTACCTCCTGTCAGATCAGTGGTGGCATTAGATTAGAAATAAAGTACACAATAAGTGTAATGCACTTGAATCTTCCTGAAACCGTTCCCTGCCCCTCTGTCCATGGAAAAATTGTCTTCCTGGTGCTGAAAGGCTGGGGACCGCCATTCTAGCGAACTCAGACTAAGATACTGTTCTAGCCAGATGCTGGATGGATAATCTTTCTCTTGATGAAACTTATTCCCCAATGAAAGTATCTGCTTAGTAGAGTCTTGAGAATAGCTAACATTTGTGGACTCAGCATATTTGTGAAGTGATTGGATAAAAACTGATGTAATTGGCTACAATTTGTCTTCTGTGCAAAGGTAAACTGACTCTTCAAAAGTATGGGAAGGTATACAATCAGTAATGATCAAAGATGCCATTTATTAAATACTTTCAATGTGACTCACAGAATGTTGAGTCACCATTTAAGTGTAAAAGTATGTTTTCTCATTTAATCCTCAAAACATCCCAGTGGGATAAGTTTGCAGTAAAGCAGGATGGTTAAGAGCCCAGACTTTACATTCAGAAAGACCTGGCTTTCTCTCCAGCTCTGTCACAGGCTAGCTGTGTATCCCTGAATAAGATGCTTAATCTCTCTAAGTCTGTTTCATTATCCATAAAATGCAGTTCATAACAACAGCCACACGAGTGGATTATTATAGAAAGTAGAAGAGATACTGTAGACAAAGTGTTTACTATATGCCAAGTACCTAGTATATGGATGGGGAAAAAACAGAAACAGTGGCAGATTTTATTTTCTCGGGCTCCAACATCACTGGGGACAGAGACTGTAACCATGAAATTAAAAGACGCTTGCTCCTTGGAAGAAAAGCTATGACAAACCTAGACAAGCTTATAAAAAAAGCAGAGACATCACTTTGCCAACAAAGGTCCATATAGTCAAAGCTTTGGTGTTTTCAGTAGTCACGTATGGATATGAGAATTGGACCATAAAGAAGGCTGAACGGCAACGAACTGACGCTTTTAAACAGTGGTGCTGGAAAAAACTCTTGAGACTCCCATAGACAGCAAGGAGATCAAACCGGTCAACCCTAAAGGAAATCAACCCTGAATATTCATTGGAAGGACTGATGCTGAAGTTGAACATCTAATACTTTGGCCACCTAACGTGAAGAGCTGAACTCACTGGAAAAGACCTTGATGCGGGGAAAAGATTGAAGACAAAAAGAGTAGAGGGAGGCAGAAGATGAAGTGGTTAGATAGCTTCACCGACTCAATAGACATGAGTTTGAGCAAACTCTGGGAGATAGTGAAAGACAAAGAAGCCTGGCATGCATGCTCCAGCCCATGGGGTCACAAAGACTTGGACGTGACTTAGCAACTGAACAACAACAGAGTATCTAGTAAGATTCCACTAAAAGTCACCCATGATTCCTCCCAATTCCCAGATGGGACCAGAGAGGCTCAGAGAGACTAGTTAACTGCTTGAGGTCACCAATATAGTTACAGATCACGGCAGGATTGGAACCTAGATGTGTTCAATTCTAAAACTGGGGCTCTGGGAAGATCCCTTGGAGAAAGGAACAGATACCCACTCCAGTATTCTTGCCTGGAGAATTCCATAGACAGAGGACCCTGGCAGGCTATAGTCCAAGGGGTCGCAAAGAGTCAGACATGACTGAGTGACTTTCACTTCACCTCACTTCAACCACCGTCCTACATTTTTAAAATTAAAACTGAGATATGGACTCATTTTGTTCCCTTTCATACTGGAATCCTATCATTCTAGTTTGGTTAACAAAAGAGAGCTGAATTTCTTCAGCTTTTCATACAAAAGTCCTCATTCTTATTGCCTTAACTCTGAATGTTTAAGTATTTGGGGTGGAGTGGAAAACACCTTTATATCATTTCTTCTTGAAAGGAAATAGTAGCAAAAAGTCCATGCCCACCTAGAGATACCATCAACTGGACAGGCAGCAGAGTAAAATCTGGGCTACCATTCAACTTCCTATGAGCTTGCTTGGCACACAGAAAGTACTTACTAAGTGCCATCTATGATCAATATTGATTGTATATGACTGGCCTGCCTATAACTGGAAAACAGACAGCTTGTGCTCAAAATGCCAGCTCCATCACTTCCTAGCTATGTGACCCTGGGCGAATTACACTTAACTTCTCTGTGCCTCGATGCCTCCATGTGTCAAAGTTCATTAATAACAGAACCTACCTCTTAAGAGTTTTCATGAGTTAATATTTGCAAAGTAATTAGAATAGTTTCTGGTACATTTTAAGTACTATCTATGTTTTTGTTAAATATAGAAATCAGATGTATCTCCTGGACTCTTTAGAAGGTATACAAAGTGATAAGAATTAAATAGAATAAATTGGTTGGCTTTCTAATTTTTACAAGCCAGCACCTACACCACAACAAGATGTCATGAAACAATAAATGTGCCATAAAGTCTGATAATTTTGATATTTTAAACACTAGTTGTGGCCCACTAATTTGATCTCCTCACCTAGTAGGTCTTGACCTGCAGGCTTAAAAAGCTCTGGAATAAACCACATGGCTACCCAAGGCAGAACTAGAACAGAGCCTTCAAACGACTCAGCTCCTTCTTCATGGTTATTATTAAATCAGAAAGGACTCAAGTTTCACTTCTTGCTTGAAAAGAAACTGTAAATTCTGGGTCCTTCTCCTATCCCTTCCACACTTCACATGAACACTGGGGACTCAGAGAACACCAAGGAACCAACAGTTGCTTCCTGTCTATACAGCTCCTGTCTCGGTCGTCCCACCCAGCGTGTCACCACTGTGCAACAGGGAGGATTCCCTGGCCTGTCCTTTGAGTTTCACCTTCCTGATGTTGAGGTCCAGCAACTGTAAATCACTTTGCTGACAAAGGTCCGCCTAGTCAAAGCTATGGTTTTTCAAGTAGTCATGTATGGGTGCGAGAGTTGGACTATAAAGAAAGCTGAGCACTGAGGAATTGATGCCTTTGAACTGTGGTGTTGGAGAAGACTCTTGAGAGTCCCTTGGACTGCGAGGAGATCCAACAAGTCCATCCTAAAGGAGATCAGTCCTGGGTGTTCATTGGAAGCATTGATGTTGAAGCTGAAGCTCCAATGCTGTGGCTACCTGATGTGATGAACTGACTCACTGGAAAAGACCCTGATACTGGGAAACATTGAGGGCAGGAGGAAAAGGGGACAACAGAGGATGAGTTGGTTGGATGGCATCACCAACTTCATGGGCATGAGTTTCAGCAAGCTCCAGGAGTTGGTGATGGACAGGGAAGCCTGGAGTGATGCCATCCATGGGGTTGCAAAGAGTCAGACACAACTGAGCGACTGAAATGAACTGAACTGTAAATCAACCATCACACCTTCCAAGAAAAAAAGCTACTGATCTAACTCAACAAGGCAATGTCATTATAGATGGATTGTAAACAGAACAGATGAAACTTATTAATGATAAAGTTGGGGGAAAAAGAGTTCTTATCTCCTAGAGATAAATACTGAAATATTCCAGAATGAATAATGTCTGGCATTTGCTTCAAAGTGATGGAGGGCTGGGTGGGTGGCAGCAAGCATATAGACAAAGCAAGACTGGCCATGAACGGAGGATTTTCGAAGCAGGGTGATAGGGATATGAAGTTCATAACACTGTTCTCTCTACTTGTGTGTATGCTTGATATATTNAGAAGAAGGGGACGACAGAGGATGAGATGGCTGGATGGCATCACTGACTCGATAGACATGAGTCTGAGTGAACTCCAGGAGTTGGTGATGGACAGGGAGGCCTGGCGTGCTGTGATTCTGGGGGTTGCAAAGAGTCGGACACGACCAAGGGACTGAACTGAAATGAATGGGACTATACAGTCCATGGAATTCTCCACGCTAGAATACTGGAGTGGGTGGCCTTTCCCTTCTCCAGGGAATCTTCCCAACCCAGGGATTGAACCCCGGTCTCCTGCACTGCAGGCACATTCTTCACAAGCTGAGCCACCAGGGAAGCCCACTGCAGAAGGTATTCATCCCAAATAGGATTCAAACCTTCATCTCCTAACACATCCACCTACGTTTTCTAAGGCTGTTGACCAATTAGTAGACTGTGAATCCCAATCAGTTGACAAACGGGTTCTAGGGTCTTCACATGACTAATGGCAGTCAGAGTAGTGACTTCATTATTTTATACCAATAATTTGTTTTCCCAATTTTTCCTTTAAAATTGGACACTTTAGAGCCTCTGTATATCACATGACTGTGCATAACGGTTAGTGGTGACAGGTCAGATATCATTAACTAGGTCAAGGTGATTTTTACTTCTATTTCTTTTCAAGGTGATCTTTTTATTGTAGTAAAATATACCACAATATTAAGTTTATCATTTTAGCCATTTTTAACTGTCAAGTTCTGTGGCATCAAGTACATTCACACCGTGCAACCATCGCCACTGCCCGTCTCCAGAACTTCCATCTTCCCCAACCACAACTCTATACCCACTAAACACCGATTCCTCATTCTCCCTTCCCCCTAGCCCCTGGCAACCTCCATTTAGGCCAAGGTGGTTTTGAGCACTCTGAATTTTTCTCACTTTTTTAATTCTTCGCCACAAAGAATAAAATTTATGAACATAGTGGGCTATGAGTTAAAAACAAGAAGCATAAGAACACTAATGATGAAATACAGTTGTCAATTAGTAGAATAAGAACAGTATTAAGTCATCCAATTCACAGAAAGATGATCTTCAGAACTTACTATGGAGCATTCATCTGATTCAATCTTATGAAGCTAATACTAACAACATAAGGCCTTGGAATAACTATTACCAAACTGACTTTCCACTTGTTAGAAGAAGCATTCCGTGCCTGCAGGGTGTTATTCCCTGGAAGATATGCAGGGGAAGCCATCTGTGGTAGTTCACCATTTAGAAACTTTTAAAATTATGTTTAATAACATCATTTTTTTAGAGTGCAAAATACAAAAATTCTAAACATTAGGTCAAGAAATCAGGTTTTCCTTATCTTTAAAAAGTATATTAGTAAGTCAGTAAATTTCCCACTACATTTTAATGAAGTTGGCCCCAATTTAAGCACAATATTTTACCTTTAAATTTATTTTGGCACATTCTTTCTTTCATAATTTATTTAAATAAATTAAATATTGCATATCATCTGCTAAATGAGAAAATAATAAAAATTATTTGTATATATATAATGGAGGCTATTAAAACTTTGTCTATGTTAAAATAAACTATACACTAATTTTAATAATGTTGACATAAAACATTTTATTTAAATTCATTTATTATAGTTTTTAAAAGTGACAACAAAAAGGAACAAAATTGGGTCATTTGTAGAGATGTGGAATGACCTAGAGACTCATTCTGAGTAAAGTAAGTCAGAAAGACAAAAACAAATATCGTGTATTAATGCATATATGTGGAATCTAGAAAATGGTAGAGATGATCTTATTTGCAAAGCAGAAATAAAGACACAGAGATCAGACAGATGGATATCAAGGGAAAACAGGTGGGGGGGAGGTTCAATTGGGAGGTTGGGACTGACATATATACACTCTTGATATATTATGTATAAAATAGACTACTAATGAGAATCTACTGTATAGCACAAGGAACTCTACTCAATGCTCTGTGGTGACCTAAATGGCAAGGAAATCTGAAAAAGCGGGGGTATATGTTTACGTATAGGTGATTCATTTTGCGGTACCAAAGACACTAACAAAACATTATAAAGCAATCATACTCAAATAAAAATTAGTTTTAAAAAAGTGTCATTATCTTTTAAGTACTTGAGGGGATTCACAAAATTATATTACTCTGAAAGGAGTTCATAAATTCTAAAATGTTACAAAATGCCAGTTTAATACAAAAGTCTTTTTGATCACACGCCAGTAATTTTAGCCAACTTCTTTTCTCTTGACCCTGGGCCTGCCTTCCCAAGGACATTAATCTACCAGAGAAAGACTATAAAAGTTATCACACTGTGATGAGCCCTGAGTCAGGGGAAAGAGGGTGCTATAGGAATGCACAGGAGACAAGCCTAACCTGGTCTTGGGCTCAGCAAGTGGCTCCAGGGGTCTTGGAGGATCAGAGTTAGTCAGAGGAAGAGGCAGGACCAGAAAGAACAGTTATGTTCAAAGCCCCAGAGGCCAGAGAAAAGAAGCCACATGCAAGGAACTGAAAAAAAAAAAAAAAAAAATCTAAGAAATTGCGAGTAGCCGAAGCATGGCGTTTAAGTGAGAGAGTGAAAAATAAATAAATAAGACTGATTAAAAAGAGAGGCAGGGATCAAGCCCTGGAGAATATTGCAAATAGTCTGAAGAAGAATGGAATTTTTCCTAAGAGCAATGGGAAGCTATTAACACATGAACTAGAAATTAGATAAGCAAACTACAGTGCTTTTAATGACACAAGTGTTCCACTCCAACAGAGAACCAAAGTAGAAGGGAAATGTGAGACTTTTTATTTTCGGAGGATTCAAGGTCTCTGAGATTCTTCTTATAATGTCTCCCTTAATCTGAATATCCCAAATAAAGCGAAATGCAAATACCCCACAAAACACAAAAAGCCTCGTGCTTTCAAATATTAGCTCCCAAGTAACCATATGCTCTGATCTCATGAGCAGATCAGTGCCATCATTCAGATATTAGAGGCAGCAGCAGGGAATCTACATGAATCAGATTTGGGTCCCTGGGTTTCACTTTCCTCGTCTGAGAAACTGTGATAAAGAAGTATTTATCCTCTGCCTACCCACCTCACACTCTTTGAAGGCCACATCTCAAAACAATTAAGTGGAAAGGATTTTACCAGCTGTTTTTATTCAATACCAGAGACAAGAAGTAAATGCTTCAGAATGTACAGTTAAAAGGCTGTCTGATCATTTCACACCTCTGAAAAAACTCTCAAACCCATAGATGAGTGTACTCACAATTTGTTAACGGGAACAAAATTCAGAGCAAATGTCAGCTGACGATTTAAAAAACACTAAGCTAAACAAAATCAAAACTAAAGAAAAGACATTAAAACTCAGCTCTTGATTCAATCTGGTTCCACAGATTGCCCTATGGGGCAGCTTTGGTCCAAATGCAGCTGAGTAAATTAGCCTGCATTTGGGAGAGCTGGGTTCTAGATTTGTGACGTGCATAAATTCAACTAATTTGTCAAATTAGTCATGATCTTACATGTCCCCAAAAGTTACTGCTGATTTTAAAAATGAAAGAGAAAATAAAAGCAATGTATTGTGGGTTCCATCAGAGAAAAGCACTCAAGTCCCCACTGTTTTATTAAGATTTTTAAAGGACATTCTAGAAAATAGTTTTAAACTACTTTATGCATCTCCAGACTTTCTGGGCAGAAAGTGAAATGTGAAAGTGAAAGTCGCTCAGTCATGTCTGACTCTTTGCAACCCCATGGACTACACAGTCCACGGAATTCCCCAGGCCAGAATACTGGAGCGGGCAATATTCAGATCCTTCTCCAGGGGATCTTCACAACCCAGGGGAAGGATCAAGTTAAAAAATTTATTTAAAAAAATATTTTTAAGACATTAAAATATGTTTAGAGTAAATAGCATAAAATAGCACAGTAGCCTGAACCCAATGGGCTTAAAAATTTCATTTTCCTTTCCGATAGAGTAACTTCCCTAAATTTTAAGGAAAAAAACAAAAAACCCCTATTCTAGTTCTTTATTATTAACTGGCACATTTCTCAGAATGAAAGGCTAAGAGTATGGTTCCTCTAATTCATAAGACCATTTCATGCACACTCTCTGTTATGACACTCAGCACAATGTGCGGTAATTAGCAATTTACATCTGTCTTCCCTGCCAGGCTAGAAGCACCACAAGTCCAAGACCATGTCTTATTCATTGTTACATCCTAGCACCTCGCGCACAACTGGCATAATGTTGAGCTGAAATAAATGTAAATGAGCTGCCCTTTCCCTGTCTTCTACCATGAATCTTTGGCAGATACCAACAAAGCCTCAGAGATAACTCCGTGCAAATCCTGGGTCAGCCAGACTCACAGAGAAGATTTCTGCCCAACTGCAGTCTTCCTTCGCTTCCCTCTCCACCTCCAGAGGGAGTTCCCATTGGAAACTGCACAACTCTTTGTGCAGAGAGAAACAAGCAGCTTAGTTCCTGCTGACCTGAACAGCATCATTTTCTGACATAGTAACTTCTTTATCTTATAGAGGAGCAGTAAACCCAATCTGGGTTGTTTTTCCGGCTAAAAACTGTCATTTCAACTTCTACTTTTATCTCACAGCGCTAGAGCCTTCCTAGGCACTCACTTCTCTTCTGTCCTCACGAGATCCATTATAAGGAATACGACATTTGGACAGGCTAAGACAGTGTTTCACCTTTTGCGACTGTGACCCATAATGAGCAGTCCATGTTACACTGTGCCCCAATACCCACACACATGCACACACAGATGCGTGCACACACATGTACACACACACTTACCCACATACATACACACACGTANAGTCAGACACGACTGAGCGACTGAACTGAACTGACTGAACGCTTTTTGTCCATAGCCCCCTTTTCTCCTTTAGTCTCCTTTATTTGGCTTGTCAGCTTTCAACCTTTGTCAGGCTTGTCAACTTCTGAACTTCTACCTGTTAACTCTGTAACAATCGTAATGTCTTCTACATCCATTCCTCCTTTCTCTTCATTTTTATTTGCTTTATTTCTATTTGTCAGAATATATGTATAATTTACATATATGATTCTATTACTATTCTGTTCTTATCTATATCTTTACTTTTCTCTATCTTTAATTATATTCCATAAACACTTTGAAGGTATCAACCCATTTTTTTTCTTTCTCCAATTGAAAATTCAGCGTTCCATTATTTGGATCCTCTGGGGATGTTTCTATCACCTGTTATTTCTCTTGTTTTCAAATCATATTTTCATATCATTTTATGCATTTCCTTGGTTTTTTTATTGTCTATTGAATATTTTACATGAAAAAATTCTAGGAATAATTTAAGACACAGCCATCTAATCAGGATCCTTAATCCAATTAGCCAGTTAGAGGGTTTGAAGTTGGNCATTTTTTTTCTTTCTCCAATTGAAAATTCAGCGTTCCATTATTTGGATCCTCTGGGGATGTTTCTATCACCTGTTATTTCTCTTGTTTTCAAATCATATTTTCATATCATTTTATGCATTTCCTTGGTTTTTTTATTGTCTATTGAATATTTTACATGAAAAAATTCTAGGAATAATTTAAGACACAGCCATCTAATCAGGATCCTTAATCCAATTAGCCAGTTAGAGGGTTTGAAGTTGGGCCTCTGTCCTTGGGAGAGCTAGTCAATTTCTAATTCAAGGTTAGTCCTAAAATTCAGCCATGCAGAGTATCAACCCAAAGCTTGGGGTATTTACTAGAGCCTACTCTCCTTGGCAAGTCCTGAACACAGTTTTTTACCCATACCCCTATAAGGAAAAGTACTACGTTTCCAGACTCTAAGCTGTATCTTACAGATGCCCCTAGAAGGAAAGTTGCCCCAGGACCACTCTCTGAGGTTTCCTGTTCTCCAGAATCTTGACCCTGTAATGTCTTACTGATTTCAAACAGATTTTGTAAATTTTGGCCCCATTTGTTGGTTGTTCTATATGGAATTGCCTTGCCCATGATACGCAGTGCTCCGGTGAAGAAGCCTGGAACTGAGACGTGCATAGCTGGTGAAGTAAGCACCCTAATGATGACATCGGGGGTGCCGGGCTCTGTCTGTTACCCTTTGCAGAATTAGCACGGCACTTTGTATCACAAAATGGCAACTAACCTTCTCGGCATCACACCATATTCAAGCAATAAAAGGCATGGATCATGAAAGAAACGCTGCACACCAGCCTGGTCTATTTCCCCTTCAATATACTCTCTTTTTAATTAACTGCTCCACTTTGGCTGTGCTGGGTCTTCCTGACCGTGTAGGCCTTTTCTCCGGGTGCGGTGGCTCCCCCCGCGGTAGGGCACGGACTCCAGGGTGCTCGGCTTCGGGGTGGGGCGCCCGGCCTCAGCAGGTGCGCCTGCTGGTCTCCAGGGCACCGGCTCAGCAGCTGTGCTGCAGGGGCCTAGCTGCCCTGTGGCTTGTGGGGCCTTCCTGGATTAGGAAGCAAACCCGTGTCTCCTGCACTGGAGGGGGTATTCTTACCACTGAGCCACCAGGGAAGCCCCATTTATTCTTTAATATCTAAGATTTTTTTTTTCCTTTGAGTTCATTTTGCCCTATTCATAATGTCACCTCTCTTTTGTAATAGGAGACTATGGACAAGTCATATAACCTCTAAAGGCCTCAGTTTCTGTCAAATGAGTGACCTGTATGAGATGATCTCTAAGTTCCTTTCAGCTTGAACATTCTTAGATTCAATTAACTCACTTGTCTTATTAAGAGAAAAGTAGAAAAAACCACCACAATTCACCTATTTAGGAGACAAGAACTAGAGTCTGAATGTCCAGAGCTTTATCCCCTAGATAGCAAAAGTCTCAATTTACGTTAAAGCAACATACTGACTTCTAGATTTAAAAATTAGGTTGGAGAGAAGGAACTATTTTCACTTTATGAAAAATAATTCCAGTCTCCTAGCAGGTCTTATTATAATGTTTTCCTAATACTTCTACATCATTATTTGATTTACAGTAATTCAATTTGCTCACAACTTTCAAAAACATCTCCTAAGCTCTTTTTGTTCATGCCCAAGGACTGTTATTTTATTATTATTTTCCTGAAACACACTAACACTCCTTGGCTTACATATCACAAAGAATATCAGACATTCCTTCCTTTTTGGTATTTCTCTGACCACCCTTCTATGACATTTGGAGCAATTTTCGGAGTGCTTCTCACGCCCAACCCAAACCTTCAGCTATTAGTGAGCATTCAAAGGAAACAATTTTAAACTCTCAACTTGAATTTTTATATATTTACTTTTTTAGAGGTGGACTATTGAGAGATTCTATATATTTGGTTAAAAGAAATATGAAAAGATTCCTTATTTTACCTCATCCTTTCTCACATTCCTCTTAACAACCCCCCTGCCAAAAGGGGGTACAATCTGCCTACGTTATGCCAAGTATTTCAGCTTTATTTTCACCATGGAAAAAGCATTAAACTAGCTGAATTATTCATGAGACCCTAGGTAACATGATAGTTGTTTTTGGCCTTAGGCTTTAATACTTTCAGTCTTCCAACTCATTTTAGAGTTTCTGAATGGGGCTAACAAGGGACTTTGCTATACACATCATTAAATTGTTGGCATGTACCCTGGCACAGAAATTTACACTGTATCAATGTACCCATATATTTGCAAGGATGCATAGTTCTTACTTTTATCCATTCTTCCTACTTCCTGAAGTTTCACCCAGATGGGATTTTCGGAGCATGTGCCAACATGAGATGACTGATACACTCAAGATGGAAAAAAAAAAGTCTGGGCTCCAGCTTAGAGATTCTCAGCCTACCTCTGAGGACTAGCATTAAGACTAGTTTGACTGAGGGAGCGCAAGCATCACCATGCCCAACCCTCTATATTCCTTTTCATTGAGATTGCAAAAGCATTTTTCTGAATTTGCTCATAGAATTCAGCAATCCATACTCTTGTAAAGCCCAGAGTTTTTCAATGAGTCGATTCTCCCATTAACTACCATTTAAACAGGCCTCCTCTCCTGACCTTCCTTCACTCTGATTGCTCTGGTTTACCCCAAACAAACCGGAGAAAAGGAAAGCAGACAAAGCTCTCCTTCCCCATCACAACTCCAAGCACCACTGTCTTGACTTCTTCACACCAACGCAGAATCGGTGTTGCCCACTCTTGCACCAAGAGATTTCTTCCAGTCTTACGGTCACACAAAATAAATCACTGCCAGTTGGCAGCGGAACCAATGTCCCTCAGCAACCAGAACTGAGCTCTGTCCCTATGCTTTTGTTCAAAAATGACAACCAGTCCCCAAACTTTCACTGGGGACATTTAGGGAAATTTTAAATATTCCATCATCCTATTTTCTTTCAAAATTGTATTAGGTAAAATATAAGGATTATGCATCCATCTCTGTTCCACTTCTCCTCGGATAAGAACCAGGCTAACTGGACCAGTGTCCACCAAGCAACCAAATGTCATATGGGACAGTCTGATTGCTGAAGATGGGTGCTCGCCACAAGAGGCTCAACACAACGTACAAACAAAACTCAGATTTCATCGCCCAGTAAACTCAGTGGGATACTCATGAGTTTTCAAAGATGAAAAGCAAACTGATATCATTGGTTGTCATTTTACCTGGGAATATTCTAGCTATTTAGTACTACCACATATGTCTCTCCTACCCTTAGTGTTATTTCTTTCCTAAGGCAAATGAAACTGCTCTGGAAGAACCCAGAGTCTAAAGAATATCAGGAACTAAAGAACATTAACAAGAGCTCTGAGGGGGTTCCCATTTCTTTCTCATGATCTCTTTGCTCTCTGGAGACTTGTCTATCCCACGATTTTGTTTATTTGCTTTCATAATACCTATCTCAATTTGTAATTATCTTTATTCATTTGTTTACTTATTTATTATCTATTTCCCTCAGAGAATGTAAGCTCCACGAGGGAAGAGGTTTGTCTTTCTTGTTCACTTATATATCCTAACTTAATCATACCCAGCCTATAGCAAATACTCAAAAAATGTGTTAAGTAAATGGTGAAGCAGTGACAATGGGCTGGGTTCTGCTGTGTAACAAACACTCCCCAAATCTCAGTGGCTGGACATGACAAAAGCTCATTTCTTGCTTTAATTGTGTGTCCAACACGAGTTAAAAGGGGGATAATATGTCCATCGCTGTAGTTCAAGGAGCCAGACTGACAGGATCTACGTGGTCACAAATGCTCACATCACTGAGGCGTGGAAAAAGAACATTGCTTTGTCTTATACTGACACGTGTTCTTGCCCACAAGTACCATGCAGAGCCACAGCTGCCGGCTGAGCAAGTCACATCTAACTTCGAAGGGAAGAGCAGGCGTGGGCATAAGCGCTGGGAGCCCGTGCGCTCACACGGAGCACAGGGTGCGTCGAGCCTGCTCCCACCTTCTTGGGGACTGATCGCTAACTGCAGGAAATGAGTGACAGCTTTCCATGTCACGTTCTCAGATGCCCCAAAAACACCACCAAAAACAAGCAGAACAGCCTCACGGAAATTCCATTCACAGATTTTCTTTTTTTAATCCAAGTAATACCTGTGAGTAAAAGCAATGAACTGGCATGAGCATTTAGGCCACAAAGACACAATTGTCCCTGACTGTCACGGAAGGCCGGCACAACGTGCTGACCCACGTACAGAACTTTCTCTAGAGCCCAATCTCCTGGTATTTCCTGCTGATAGAGAGTGTGATTTCATTCCTGCTAGACGGGCCTTTTTTTATCTCCACCAGTCAGGCTCTCACAGTGAGATAACCTCCAGTCACAACTCTCTCTCCGAATGAATTCCCAAGTTGCCATGGTTACTAACACCTTCCTCCCAACTGTCAATATGTTTCCCAATCTTAAAGGCAGCCCTCTTGATTTACTGCCAGAAGTACCAGTCTCCTCATGCAAGAGAAACACCTTCCTTCTCCTCAAATCTATAAGGGAGCCCCTTTAAAAGACTCTCCACTAATAACAGTAGCAGGCCCCACCTATAAGTGCCTACTTATGTATATTATCCCATTTAATCATTAAAAAAAAGAAAACTGTATGTTAGATATCATTCTCTTATTTTATACATTAAAATATTATAAATTTATTCTACACATAAAATGATTATTTGGTCAAAGGGCAAACTATGATTTGAACACAAAATTCTCTGACCAGACAGTTTCTGAGACATCCTCCCCAGACACAGTCCTTCTCCAGAGCAGGGGAGCACCCTTGCTGGCCTGGTTCTCTCAGCTCTACCCCTGCGACTTTTTCCAAAAGGGCTCTCTACAGTCCCCGACAGTTCAATTTGCTTTAATATGAGCCCTACTCCAAGCCCAGGGGCAGTGTGAGGCGTGCTAGTGCTGAGAAGGACACTGAGAAGGAAGGAACACTGAGAAGGAAAAGGCCTCGTTCCTCTGCTCTGGCCTCCTGCTCTAAGGGCTTCGGCGGGGAGGAACAAGGTAACGGGTATAAGTGTTCTGTACGGAGAGTGAAGGTGGAAGACCACTACTCTGAAGATGTTAAGACCTCCACAATACGACCAGGTGCCAAAGAATGTCCGTAAGGTGGAACTGCAGCCAGGCCTCCTGGCTTGGCTTCCTCCGGTTCCTCTGCAAGCCCCTCTTCCCCCATGTGACCCACATCCCATGCCTCTCCCCTAAACACAAACTGAAGGACGCACAAAGCAAGCACTGTGCTTACTTCTTAACTGATCCATCATCCCCTCCCCCACGTCCAACACACAGGCGGACTATGTTAGTTTTGTAAATAAGAGCGCAACAGTTACCCTCCCACAGTTATTTTTCCAGTCTGCCATTTTTAAACCACTCACCTGGCAGAAAACTGTGCTTCCCTTGGCCAGCAGCTATTTGTAAAATGGGTCTGCGTCCTTATTTTCACACCAAAGATAACTCATTCCTTAGCAGAAAGGGGAATATTCTAAACAAGACAATTAGCAAGTTACCTAGAATCTCCGCCCACTCCACAGAGGCTCACAAACGAGAATTAACTCAATTTGTCGTCTATAATAAACAGGAGCTCTACCCACCACAGGGCCCCAAAGGTTGCTACAGAATGACTCATCCCAAGTAGTAATGGCTACGATGGCCCAGTGCCCTATTTTGTAAAGCCAAGGGCTGAAATTCAGAAGATGCTCCTCCCCCACCCCACCTTCCTTTGCATACTTCTGCATATCAATCCATTAACAATCCAAAGTGTAATTTATCTTCTTCACTATTATCCTGTTAAATTGCTCTACAGCTGCCACAGCAGTAATTGCTGTGATCAGTGATTCAGACTTCTTCAGTACAGGGCTTTAAAGAGGTTTCATTATTAAAATTTCCTAAGGTTTTATTATTAAAAAAAAAACCTGAGATAGAGCAGTATGCTTCCATGGGGGAGTCATACTTCTGATTCTCGAGTTAGGAAGGGAAGTTGTCCCATTACCAATGTCTCACTCATAAATTCCAGTAATTGGGAATTTATCAACCAATAAAAGCAACTGGCATCCTAGGAATAAGCAATAAAATCTTATTTTAAGTTGCACATGCAGTGCTGTGCACTCCTTTAAAAAGCTGTCTTTGTTCACTGAGATAGGGCTTGTGACAGCCAATACTGGAAACAGTGCAAGTGTCCATATGTAACTAGGAGGAGCCAACCACCCAGTGGAATACTATGCAGCTCTGAGGAAAGAATGCGGAAGCTCCTTCTGTATCAGCATGAAAAGATCCCCAAGACATACTGTTTAGGACAGAAAGCAAGTTATAGAACAGATTATATAACACACCTCCTTATCATGAAAAAACTCTACAAATAACAAATACTAGAGAGGGTGTGGAAAAAAGGGAACACTCCTACTGTTGGTAGGAATGTAAGCTAATGCAGCCACTATGGAATCAGTATGGAGGCGCTTCAGAAAACTAAAAATAGAATTGCCGAACGATCCAGCAACCCCACTCCTGGGCATATATCTGGACAAAACTATAATTCAAAAAGAGCAGCACTATTCGCTATTCACAGTAATCAAGACATGGAAACGACCTAAATGTCTATGGACAGATGAACGAATAGTGATGTCACACACACTCACACTCATGCACACACACTCACACACACACACAAACAGGAATGCTGCTCAGCCACAAAAAGGAATGAAACCATGCCATGTGCAGCAACATGAACGAACTCCAGATTAGCATACTAAGTAAAGTAAGGCAGAAAGAGACGAATGTTACGTGATACCACGCATACGTGCAATCAAAAATACGACACAAACCTATCTACAAAGCAGAAGCAGACACGTAGATACAGCGAACAGATCTGTGGTTGCCAAGGTTGGGGATGGGGGGATGGGACCTGGGGTGAGGAGATGCCGGCCATCACACAGGGAACGGATGGACACGGTCCCACCAGAAAGCACAGGGAACTGTATTCAATGCTCCGGGTGGGAGAAACCATAAGGATAGGAAAACACAAAATAATGTATATACATGTATAACGGAGTCACCTTCCTGTACAGCAGAAATTAATACAACACTGCAACTCAACTATACTTAAAAATACACACACACACACACACACACACACACACTCAATGACAACAAAGAACAAAACAAAACAAAATAAAATAACATGCTGCCTTTTTACAAAAGAGTAATGGGGGAATAAGAATATATATTCCTATTTGCTTGTGTTTACATAAAGAAATACTAGACTGATATATGTCACCGCTGTGTGGCATATAAATAAGAGGCAGGGGGTCTATTGAGCAGACCAGAGCTGAGATGGAAGTAATTTTTCTCAACATATACATTAAAACATAATTTTCCATGTTTTTAATTTACCTTTACTACCTACTTCATTTGGTGGTAGTAAGGGTTAGGAGGAGACTCAATTTCCTCCACTTTGGGGTCAAGTGACCAGGTTTCAGACTTCTTATCTGGGACTACTGGGCATTGCTAACCTCAGGACAGTAATAATTTAGGTGAGAAGAACAGAACTATCACTTGACTGTTTCCATAAGGAAGGAAAAACTGATAAAACATGAGGGCCCATAAAATTTGAACACTATACTTAAGCCTGGGTTGAAAGTAAAAGTGAAGTCGCTCAGTTGTGTCCAACTCTTTGCAACCCCATGGACACCAGGCTCCTCCGTCCATGGGATTTTCTAGGTAAGAGTACT
Source organism: Neotragus moschatus (assembly GCA_006410615.1). Taxonomy (NCBI): domain Eukaryota; kingdom Metazoa; phylum Chordata; class Mammalia; order Artiodactyla; family Bovidae; genus Neotragus; species Neotragus moschatus. The sequence continues at coordinate 139,825 of SJYA01002182.1, read as the reverse complement.
AGAGTGGGTTGCCATTTCCTTCTCCAGGGAATCTTCCCAGCCCAGGGATCGAACCCAGGTCTCCTGCATTGTAGACAGACGCTTTACCATCTGAACCACCAGGGAAGTCTGGGTTACCTCCTCCTAAGACGTGCAGACAGCAGAAATGTGATGCCACTAAGAACAGAGGTAAGGGGGAGCCGGGCAGAGGGCAGCCTCCGCATTTTTATAATTCAAGACGCTTACTCCTTGGAAGAAAAGTTATGACCAACCTAGATAGCATATTCAAAAGCAGAGATATTACTTTGCCGACTAAGGTCCGACTAGTCAAGGCTATGGTTTTTCCCGTGGTCGTGTATGGATGTGAGAGTTGGACTGAGAAGCAAGCTGAGCACAGAAGAATTGATGCTTTTGAACTGTGGTGTTGGAGAAGACTCTTGAGAGTCCCTTGGACTCCAAGGAGGTCCAACCAGTCCATTCTGAAGGAGATAGGCCCCGGGATTTCTTTGGAAGGAATGACGCTAAAGCTGAAGCTCCAGTACTTTGGCCACCTCATGCGAAGAGACTCACTGGAAAAGACTCTGATGCTGGGAGGGGTTGGGGGCAGGAGGAGAAGGGGACGACAGAGGATGAGTTGGCTGGATGGCATCACCGACTCGATGGGCATGAGTCTGAGTGAACTCCGGGAGTTGGTGATGGACAGCGAGGCCTGGCGTGCTGTGATTCATGGGGCCGCAGAGTCGGACACGACTGAGCGACTGAACTGAACTGATTTTATTCTTGGGTTTTCATAATGGACTTTTGTGAAGAAGGGAGATTTATATCCAAGTGTAGGACTACAACTATCTTAAGGCCACTTTCAACACAAGTGCTCTTTTTATAAATCGCTTCTGTGGTTTCCCTTTCCTAGACGAGAAGAAAGAAGGGAGAAGCAGAGGGGCACGTAGCGGTTTATTTAGCTTTGTGGGTTAAGAGGATTGGCACCAAAATGAATAAAATTCAGCCAACTGTCTAACCCTGGGGTCAGAGAGTTCCTACTTTAACAAAACACCTAGGATAACTAAGACCTTCCTACCTACCTAGATCCTCAAGGAGATAAATGCAGGCACAATCAACTGCAGAGTTAAAAGGCCACAGATGTTCCATGTTAGCAGGGAGTCTGGGAAGGAAGAGCCCCCAGAGCTGCCCCAGTCACCCCACTTAAGAGAAAGAGGCTGGCATCCAAGAGAGTGGGTGAGGCAGGCCCTCATGGGAGCCTGCCAGTCTCCACAGAAAAAATATCCTGTGATCACGAGACGACCAGACTAACGGATGCACACTGTCCAGACAGCTAGTGTACTTCGCCTCTTCCCTAGATCCAAGTCTGTAGAGGAAATAAATGCCATGAGCTCTAGTCCCACCCTCTTCTCTGGAGAGCCTCTGTCAGCTGATGGCTCCAATATGCCTGGCACCTCCAGCCCAGGCTCATGCCACTGAGTTCCAGACCTCTTGCAACTCCCTTTTGGACGTCCCTACCTGGGTGTCTCCGGTTCCCCACGGCCTTCTCCCTGGCAACATACATCCTTTCCAGCTCCACTCTCTCTGCCTCAGTCGATGGCAGAGCCCGGCACCGAGACACCTAACCCAGGGAGCTGAAGAGTGTCCTCCCCTCCTCTGCCTTGTCCCGACTTCCATCCACCTCATCGACAAGGAGCTGATCTTTTTTTAACCTCCTAAATATCTCTCAAAGCCTTGCTTCCTTTTCATTTTCACTGTCACGACAATCTCATCATTCATTCAACAAAATTTAAAAATGACAGATAAGAGCTAGGTGCTTTTAAACAGAATAAAAACAGAATGACCCTGCCTTCTGGTGTTCAACATTTAGGAATTTCTTGTCTCAACTATTCAGATATACTCTTTCTCCTACCATTCATTCTCTACACTGCACCCAGAATGTCTTCTCAAACATAAATAGATCACTGAATTCAGAGGTCAGCAAACTTTTTCTATAAAGGGCCAGCCAGTAAATATTTAAGGCTTCTGAGCCATATGTTTTCTGTCACAACTACTCAGCTCTGCTCTTGTAAGGTAAAACAGCCACGGGCAATCCGTAAACCAATGGACAAGACTGTGCTCCAATATGCTTTATGAACAAAAATGGGCAGCAGGCCAGATTTGACCCATGGGCCATAGTTTGCCATTCTCTGACTTAATTAATTGCAATGCTTTTCACTCCACTGGAATGAATCCAAATTCCTTCCCGGGGCGCACAAGGCTCTGCAACCTCACCTCAGTACCACTTGCCCTTCCTCCTATGCTCCACCCAGATCTTCTTTACAGGCCTCAGACACTGCGCCAACACGTCCCCATCTCAGGGGCCCTGCCCTTGCTGTGCCTCCCATCGAGACCACTCTTCCCCACTTCCTGCAGTTGCCTCAGCTCCAAGGTCGATTTCTCAGAGAGGCCCGCGCTAACTACCCCAATAGGTCCACACCTAACCCAATGCCCATTCTAACTTCCATTTATTTTTCTATTTATTTTCTTCAAATTACTTATCACCATCTGAAAAATATCATTTGTTACATATATATTGTCTGTCTATCCAATCTCATACCACATCTAGCATGTGGGCTCCCTAGGGGCGGAGACCGTTTGCTTTGTTCACCCCGAGGTTCCCAGTACCTAGAACTATGCCTAGCACTAAGCAGGGACTTCATAAGCACCTACTGTCTGCCGCCAGCTTCCCCCTTCTAAATCACTGGTATCCTCACTGCCACCGTGATCTTTCTACAATGTAAACTGAGTCACGTCACTTCCCTGCTTAAAATAATCCCATGGTTCCCCACTGGCTTTAGGATACAAATGTTAGGTAGGTTTCAAGACTACTATACCTCTTATCACAACTGATGCTCTCCCGTTAAGACTGCAAGCTCCAGGTGGCAAGGGCCATGTCTTGTTCATCTTCTCATTTCAGGTGCCCAGCAGAGTGCCAGGAGTTCTGTAGGCCCACCGTGAATGTAGAACAAAATCAATCAACCAAAAAGGGCATAGCAACTACTATAAGGCTAAATTAGAGTTCGATAACTCAATAAATACCACATTTAAAGCCAATAAAGGGGATTCCCCCCTGACTCGGTGGTAAAGAATCCACCAGCCAATGCAGGGTTCATGGGTCCAATCCCTGGCCACATGCCCTAGAGCAACTAAGCCCGGGGGCCACAGCTACTGCGCCTGCGCTCTAGAGCCCGGAACCCACAGGTCATGAGCCTGCGCTCTAGAGCCCGGGACCCACAGGTCATGNGGGCGCACAAGGCTCTGCAACCTCACCTCAGTACCACTTGCCCTTCCTCCTATGCTCCACCCAGATCTTCTTTACAGGCCTCAGACACTGCGCCAACACCTCCCCATCTCAGGGGCCCTGCCCTTGCTGTGCCTCCCATCGAGACCACTCTTCCCCACTTCCTGCAGCTGCCTCAGCTCCAAGGTCGATTTCTCAGAGAGGCCCGCGCTAACTACCCCAATAGGTCCACACCTAACCCAATGCCCATTCTAACTTCCATTTATTTTTCTATTTATTTTCTTCAAATTACTTATCACCATCTGAAAAATATCATTTGTTACATATATATTGTCTGTCTATCCAATCTCATACCACATCTAGCATGTGGGCTCCCTAGGGGCGGAGACCGTTTGCTTTGTTCACCCCGAGGTTCCCAGTACCTAGAACTATGCCTAGCACTAAGCAGGGACTTCATAAGCACCTACTGTCTGCCGCCAGCTTCCCCCTTCTAAATCACTGGTATCCTCACTGCCACCGTGATCTTTCTACAATGTAAACTGAGTCACGTCACTTCCCTGCTTAAAATAATCCCATGGTTCCCCACTGGCTTTAGGATACAAATGTTAGGTAGGTTTCAAGACTACTATACCTCTTATCACAACTGATGCTCTCCCGTTAAGACTGCAAGCTCCAGGTGGCAAGGGCCATGTCTTGTTCATCTTCTCATTTCAGGTGCCCAGCAGAGTGCCAGGAGTTCTGTAGGCCCACCGTGAATGTAGAACAAAATCAATCAACCAAAAAGGGCATAGCAACTACTATAAGGCTAAATTAGAGTTCGATAACTCAATAAATACCACATTTAAAGCCAATAAAGGGGATTCCCCCCTGACTCGGTGGTAAAGAATCCACCAGCCAATGCACGGTTCATGGGTCCAATCCCTGGCCACATGCCCTAGAGCAACTAAGCCCGGGGGCCACAGCTACTGCGCCTGCGCTCTAGAGCCCGGAACCCACAGGTCATGAGCCTGCGCTCTAGAGCCCGGGACCCACAGGTCATGAGCCTGCGCTCTAGAGCCCGGGACCCGCAACTCCTGAAACCCGAGTGTGCAAGAACCCATCCTCCTCGATAAGAGAAGCCACCACAATGAGAAACCACACATCACAACTAGAGAGAAAGTCTGAGCAGCAAGGAAGACCCAGCACAGTCAGAAATAAATAAATAAAAGTCAGAGAAAAAACACATTTGAAGCCAAGGAAGCAAAAAGTGTGTACAAGACTTCTCCTGGTTTTCCTTCGTAAGCAGCCGGCGGGGTCGGGGTCGGGGGTGGTCATGCTTGCAATTCTGAATCTAGCTTTGGATTTTGTCATCCAGACTTTACCTGGCAGGCAGCCCGCCTCTCACCGTTTTCTGAAAGAATGGTAGGAGGAGGCAGAGAGAGAAGTAAAGCAAATCTACCCATGCTGTTTTCTTGCGAGCAGCTCTGGGAAAAGGGTTAGGAAAGGCAGCAAAACACCTGAGCCAAAATGCAACTCAGGGAGTCTCCCTCCATGGATTTCAAATGTCCACATTCTCTCTCTCATCTATTAACAAAGAAAACCCAATGCTGGCTATTTTGCTTTATAAAATAGCCCACAACATCTAGGGAATTTCTGCAGAACTGTCTTACCAATAGAATGGAAATTGTTACTTCTAGAAGAATTTCCATTAGCCCTTTGAAATCCTTCAACATTCATTAAGGCCAAGGAGTTTTCATCTAATTCAATCTGATGGGTGCAAAAACAGGGTCTTTCTAGGGAATACAGACTCCCAAATTGTTCAGTTGGGAAGTAAGGGGAGAATTTATTACTTAAAATCAAAGGGAAATGAAAAGAGGCCAGCCCAGAATGTTATTACTCTCTTTCTCAGGTGGGGGATTGAGTTCCAAGTCTTTCTGCTCCCTACACAAGGCCTCCTTACTCAGCATCTAAAAGCTTTGAGTCTTGGGCACACCCAGCTAGGTTCTCTTCTAAAGTAACAGAATCTGCTTCAGCAAAGCCATCTCCAGACTCCAGAAATGATAGGCTATAAATTACTGAGTCTCCCACAGGATATAATGAAGTGCAAGTTAGTGCCGTCCTGAACGACCACTTCACATGCTGCTGCCGCTGCTAAGTCGCCTCAGTCATGTCCAACCCTGGGCGACCCCATAGACGGCAGCCCACCAGGCTCCCCCGTCCCTGGGATTCTCCAGGCAAGGACACTGGAGTGGGGTGCCATTTCCTTCTCCAGTGCATGCAAGTGAAACGTGAAAGGGAAGTCGCTCAGTTGTGTGCGACTCTTAGCGACGCCATGGACTGCAGCCTTCCAGGCTCCTCCATCCATGGGATTTTCCAGGCAAGAGTACTGGAGTGGGGTGCCATCGCCTTCTCCGCTTCACATGCTACTCGGTAGTAAATTTGACCGAGGGCTGCAGCAAGCACGAAGCAGAGCTAGATTCGGGCTGACTTCGTTTCGAGCCTAGCTCCTCTCTGCTCACCAGTGCATCCAGCTGCAGAACCCAAGGAGGGGAGGGGAGGGAACAAGGCTCTTGGGTTTCTCAGTGTTAATGGCTGCTTAAAGAAGCTAAACTAAAATAACAAAATGAGTAAACCTTACACAGAGAACCTCCAGAGATCCACAAAACTGCATTCAAGACAGGTAGGTATACAGTCAATCTCGAGGATAACATTGACTTTCCTCTCAAGTTAAGTACAAGTGACCTGTTAGACTTGAGACCATTCAAAACTCCTGTCAAGGATCTGCCCATATGGGAGCCGAGAACCAACCATTTACTTGGCCCTGCTGCCCAGTCTCTTTACAAGGCCATCTCCTCTTACTGTTCATTTAACAAAATTGGAGCCCCTTAACTATTTTCAAATCCCTTTGCCAATGGTACAGGGTCAGCACATCCTACTTCCTGGCTGAAAATCAACAGGATAACCTACCGAACACCACTCTGAAGGTACTGAAGTCCACGGATTACAAGAGGAAAGAAAAAGTTAAGAATAAGTCAGCCAAGTACATGCTGTGCCAACAGCACCCTCTAACCCCTCAGCCTACTCTGCCTAATCCTACCTGGGTTGGACTCACCTCATGAGACAGACCTATAGAGTCTCAAACTAAAACAGAAACAGCTGAGCTGGTTCTTCAACACCCAAGAAGCACAGTAAATCTTCAAGACCAGACAAGATTTTGATGAGAAAGGGAGAGTTTCAGATGAAGGAAATGCTGGGAAGTGGTAGAACACAGGGCCCACAGGGGGCAGAAGTTAAGCTGAATCCAGAAAGACTCTTGCTTAACACGACTGAAGCAGCAGGATGCTGGCACACAGAGGCCAGCCAAATTCAGGGTGAGAGAAGCAAGATTGTCAGACCAGGGGGTAGAACACAAGATTCTCAGAGATGAATCGTTACCAGAGGGAGGCAGAACTCCACAGTGGGTGACTATTGATCCACGGATTCTCAACAAAAACCTCACACTGGCTACGAGCAGGGAGCAAGCTGTAGTCCCTAGGGAGGAGGTTGACACGTAACAAAAGTCATTTAGTCTTAGAGCTCAGACTGTGTACTCTACTAGAAGAAATCAAAGCCCCCTGAAGAGATAGCTCATTCCACATCTTGGGCAGAGCCTGGAACATCTCGTGCCAGAAACCAAGGAAGCTATCAAAGTTCAACGGGGTCATGTCAAGAGAACATGGGATGGGGCTTCTTTGGTGGCTCAGGGGTAAAGAATCTCTGCCAACGCAGAAGACACAGGTTTGATCCCTGATCCTGGAAGATCCCACACAGAGCAACTAAACTGTGCACCCCAACTATTAAGCCTGTGCTTTAGAGCCTGGGAGCTCCAGCTACTTAGCCTACATGCCCCAACTACTGCTTCCGCCTAGAGCCTGAGCGCTGCAAAAAGACAAGCTATCTTAATGAGAAAACCACACACAGCAACAAAGAGCAGGCCCTGCTCGCTACTAGAGAAAAGTCCGAGTGGCAGTGAAGACCTAGAACAGCCAGAAACAAATAAAGACAAAATTTTTTAAAAGTTTAAAAGAACATGGGATGAACTTGAAAGGATGTCCACTGATGTAAGATAAGACAATGTGAGCGTCCAAAACAACAAAGAATGAAGGTAATGGGTTGAAGCACATCCATTACATTATAAATCTGTGAGTTCATCATAATATTTTTGAAAAAAAAAAAAATTGTTGGTCACCATCAGAAGTTACTAGTCATTAACTCATTATTCTGAAAATGATTTTAGAAGGTAGACAAGGTGAGGAATTAAGTAATTACTTAGCATTTCCTATAAAATGGAAGATGAAATCAATTTGGCAAAATGGGAATAACTGTTTTATCTGGGTGCTGAGTAAATGGAGATTCATCATATTTCTTGTGTGTATATTTAAACTCTCTCCCTGCCACAACCAGCACTACCAAAAAAAGAGCAATTCAGAACTGGAGTCAAGCAGCTTACAGTTTAGGCAAGGCCTCTGCCTCTAAGATAAACTAGAATATGAGGGGCAAGTTTTGCCCTGATGGGCTGAGTCTACTCACAGGATTTGTGCTAAGTTACAGGGGCTTTATGGGATCCAGCCCTGGATCGAGAACCCCACATCCCACATCTGGCTGGCAGCACGGTTTACCAGGTGGTGGATCTGAGGCTGCTTATAGAACTGACTTTTTAGTCATAATTGGCTCAGGAACAAAAAAGGAACCTGGTTTTGAAAATGGAGCCCTTAAATAAGTTCAACCAAGGGGAAATAGGGAAATTATAGGCTGAGAAAGGTGGCAACAGCTAGCAGAGAAGTATGCGTAGGATAAGGGTAAAAGTCACATTGACCCCTGTCGTCTGGACTCCTTCACCAACGAAAAAGAAACAAAAAAAGACCTATCACTGCCCGACTCACCCCTCTCCACATCTCAGAGCCACTCGCAGCAGCGGCAGAGGCCGCTGCCTAAAGAGGACGGCGTCACAACCGTCCAGCTGTGAGTGTCCAGACAGGAGATCGGCCTCCGCGGCTCAGAACACCCCGCCCTAACCACCATTCAAGTAAGCAGCTGGGAAAGCATTCAGAAAACCCGCATCCTGAGACACCACTGCCAAACAACTTAAGCCGCTGAGAACAAACCTTCTAGACCTCAACGCTGGCTGCCAGGAAAAGTTTTGTGGGGACAATGAGCAGAGAGGAAAAGCAGAGCCCTGGGAACCCCACGACCTGGTCTCTGAGCGTCAGCACTTTGAGACCTGGACTCCGTCTGCCTCTGGGGCCCGTGGAGCCCCTCCGGCAGGTGGGCTCCTTACATCTCCTCCAAGATAAATGAGCAGGCGAGCTGGCCAGAAAGCCACTCAGGGGCATGCCTCTTTAAAGAATCTTCTTAAGGTCAAAGAGGAATGGGTCTACAGGCTCTGTGTATTCCCCACAGACGCTGGGGATGAGGTCAGACTCCCTTTCCAGATGTGTTTAACACTTTGTGGTCACTCGTATTCCTGACACTTAGAGTCAGCGCTGTGCTGATTTGACTGATTCCAGCTCAGGCTGACCCCAGCACCCCCGCTCTGGCTACTATCAGCTGAGACTGTCATCTGTACTCTACTCTTTCAGAGTCCTAAAACAGCTCTTCACCTGTTCCTCCAATTCCAGTAATAATGTCTGCCAGAAGAATGGGGGACCGCGGGTGGGGCGAATGGAGCGGGGCTGGGGGGGGGGGGGGGAAGTTTGATAAAGAAAAAA